>WBNO01026723.1:0-143050 GCA_013400575.1 Peucedramus taeniatus | reverse complement strand
AGCTGCCAGTGGGAACTCCCCCCAGCACTCCTCCATCATTAAGATGCTTTAAGCTTCTGGAGCAGGAAATATCACACCTGTGAACACATTTTTAGCCAGCCCAACAAGTGTTAGAGCCATTTCAAATGGCTGTCTGTTCTGATACTGGCAGGAAATTAGATTGAAGCCCCAGGAATGGCAAATCCTGAAGTAAGCAGCAAATTTGGGGTGATTTAAGACCTCACAAAAAGGGTGAACACTAAGAAAAGCAGGCAGCTGTGCTCCAGACTAGAATACATAAAACTTTGTAGCTCTTAGTGTGAATATCTAAGCAGCTTTGGCTATTATGCAGGGGGAGCTCAGGAGTAATTTTCTGAGGCACCAAAGGTACCAATGTGTTGCACAAAAACAACACCTCCTGTCTCTTGAGGATCCATACCAGGGGCATCTGCTTGGCCATTTGTTAAGTGTGCCACAGTGCCTGTGCCTCCAGGCAGTAGATTCACAGCTGCTTTGTTATATTAGGAAATTTAAATTAGTTTTGTTGAGACAAGGAGGATGCTTTTATTTAGTTTGTCCTTTGTGTCATGCATTTTGAATTTGAGATCCTTGCCTCTTTGTATGGAGAGACAAATTACAGGTGTTTGCACTCTGCAGAAAAAGTGGGGATTCTGAGGTAAGGTGGTTAAAGGTAGAAGCTCTGTCTTAAATAGACTTTCTAATCATAAATATATTAAAATATAAATGGAATGAAGTATGAAGGACGACAAGAACACTGAATTTAGTTGAAAAGAAGGGTTCTTGTGCAAACATATCTCAGGATAAATATGAACTCAGAAAAGCCTTTAAGGGCTACTTTCAAAAGAAATGTATAGAAAATGTTCAAAAATTTAAAAGGTCTATTTCTGTATTTGTTATTCCTTTCATTTACTTCTAGTTATGCAAAAGGTCCAATTTGTCCTTCTTTAAGCCAAATAAAAAATAACTGTCACAAAGAGTTGCGCATATTCATGACTCAAAAAGTTACTCCTTTTTGATTTTTTTTGCCTGTAGACTGTAAATATATTCTGAAAGCCAGAAACCTCAGTGCCTCTGACATACTGTTCCTGGTCAATGGTTCTTATCTTATTTCTAGTCAAACAAAGGATGGGAGAACTCCACCCAGCAAAATGGAAGTAATACAAACTCTCAATAATACAGTTTTGCACTTCTTAGGGGAGCAGTCTCCTCTGTTAGTCTCTTCCATTTTTCAAAAATCTCCATTTATTATGCAACTGGGCTAAAACTTAAATCTGTACTCCTGGACTCAGATCATCCTGCTGATTCTCACTCTCCTGTATAATTCTCTTCAAGAATGGAATTAGCTGTGCTTTCAGATTTTTAAGAAACCCTGTGCCACAGACAAGCTGCTGCAGTGCACATCATCAGGTGTACCGTGCTGCTTTCACAACAGCAGCAAAACTTTTGTGCCTCTTTCTTAAGTCTTCATAACTTGCTGATAATGGGACCTGAATATATGTTCCTTGACACATTCATCATCATCATGTCTGAGCACCAGGTATAAATCAGCTTTGTTATCAGAGAAAAGCTGTTACAGAGGTGGCAGCTGTGGTCTGTAGCCACCTCTGCATTTTGATGTGGATGTGGGAGTTTACTTAAATTTCCTCTTAAGTTAAACACTGCTGGGTGAAGCTGCCCATTGCTGTGCACATCTTTCCTCTCAAGGAGTTATCCAGCATCAGGGCTGCTGTGAGATTTGAAGGCAGTTTTAGTTTAACCATAGGTGTGTAAATATGCAGTGGCAGACAATCATCCTAGATTGGAGCCCAGGACAGCAGTGGCTTTTGAGGCAGCTGCAGAGCATGTTAAGGTCATTAAAAATGCTTTTGTTGTCTTATTGGGAATGCAGACTGAGAAAGTTTTGAACAGGATGCCAGCTAATTTCTTAAGGCTACAGACAAACCTCAGAACACAGAGAAAAACTCCAGACTGTTCAGCTGTTTGCTGTGTGTGGATGCAAAGCTCCATAACCACAGAGGGCAGATAAATTATGAAAGTCTTTGTCTGGAACAATTTTTTTTGAAGGAAGCAGCACAAACTGAAAGGGAAAAAGAAAACCCCTTATTTTTTTTACGTATGCACTGTAACTTCCAAGTGTAACTGAGAAACAATAACAGTAGTTTGGAAAGAAATTTGAGTGGTACTAGAGAGAAACAAAATGAACCCGTGATAATCGGCAGAGTGACAGCAGAGGGCACCAGTGGCCTGCACTGGAGGAAAATGGCTTTTTTTTCCCTTGTAAATTGCCCAATAAATCCTTGTTTGCTCTTACTAGCTTAATGCAACAAAGCCAAAGCAATATGTCACTTTTAACAGATTTTTAGGGCTGACTCTTTGGGGTGTTCCAGGTATGTAGTTGTGACAGAAAGGCAGCTTCCACCATCCGATGCCAGACAGAAACAAGAAAAATGTCCAGACTGTTGTTTATCAAAATTTATTGCTCACAGGTTTGCCAAAGGTAATCTATTCATAAAAGCTTGTTGCTTGGGAATTTCTAGCCTTTCACCTCCCAAGAAAAGTATTTATTCCTCACAGAAAATATTCTGTGCCCTATATATCAGTAATTTAAAAGTTTTAAATTGTGATTTGTGTGACAGTTATTTTCATCCAAACTAGTAAAAACAGAAGACAAAATATTAGGCTGCGGAAATCTATGCATAAGTTCCTGAACTTATATTTTATAACTTGATATCCATAAACTGAAGGTGACATGTTTACAAATATTCACACAGATTATTCATTGCATTTATTTTGTATCAATATGCCTGTTTGAACAGACAGCTCCTACCACAGGTATTTCAGCTTGCTGTGGAGACCTCGTGCCCCTGAGACTTTCAGCTTCTGTTGGGTACAAGGGTGAGTGGGAGGGGGGGATGGAAGCCATGTAAGCATGTGAATATTTTTAATTGTACCATGTAGATATTATATTGTATGCTTTCATGATATTAAATGTTACTTATAGGTGTATGCATATGTATTTTACGTACTTAAAAATTATTGTATTGTTTTTGTCTGGATGATGGTGATCTGAATATCTCTAATGGGATGAGAGTAGGGGCAAATTCTTTGCAAATAGCTTGATGCAGGTTAGTATTTAGGCATGTTCAGAGAATAATGAAATCATCAGCTGCTGCCAGACCAGGGATTGAGAGAGGAATAAGTAAACCCACTGGCTATTCACTTGGCTTAATATTAAGTTTATTATTATATTTTCATATTTGTTTATTGGAAATAGCCATGTGAAAATAATGACTTGATGACCAGTCTTCACTTCCTGGCACTCTCAAGCACCTAGTCTCCAAGGATTTTGAAGCTGGCGTGCTCTAAATTTGTAATAAAATACCCCTTTAATTGGTAAGCACAGAAAATATTACTTTTATAAATATTTGATGAACGGAGATGTTTTATCTATTCATTAGACTCCAGAGTAATATATGTTCATTAGCAGAAGATGAATAACAGCATTTAATATTCTTTGTTTACAACTGAAGGTCACATGGAAGAATATATTAATATATAAGTTGTGACCTTCACATTTTGTCTGTTTTAACAAGGATGGGCTTGTTTGCCTTTATGGTCAGATCTGTGTTTGATTTTCAGCTTTAATTAGCACAATTAAATTCACTCTCTGTGACAGGCAAAATGCACTATGATTGGCAAGACTGGTTTGTGTTCAAAAAATAGAAAAAACTATAATTTTTTAGAACAGAAATATCTGTTCACATGCCAGAGAATAAAATTATAAAATACTATTGCATAAAAGAGTTACTATTATCAGAAGTAATCAGAAGTAGGTATCAGAAATAAGATCAAAATTAGTTTTCTTTTCAAATATGCACCTTAATAGGAAATAACAGTCATACCAAGATAAGGGTAGTTTAGGTCTCTTGCTCTGTGTATCTCAGGAGTCATGGATATACTCCAAGCTCACAAAGCTGTTAGATAGCACAACTCTGTTTAAAATTGTATGACTGGTAAGTGTATTACACTTACAGCTTTCAGGCATGGTTTCACAGAACAGACAGCAGGGAGGAACAAAGAAAGACTAGGTTATGAAGAAATGGTGCTTAAAGCTCATCAAAAGCTGAGTTTTTCAGGTTGGCTTTTGAAGGGAGCTGTGATTTCCAGAATATCATCATTTTCTTGAAAAAAAATTATTCTGCGGTTTATCTTGGGAACTGGAGTTCAGTCATACTACAGCCTAGAAAAGATGCAGGGAATCACTGGGTTCATTAAAAAAAAGACCCTCTATTTTTCTTTTTCCTACTGATTTTAAAACTAAAAGAAAGTGAAAATATCAGAGATTCCTTCAGGCTGCACACTTAAATGTCTGATCAACAACAACTGGAGAAAAGTCTTACCAAAGGGATGTTTAACTCTGTGGAAGGTAAAGCTGTGGTCTACCTGCTGTACCTGCTGCATGTAATATATTTTGGTAATAATATAAAGATCTTGCCAATGTGATGTTCTGCTTTTTTNTAATTTTATTTTTATTATTATTTAGGCTGTCTTGTTCATTTGCCTGTTTCCATTAAGTATGGTCTAAAGAGAATTCCTGTGTCATAAATGGGTCAGACTACATAATGGATTTAAAGGGAGTCTCCCCCCTCCCAAAAACCCCAGAGCTGCTTTAGTACGAGAGGACACGGCCTCAAGTTGTACCACAGGAGGTTTAGATTGGATATTAGGAAAAAAATTCTTCACTGAAAGGGTGGTCAGGCATTGGAACAGGCTGCCCAAGGAAGTGGTGGAGTCATCATCCCTAGAGGCATTTGAAAGATGTGTAGATGTGCTGCTTAGGGACAAGGTTTAGTGGTGGGCTTGGCAGTGCTGGGTTTGCAGTTGGACTCAATGACCCTAAAGGTCTTTTCTAACCTGAATAATTCTGTGATTATCTGGTTGTCACGTATCATCTGTAAGTATAAGCTTCTCCCTCCCCACTCTCCACCCCCCATCTCTGTTGTCATACCATCATCCCTCTTGTTCAAAAGCAGAGCAGGAAAACACATCAAATCTTCCCTCTGATGATAAACTACTTGATTTTTCCCCCTCATTTTAATGTTGTACTCTAAATGCAAACACTGAATGTTGACTTCTTTGCACTACCATAGCCTATCTTCATGTTACAACAATAAGGTGTTGCCCCCAGAGAAAATAACAGCAATAAAGCCTGGGATCATTCTGCCATCAACATTTCTGCAGTGAGACTTGAACTGTGCTTTGCCTTTGTGGGTTTGATTTACATTTCATTAAGTCTACTTTTCTTCTGTGAAAAAGCACTTTCTTATTTGCATAAACATATACATTGCATAAATAGCATTGACAATGAAGGAGTCATCCTGGTGGAGGCAAGCAAGAATTATGCATATTCAAAGCAAGAAATTAAGATATTAGGTGTATTATATCTCTTGAAAGGGAAGTTTGCCAAAATATTTGCTGAAAACCTTGAGTTTGTAGATTTTGCTGGTTAGGAAGGTCACCATGAGAAATGGCACCCAAGATGCTGAGGGAGAACTGTCATTACATCAGGAAAAATATATCTTTTTTGGGAATAGTGCTGATCCCCTAATTAATCTCTTCTTCCCTATTTTGAGGTAACTGTATTTCCTCACCTGTGGGGAGGAACCAATGCTTTGTTCAGTGCTGTGCTCTGCTCCCCTTGGATTTGATGTCTGTCCCAGAAGTACCTGGGCTTGTTGATATCTCTGTCCCCACCTCCACAAGAAACAGCCAAAGCACTGACAGCAAACCACCTCCCTCCTTCCCTTCCAGCATCATGGAGTTGTCTGGTGGGTGTTGTCCAAATATGTTTTCATTTTGATTAAGAAAAGTCTTTCTACAGAATTACAAAGCCAGGTAAACCTTGCCCTGTGGTGACACAGCCAATTTGAGAAGCTTTTATTGGAGATGCTTCAGGGGACCATTGCTTGACTGAGGTGAGGATGGCAGATGATGGTGAATTTTGTCATTCTTTTATAAGAAGACTCCATTTTTTTTTTATTCTCAGGACACATGCCTTCTTTAGCACATGTGTAAAAGCCTGTAATTTCTAGAGCACTTACAACAAATTAGGGATTAAATTCTTTGCATAGGAAAATCCCCCTGCATTATTAGAAGATGAGGATGTATTCCCCAGTGGGCAGATATTCAGAATATGTCCAATAACAGCTGTGTCCTAGGAGCATGTCCACGTGTCCCAGGTGTGGGAAAATTCAGTAGAGGGAACAAGACCAAAGAATCTTGGAATTATTTGGATTGGAAGGGACCATAAAGACCATCTCATTCCAACTTCTCTGCTATTTTGAAATCTGCATCAAGTTCTATTCAAAATTAATTAATAGTGCTTAAACTTGACTTTCAAGATAGACTTCACTAAATTGCTTCATGGGATATTTAAGAGAAACCTTAACTAATATAAATTAACAAAAATCAATTCTTTTATGATAAACCAAAGGTCAACATCCACTGACTTTTTTTCATTCTTCTCACCATTCCTCTACTCAGAACTGATTTGTTTACCAAAAATAAGACCAGATATGTACTTTTAGACTATAGACAGTAATATATGTTGTGATAGAGGAGAGGAGAATGGCTGTTGGATTGACTGATTTTGTTAGATAGTAGGTGGATTTTTAAAAAGGGAGAGAACTTTCCCTGTTATCTGTGGGAAAAGTTGGTAAGCCTAATGAGCAATACACAATAGCTTATTCTTGGACTTGGGAGAGTTTATAAAAAGAATGAAAACAAGTTTGTGGGGGAAATAGAAGAACTAAATCAGCAAAGTTGACAAACTGACACCATTTAGTTCACTTTTATTATCTTTAAAAATTATTCTTCAAGCACAAACCCTTCTACAGATACCTCTATTAATGAAAAATTATACCCTAGAATTATTAATTTTTTAATGATTTTGGTTTCAAGAACTGTGGCCTAAGTATTTGTTTGTGTGAGAATGTACTAGTTTTTGCATCAGACACATTTGTCAGATTTAGACAGACAAAGCCCATAAAAGAATTTAATTAAAAAATCCTTTACAACAATCAAGACTTCAAAGTCATCCTTTAGAAGATAAATATATACCTGACCTTCAGAGGAAAATGATACCATCCTAAAATGGCTAAAAGCTTTAAATTGCTGTAGGCAAAGGAGCCAGAAAGTCATGGGTTTGACAACATAAAATTTTGTATTTTTGTCACTGTTTTAAACAGATATCTGAAATGCCAATCTGGTCACCATACTGACAACAAACTTTTAACATTCAGCAAAGAGAGAAGATGTTAGATATTTCTTGAGGATCTCTAAGGCAGGATGTATTATTACTACTGGCAGCAGTTTTAACTACATAGTCAAAACACAAAAAGAATGAAAGCTTAAATAAATATCAAGTTGAAAAGTTAATTTTCAAAAAAACAACAAAACAGCAACAACAACAGAAAAAAAACCCTCTGGAGATTAGTTTGCATTCAGAGCAAAATAATTCTGTTGCATGAGGCATTTGGTTCAAAACATTATTTGTTATTTTAAAAGACTTCTCTAAATGTCCTTCCCTATTATTCATTTATAATCCCCTTTTAGATTTGACTTGTGTTTAGACTCTCAATAGAATTCGTTTATGCTCAGTGTATTTAAGACACAGGGTATATACTAATGATAAAAAAAAAAACAAACCAAACCAAAACAACAACTCTTGACATCCTTAGGCTGCAGAAAGAAATGTTAGCTGAGACAGAGAACCAAGAGGGATTAAAAAAAAAAAAAAAGATATTTACAGTGATATACAACAGGAACTTTATCTTAAAGATTTTTCATCAGAAGCAGTGCCAGTGTGTGCAAAACCTCCATCACCACTCCAGAACATTAAGGATTTTTTTTTTATCATTTTTTGTTTTCTCTTCCTCATTACTAACATGTAGGACAGTAAAGCCTCCCTAACTATGACATAGAGCAGACTTAAATTGCTCACTGAATAAATACCAGATTTGGGATATTGGCTCAGTTTTAAGACATTGTCACTCCATTGCAAAAGGGACAAGTCCTGTTTTCAACTATTGCCAAGTTTTTCCAATATTGTGCATTTCCATCAAGTAGAGAGGATACATGAAAGAGCAGATGGTTTCTGGTGAGGAAATTTTGGCTGAGCTTCATGAAGACACAGGAAGTGTGCCTTGTTTGGGCACAGCAGAGCCAGTTTTTCAGATTGATCCTTATACAAAGGAACTGTGCATTTTAGTATAATTTCTGCCCATAAAAGGAAGTAATTATTCAGCAATATCAGCAGAGCATCTAGTTTTTGTGCACTAGACCTGGCTGGTATCTGTTCTGCTGTGGCCACTGTCTAAATGGGATTGGGGCAAGGAAAGGTGATGATGGAGGAGCGATAGAGATGGTTGGAAGTTTCCCTTGTTTGCCCTTGTTTCCCTTGTTTCCCCTCATGACCATCACAAGAACTGAAACTGGGAGCACCAAAAACCCTGATTGGAATCCTGGCTTGGTGGAGGTGGTTGCTTGTCAAAAGATCCTGAGCCAAGCCATTGTTTGCAGGTGCATTTGCCACCATGGAACACTGCCCCTAGCAGGGCCTGGTACAGGACTGACTTGTCCTGAATGCTTACACCTGCTTCAGGGATCCTGCTCCAAAACAATGGCCCAAGGATTTTCCCCACCTCTTGACCTGGTTGGACTTTTCTGGGGTAACCTTTGGTGGTCCACCATGGAAGACTCCTCATCTGCTTTCCAACCACCATGACGGACAGACTGAGATGGAGAAGCCCCTCTCTCAAGGACTGAGACAGGAGACCCCTACATGGAGATCAAAGCTCCCCCCTCTCCCGAGGACTGAGACTGAAACCCCTAACATGGGGGAGGGGGGGGAGCCAACCTGACCAAAGCAAGATGTTTACCTGAAGGTTTGGCCATTGGACCAAGAACGCAATGGTTCTCACCTACTGCTGAGAACATGGACTACCTGCTACATCTACTCTTTATTGTATCTGATCCCCCCACCCGGCAATTCCAAAAGACTTACTTTTCATTACCTGTTCCCCCCTTGACAGATTACCATAATAAAAACCCCTGAGTTAACTAAAGACTTTGAGATCTTCCCAATGGACAGGCGAATCCTCGGCCAGGCTACAAAGGACTTTGTCTCTACGTTGGTAGTTATAACCCCCTCTTTCTCTCTTCCCATTTCTCCATCTTTTTCCTCTCCCTTAGTCCCTCTATCACATTTGCTGTGGTCATTCAATAAAGGTGCATTTTGTTTTGGTCCACACTGAAATCCCATCCGTGCTGTTTTTGCACTCTGAGATCAGTAAAACGAAACATCGCGACCCCGCCTGTACGAGCGGATCGTGACAAGGAGCTGTGTCGTGGCTTTAGTAACACCCAGGTAAACCAAGGGAACCAAACTGTCCACCCTCAGTAAGAGCCAAGAAAGCACAATAAATGAGAAGTTTTTAGGATGTAAAGGAATAATTAACAAATTAGGACATTATCAGTGCACTATATAAATCAATGGTGTTCTGCATTTTGACCTTGATGCATAGCTCAGATTTCCTCATTCAGGTGGCAAAAGGGAATGTCAAAGATAGGGAGCAGCTTCTCCAGAAGGGCTGACTACTTTGACTAGGATGTTATTCTCTGTAAAAAAGAAAATTATATAAAATGTGATAGAAAGTCCATATAAATCCCATGAATGCAGATATTTGACATCGTGGTTTAGAAAACCATGAGAGGGATGATGAAAGTATTTTTTCCTTGCCTAGCATGAGGATAGAGTGTGGTTTTTGTTCATATTCTCAGAAATAACAAATAATATAGAAGAAATTTTCTATGATAATACCAGAACTACTCTCACAATATAGCTCTGTACATGGCTAGTCAGAAAAATAGTATAGAACATAAGATTCCAGTGTGCAATGAAAGAAAAAGTACCCCAAACCAAGGATTGCAAAATATTGGTACATTAGAACATTTCAGGTGTCACCATTCTTAAAAATATATAAAATTAAACATGTTTTGAAGGCATATCAGTCAATAATGAAAAGGAACAACAAACTGAGAAAAAAATTAAACCAAATTTACATTTCATAAACTTTTTAATTTGAAAGTATATGACAAGATTCATTAACAATTCTCTGAGAAAAGAGAAATGCTTAAAAAAAACTAAAGGGTATAAAATTATTCTTGTGTGAAATTTCAGATTAATTTTAAAAGTGTCTGAAGTCTTTTAAGATGCATAAGAATATTCAATAATTATGTGTAAGGCAATTTATCAAAGTCATTTGCTTTGCTGGAATGCAGGTTTTAATATGCAAATGTGAAGCAAAATCACTACTACAGCTGCATATAAATACTATAGCTCGCTTCCCTCAAGTTAATTTCTATGTTGCCAGTAGAGAAATAAGGGTGCTTTTTATTTAATACAGCTCATTTCATTATGGATATTATTCAGCTATACATTCTAAAATTACAGTTTGATTTGGTTACACTTGAATATTTTGAAACTGTTTTGAGCTATAAAGCTCTCGTAGGCCCCAGAACAATGTTTTAGCTTCATGTTAATATTCAATATTATGCTCACAAATTGAATTAGTGGAGGAGCTGTTACTCCTATAGTGAAGACTCTTGGTATGAAATGTACAGCTTAGTGCAGATTTTATGTCTCAAACAGAAGTTCTGTGGCTTTGTTTAGCAATTCTTTTATTTACAATATGTTCTTTAAGATGACATGTCAAAGGCATTTGTGCTGGAGCAGCTTTAGTAGAAGAAACTGCTGTATCTCTTTTGAAAGGAGGAAAACCATTAGTATTGGAAAAAATGTATTAAGAGATCCTCAAATTCAGTGTTGAAATGGAACTTCTCACTTTTGAGGAAATGTTCAGTTTGGGTCAGATGAACTTAGATTCAGTCTTCAAAATAGTGAACAATAACTCAAAAAGCTACTAATGAATAAGACTGTTGTATAAGACAAATAGGGGCTATTATTAATTAATATTAATTAATAATATCCCCTATTTAATTAATTCTAGAGAGCAGCCTGTTTCTGCTGAAATTCCCCTGCAAGTTTAATTCAGTGCAGGTTGTGCTTCCAGAAACCCTTCACTGTGATGATGTCTTTCAGTAATTGGAGTGTGCTTTTTTTCTATTTACAGGAAAGTAAAAAAAAAGCAAAACAAAACAAACAAACAACAAACAACAAACAACAAACAACAAACAACAAACAACAAACAACAAACAAACAACAAACAACAAACAACAAACAACAAACAACAAACAACAAACAACAAACAAACAACAAACAACAAACAACAAACTCTAGTGCAATTAATTAATGAGAAAAAAAACCATAAGAACTATGTCAAGCATGTTTATTAAGTGAAAGGAAGAAGATGATAAAATAGGATTTGTTGTTTCTTTTTTTATTTGTTTTCCTTGGGTTTCATGGGTTTTTGGGAGAAAAACAGAGGAAGACAGGAGAAAGGTATTTGTGATAGTAAATCTATATTTGCTTGGAGACAAGTTGTAAAAGTGATATAATTAATCCACTTCCTAGTCACTGATTAAGTAGTTTAGAAATCAAATTTTAAGGGAAGAGCAGTGATGGCTCTGTTTTGTGCCTTTTAATGCATTTCTCACAGCAAATGAGGATGTGAAAGGGGACAGGGTGTGACCCACTTCCAAAGGAAAGTTTTAGGTGAAGGTGTCCAGGTGAGTCTGTAGCTCCAAAGAGCTGCCTCCTTTCTCCATCATGCCTTTCAGCAGTTTCCTGAGGTTTCCAAGCACTCCTAAAAGACTCAAGTCCTTCTTAAGGGCTTTGCAGAATTATCCTCACAATCCCCTGTCACCCTTATCAATATTCCTTTTTCACCTTTACAGGTTCTAGTTGGAGACCCTCCCAGAGTTCCTATGGGAGCTCTAATTCAGAACATCAGTGTCCTGCTAAATGTAGCATTAAACTCTCTTCATTCTCTTTCCATGAGCAGCCAATCCCTGTCCCTGTAGCCTGCTTTCTGCAGGGATGACAATGGAAAGCACCTTTTCCTGCCTTTCTCCTCCAAAAGAGTTCCACAAAGACTACAAAATCAAGTCATTCAAGGTAAGAGGTTTTGTAGGGGGTGAACCCACAGCTGTTAAGTTTTTACTCAGCACTCTCAATCTCAGTCTCTCACAGCTCATTAATTCCTCATTTCTCTGGAAGAAGAGGTGCACAGGGTCTGCACAGAGGACTCTGGTTTCAAACCATTGCCTCTTGCCAGATGCAGTTTCTGGTCCTCTATGGCCAGACCAGGGCAGTGCTTCTCAAATGCATCTGTTCTTGATGCATTATCTTATCTTCTTGAAGACAGTCTTTGGCTGTCTTCAAGAAGATAAGCAGTTGTACTACATATAGGGACAGAAAGATGATGAAGATGATCATTGAGGCCTCAATGATTTTTGAGCAGTCCTGAGAATCCAGAGAAGTCCCACCTGAGCGGAAGCTGGTTAAAGTCATCCCAAAGAAGGAGGACCCTAGAAACTCTAGGCCTGTCAGTCTCACTTAAGCCAGGATTTAAGCATTGAACAGAACAATAAGAAGAAATAACCCCCCCAAGCAAGTAAAAATAATAAAGAAGCTGTAAATGATACAGGATAATTTTCAGGAACCTTTAGCTAGTACTAATCATTACTGAAAAGAGCAATTCTAAACTTTTATTTCTTTCTGTTTATTTATTTCTGGGCTAGTTTTAACTTGCATTCACTTTACCTCATGGCCACCAAGACACTTCTGCTGACACAAGAGGGGCATAAAAAGGTCATGAGAGAAAATAGCAGTAACTAAAAGGTGTCAGGAACTGTTTCTCTTGGGTTTCACTCATCTTGTATTATGTAAAGGAAATGAGCTTTAATAGAGTGCTGCTAGTCAGAAAAAATACCTCTCAGAACTTTTTATAAATTCTCTTTATATAAATTACAAATGATCTGGTTTCCCCCGTGGCTGTTCTAATATTTAACTTTAGGCAAATGTTTTTAAAATACTTGTAGTTCACTAAACTGATATAAGTACTGAATCAATTATAGAGCTGCTGACTTCCTTATGTTTTATTTTAGGTATACTTTATTTTAACAGTTTTTAATCTGTAAACTAGTTTATATAGTTATAAATGCTTCCTATTAATTTTCTTTTCCCTTGCATGTGGAATAGGAAGAACATATAATTTATGGAGAACTAAGGCAATTCCGAGACCTCAACATTTCCAAGATATTTATTGATTAAAAACTCTTACTAAATACTTATTGAGGCAAATGCTTATAAAACACGATTCCATTGTGTGCAGTTCAGTGTCACTGATGCTTCAGTTCTTTTTGCTTGTTTTTTTGGTTTTTTTTTTGGTTTTTTTGGGGGGTTTTCTGGTTGGTTTTTTTTTTCTGTTGCAATTCATGTCCAAGATGTGGAAGCTGCAGATATAATCAGATTAACATTTACATTACCTCTACAGTATTCTGTCATATATCCATACAAATTAGCAAACAAAACTTAATCTTCCAGTTGTGATGGGAATGACTGAACAGAGTTATTTCTCTCCATGGTAAATAAATCTCTACTGATGAGTGAGATCTAAAGCAGCAGTCATTAAATGGAATTGTGACATGGAGCATTATTGCAGTTTCTCTTTCTCAGGGATATTTGTAGCATGGGCAACATTGGGAGAGCAAATGATGTTTTGAACTGTGCAAATACATCAAAACATAACCAAAATCAACTGAGTCCTATGCTTAATTCTCTTCAGCAAGGATAACCAAAATGTGTAAAAGAGGCAAGAATATCTGTTTTCTGTACTTGCACACAAGATCAAACTGTATATATAACAGAGAAATTTAAGCTAAGATCTATGATCAGTTAATTACTTTTAACTGGATTAATATTGAAGATTTTGATTCCTCATAGCTCTTTCAGTGTAGAATTGAACATATAATTTCATAAGTTAAGAATTCATTGGCATTATTTATTCTATCATATAACCTAAACAGTTAATTTCAACTGTAATTAATTAAAGCTATATCTAATTTTGGATTTTGAGCACGTGTTACTCTTGCAACAAATTAATAATTTCTCAATTAATTTTTAAGATAACAGATATTATGTAGTATAATATTATGTGATTATGGTTTCTTAGTAATAATTCTCATCTTAAAAGGTAATTTGCCATTTTAGATTTTCTTTATTGGGGTATGCTTGACAGTTTGAATTGTCTACAAGTGACATGAAAAGTTATAAAACTGATTAAAATCACTGGTGTCTTCATCTTTCTGATTTTTAATGCAATTTAATTTTCTTAATTTTTATATGATAATGATTTGTTACAAGTGTAATGAAGCAGAAGGTCCATTGCATTCTCTTTAATTAATACTATTTATTTTGTTGAATTTTGCATGGGTAACTTTGCTTTTACAGAAAGAAATATGAAAAGTAAGTCATAACCATTTTATCTTTCTGTAGAAAACCCTGGAATATAGATTTTGTGAAACAGGGTACACCAAAACAGAAATATAATTACCATGTTCTGGGGTAGAATTCAGAAAATTTTGTATGCCAAAAAAAAAAAGTTTAATTTTTATTTTAATTTTCTTTTTATTTAATTCCAGAAGTACAAGGAACTTCAGCCTAAATTTTATGGTCTTCCCCTGAGATTCTCTTCCATAACATATCTTCATGCCTTGCTGATGCCATTACCCCTGAGGAAAGCAGGTGTGGCTGATCATTAATGCAAAAAGGAAGATGAGCAGCAATGTGATATTGAGGAAACTTTATTTTCAAGTATTCTGCCATTGCCATTTTAAAGTTCTTCAGTAAATCCCACAGAGATTCAAGTCTAGGATGTCCTGTCCTTTCAACCAGAATAATTTATTCATAGCTGGTATATAAAATACTCCTGCATGCAAAGATCTAAATGGTCTTTAGACCCTCTAATTGTGTCTTGATAGTTCTTTTATTTTAATCTGTTGTGGCTCCTTCCAACAGCTGATCACTTTGTCACAACTATTCTTTAATACCCATTCCTTGCCTTGAAACTATTTTTAAAAATATGATTGAGTTACAGAAAATCAAACAAACAAACAAACCCTTCAGAAAACACACCATAAAGATAGTTTAGAGTTAATTAAACATTTTTAAATAAGGTTAGAGTGTCCTTCAACACCCACAATATCCATTATCAATTGAGCATGAAAGAAAGTCCATGGAATAATCTGATTTTTTTTTCTAATGTTACCTTTTTTGCTTTTTAGACTGTCATTGTTCTTTAATCTATGAAAACAAGATCAACAACAGCTTAAATGCCTTTTGGCTTTTGGAAAATATTTTTTTATTCTTGACAATTTTTGGTACTGCAAATAAAATCTACCCTTTATTTTCTTAGATCAACAGTAATCAATGGTTAATTCAAAATTTAGGATAATCTCAGGGAGTAGGAGGTTATGTTGGCAGAATTGGAAGCAAAATGGAATTTGAGAAAGGGAAAGTTGTGATTCTTGTTTGCTTGAAGGTTTTGAAAGTCTATAAAGCATGATATTTCCTTTTCCTTTTTCTTTTGTTCAAATGCCCTGAAAGTCTCCACACTCACATAGATTGTGGGTTTTTTTCAGTGGGGCTCGGTGCCACCTGAGATCTGCTGGGGGCAAGAAGGTGAGGAGGTCTGGAAGGAACACAGAATAAATTCCCTGGTCCAATTTGCCAACAATGCACTACCCCAAGTAAGAGAAAATCTCCAAACCTACACTCAGTAATGAGAAAATCCAGAGGGCTCATAAAATGGTTTGCTGCAAATTCAAGTTACACTGACAGGATTTACAATATAAAGTGAGTCAAGGTAGCTGGACAAAACACACAGAACCAGGAAGAAATACTTCATTTCCCCAGTGCACATTTGAAAGATAAGTTAAATTTATAATATTATACTGAATATTTCCCAAGCAGACCTTAAGTTTCTGTTTGTTTATTGGTTTTTATGCCTTTCATAAGTCTGGTTTTTGCCATTTTTCTTCCCTACATTGGCTTATGGAAGACTTCAGGGTTCTGCTGTGCTAAAGCAAAGTCCAGAAGCAGAAAAAGCCCTGTGCTGCACAGGAGTGAATAATCCCTGCCCCAGAGTGCTCCCAGAGGAAGACTGAGGTGTGCAGTAGGAAGAAAATAGGAGTTAATTTGGTGTGGTGGAGGCAAAGTTGAGACAGTGATAAAACTGAGAAAGTGAAGCAGAATTCTTGTTTTTCAATGTTTTTTATGCTGAACCCTCTATGTGAGTAATTGGCATGGCAATGTCTAATCACACCAACAGCACTTCAGGCTCTTTGTCTGAAAATCAGACTCGGAGATGTGCTGCTGGATTCAGTGCAAGGAACTGTCTTTTTTCTTTCCTTATAAGCAGAGAGCTCTCTGATAAAAATATTCACAATTAGATGTTTAAAACAGACTGAAAATTGCTTGATGAATGTAATAAAGTTTTCTTGGAGATTTTGTGAATAAATTTACTTGAGTGTTCATGTAAAACAACTATAAGGAGAAAACAACCACAGAATGACTATTTTATTGATATGAAAATCTGTGAAAATTCTTATTGGAACATCACTTTGTTGTTTTTATATTTTGCTTGCCTGTGGGTTTATCTAAGCAGTTTCTCTTTAAAAGTGATTTATGGCATATTCAGTATTTCAAAATACTTGTTTGTTTTGCTGTTTTTAATTTGTGTAAATTTAGTTTCTCTCAAAATCCAGTTTTGATTTATTTTTATTTTTATTTTTTAATATGAGAACAGATTCAATGGCTCCTATAGTCCAGTCCAGGTTTTAAATTATTCTAATTAAATATAAAGGTGGAAAATATAATTTTCCTGCTATATTGCAGTTAATATCTTCCTGCCTGATAAATTATTATCTCATTTTCCCTAAAACAAAAAATGTCTCAGCTGTCTGCAGTACATATGACCTGTCACCAAAAGCATAACCAGAGCACATGCCCTTTGTGCCTCCATCAGGGCAATGCTCCAAGAACCGATTTTTCTTTTTTTTTAAGTGAGCACTATGAAAATACTGCTAATTATTGCTGACCCAGTCTGTGACACTGTGGATTCAGTTGTACAATTTGAGCCATAAACCAAGCAACAAGCTAATCCCTTGCTATATCATTATACATCCCTCACCCTCCTCCTCGGGACACTGGGGGAGAGGATTAAAGCCATGGCACATTTGGAAGGGATTGAAATGACCTATGAACCTTGTAGTTAATCTCTGATGTCTGAGGATCAATGGAAAACCTCTCATAATTGGGATGTTTTTAGCTAATTTCATTTGTGCTAACACACTATACACAATATTTTCTGCTCATTGACTCGGAAGAAAAAGGTTGGTGAGGAAAAAGAGGCCAGAGAAGACAGCATTATAAAACCAAAGGGTCAAATAATGGTGACTTTGGTTGCCCAGGCAAGCAGTGGGTGTCATCAATAGTAAATGCTGCTAATCATTAATTTTCTTTCTCAGAAGACTATATATTGGATTTTTCATTGGTCTTTCCACAGCTATTGTGTAAACAGTAGAAAGCACTCTTGTTTTTTTACCCCCCAGTTTTAAAAGAGATCTGCTAATTAGATAATTTGTGTCATTAGGGCAAGTCTGGGGATTTTTCTTTCCTTAAGGAAAAAAAGTCACAGCTCTTTTGCAATCTCTGCATCCTTGGAGACTGTTGAGGTTACTCCTTATCAATTTAGCAGCTTTTCAAACGCTTATAGTAGGGTTTGGATTTTTAAAAAAAATTACCATTCAATTCTAATCTTCTTCTGTCTTCATGCTATTGCAAAATGACCTGTCATAGCATTGATCAGGAACTCCTGAATGAAAATATAAAGCTAACTTTCTTCTTCTTCTTTGAAAGATATTTTCAACCCCTGTGAGCTCTGGCTGATGTCTGGTAGCACTCTTTCTGATCAGAACTTCTTAATTTCATTTAAATTTCATTATAGGCACTTAAAAGAAATTCCAAAGTAATATTTTACTACACAGTTTAATACACACAATTTTACTTTTCTCATTTTGACTAATTTTGCCCTAAGATGGGGGACTCTCGGGATCCCCTGCCTTGGATGTTCCTGAGAGTCCTTTTTCACACCCAGATGGTCCAAGAAAGAGTCAGAGCTGCTTTGCTTTCGTTCTCAAGATTGTTTATTATTTCTTATCTATAACATGTTCTCCCTGCCCAGCCCAGATGCTCTCAGCAGGTCAGCTCAAGGCACACTGCCTGCCCTCAGGGCTGTGTTGTCTTTTTATACTATACACAAACATTATTTGCAATTATTCCCCTATACCTATCACCTATGTTAGACAGTGATTTTCTACTCTAAACCAATCCAAAAATGCCACCATCACCAAGAAGATGGAGACCATGAAGAAGAAGGAGGGAGGACAGTACACACCCAGATTCCTCCATCTTGACCCCCCTGTACACTTCTCATATGAATCTTAACATTCTATTTCTCTACTCAGTAATAAGCTACTAATTTTATTCTACTTTCCCTGGTTTGTAACTCCTCACATACAGTTGGTAATTTTTTCCATGGCTCGAGATGGAAAGCAGAGGGGTCTTTGGCTCCATTCCAAGCTCTCTGAGCTCCCTGCCCGTGTCCCAGCCCATCCAAGGCAGCAAGAGGGATGTCCTGGTTTCCCACAGGGGACTAACCTCTTCCTGCTTCCTCTTTATTTCAGCAATTGCCTGCACCATCTTCAACAATTTTCTACTTATCTAAAAATCAACTTTAGTAGGATCGGGAAATTTTAATCAAATGCCTAAACAAGACTGCTTAGCACAATCTCTAGCAAATTCCTATCAATATTCTATTACTTTTGGCATGAAACAAGAATAAAGTATAGTAAGAGCTTGATGGAACCTTCTGAAGCTACTAGTGCTACCACCATGAGCCTTTATTAAAAAAAAAAACAAACAACAACAACAACAAAAAAACCCTATAAATTAAAAGACAAAAGACATTGATTTTATTTAAAATGGAGTTTTTTTCACCAGAAATATTCTCCCCTGCTGTCTCATTCCTCTGCAGCTGTTTGTATATTATCCAGCATTACTCTTGGTTCAAAACCAGGGCTTATTGACTTTATGGTAACAAATTAAATGACTGGCCTTCTGTGTTATACAGCTACAAAAAGGAAAATCAATTCTCCCTCACACTTCATAATACACCTTCACACTCCTTAGGAGATTTTAGTGTGGACAAGTCTTTTAGCCCCTTGAAATATGTTCTTGGACAGTTGGGTTTGTGCTTCCCTAAGAATATCTATTTATTTTTATAGAGATTGTTTCAGATCCTATTATGGTGTTTCTCTTAGGCAAATATATTAAGAGATCACTAAAGCACTGTCTCATCCCAAGGCTGTTATTGGCCAAAGTCAAACAGTCAAACCTCCCCATTTACAAAAGCAAAAAATACATTAAATAGTTCTTCCATTTAATTTTTTTTTGAGTTGAACAAAGTGGCGTCCACATTCTCTTGTTTTGGAATTTTTTTACAGCTTCATCACTCACTTATATTGTTTTTTGATTGATTTACTATTTATTGGCAGCTGAAGTATGTTTTCAGATCTTTTTCATAGGTTTAATCTCGTGATGGAAATCATATGTTTGAAACTAATAATCATTGCTCTTTCAAGAACAGCTTTAACCTTTTTAGCTTTGAATAAGTTTTGTTATTATTTTAATTTATAATAAATTTAAGTGGGTTTTGCATGAAGACACTACTGAAATTATGTATATAATAAGATATTCTTTAGAAGCACAATTTAAACATGTTGCATTCAATATATGAGACTAGAATGCATTAAAAAATTCCATTACTCTCCTCTACAAATAAAGGCATTAATACAAATATGATGAATATAAATATGCATGATGTTAGAAAAATTTCACAAAAAGAAAAACCTGATAATGAAGGTAGATTTTCTTCCTAAACCAGATGAAGTTACAGTTCTTTGATCTTACAAATAACTAATAAATAAACAATTGCATTTTAAATTTTCCACATCAGCTACACAATCTGAAAATAATTACCTATTCTCTTCAGGGCTTGGCTAGAATTGGAATACATATTATATTAATTCATTTTCTTTCATTTTTATTATATTTTCTATAACTCTGGTGTTCAGTAAAATTACTATTCACTTCCTATGGAAAGAATAAAGGTTTATTTGTTTTTCTCTTACTTATTGATAAATAGCCTTTTTTTAATGCAGCTACCTCCCCCCGATGGAATCTGAGCACAGGTACTTATAATCCCAAACACTGAACTCCAGTCCTAGCACAGAGCTGACAGAAGGGGTTTCCTAAATATTTTCTTCATAGTGACATAACTGAAATGATATTTACATACTTTTCAAAATGAAAGAAAAGGAGAAGAGAGGAGAGGAGAGGAGAGGAGAGGAGAGGAGAGGAGANTTGTCACCCTCTTGCTTTAAAATGCATCTCTTGGATTCCCTGAGACAGAGGAGAGGAGAGGAGAGGAGAGGAGAGGAGAGGAGAATGTTTATTTGGAAAATTTATTTGTTCTGTTGTCACAACTTTTCCTGGTTACTTATTCTGTACCTTGGGAAAATGAAGAAAAATGTTTTATCATAGGCAGCTTTTACAGCATCTTTTAAATCACCTGGTGATTTGAAGACCCTTCAAATAAACTCTAAGTGTAGATTTTACAATTGTGGGACATTTGCACTACCTATTTCTATGGAATTAATGTTTCCTTTCTACACAACCTCTGCAGAGAGGTGAAATCTAATTATCTTAGTTGCTTTCAATAGCTCTGTCTCCCTTAACCCCACAAAGCTTCTCTTTATATCTTGCACAAATAACATGAATATCTTTTGTCACATTTGATGGGGAACAGGAGTACCTATTTCTCAGTAGAAACCAGCCATTTTGTACACTCTCCTAGATTTTCTCCAAGCTCTTTACAACATATAAACACACACACAAAAAAATTGCAATACTAAATTCTATTTTGTTAATTTTTTTTTGCTTTCATATCTGTCTCACCTGTAGCATTAAAGCCCTGGGTAACACCAATATTTGCAGGTTTATTGCAAATGGTAGAGTTGTACACAAGCCCTTTATGTTTTCTCTGTTTTTTTAACTGTCTTTCTTTAGTTTGCTTTTCCCTGTGCCCTTTATTAGCACTGACAATAAAAGGAGGCAGAATCTTGTGATTAGTTTTTGCAATCCAATACAGTTCAAAAATGGGATTTGTTGCATACCTGTGATAGTTTGGGACTTCAAACAAACAAACAATTCTAAGTTCTTCTTCACTGCATTTGAACAAGGTGAGATTTTCTTTAATTAGACAGAAGTGACCATGGATGGAAGAATATTGTTTGATTTATACAGAGTTAATAGATGAGGTGTGCTCAGTGTGTCACTAAATGCTTTTTTTTATCTGAGTCCAAGGATTTTTCACCTTTATTGCTTAATCCTTATCAGCTCCAGAGGTGAGCACTGAAGAAATGGGATACAGTGAATGAACCAGAGTAGGTGAGATACAGGCAAACTTGCAATTTTTATAATTCTCTTGGCTGCTAAAACTTGAAATGTGGACCCTGAGTTTTCCTCCCTCAGATGATATCCAGAGAACATCTCAGCACAAATTCTACCATAACACATGACTAGGCAATGCTGGAACTGATGGAGAAATTTTACTTGGTTTAACAGGGAACAATTTCTCCAGGTAAAACTTTATTCTGAAGAGTTTAGATGCTATTTAAAATTGTTTCATGAATGTGTTACAATTTGCATGTCTATTTGCCACTCGTGTTTATAATCTTATATTCAAAAATAAAGTCAAACTTTACCTTCTGCTCCATGAAAATAAAAATGTAGTCTTTTTTATAAATATTTTCACCAGTTCCTGTTTTTTGAGCATCAGATAATTTATTGTTTGTGATTATGGTTTATGAATAACAATACCTATCCAGATGACTGAGAATTGAGCCAGGGATTGCTTGTAGAAAACTCACCCTACAAGTCCATGTCAACTTTCCAAAATGCACATATTTATTCATTTTTTCTTCATACTCTATATCAAAACTAATCCCTGAAATGCCAAGTTTCTAAATTACCATTTGGATTTGCTTATCTAGCGACCTCACCAGCTTTAATAGCAAAGTCAGGCAGGTGTTTTTTAAACAGAAATGTAAAACAACTCAAATATAATATTTTAAAATAAAGTTTAAGTGCTTGGGTTTGGGTTTTCGAAACTTTACCTCTTTAATTCATTTTATTTCCAAAAAATATATATGAAAATATATATATATTTACCTTCCAGCTTATACAGGCACTTTAGTCTGAAGCAAGGTTATATCATCCAATGCTGCAATTGAATTTGTAAACCCCACATAACTGAGCTTTGGATTTGGTAGCCAGATCTGATAAAATCTTCAACAGCATAAAAAAAGAAAATACCAATTCTAATTAAATAATAGCTTAGGTCTTTGATTAAGACTTGGAAACAAGTTCTCAAAAATTGGAATAAAGCCCAAACCAATTTATGCTTTTCTAATCACATGGTTTCTAAGGTATAATTTTAAACTATTTAAAAGTCTCAAATGGTCATTGGCACTTGAAGGAGATTGCAAAGGCCACTGGTTTCTTCCTACAGGAAAGGCTTTAGTGAACAATACTTCCTTGATTTAGGGAAAGTATTAAACTCATGTGTAACTTTGTTATTGCTATTAATTTTACAAGAAATGCACACCTGATACTTGTAACTTTTAGTGTTACTTTCAATTAATAGGTGTACACATCTCAACAATGGGGGCCAAAAATTAAAGAAATTTTCTTCTTTCCAGCAGATGACAATGGAAAGGTTTTTATTCATATTTCAACAGCTTCAGGTGAGGTAACATTGCATTGGGACTCTGGTGATTAATTTATTAGAATATATTTGAAATAAGAACTATGGGAGGCAGAATAATTATTTTTTCTTTTTCCTCTTTTTATTTTACCTAAATCATTTGGTTTTTAGCTAAATTCATTAATTAAATGAAAAACCAATAAACAATAAGATCTTACTGTTAAATAGTCTACCAGTTTTTGTAAAGTACTACTAGAAACCAATACTTTATTTTTTCTTTGTGAGATCTGGGGGAAGCTAAAAAAGCCTGTATTGCTTTTGAAAATATACAATTACCTTTTGTGCTTTCTTTTAGCTTTTGTGGGGTTTGGTTTGGATTTTTTTGCAGGGGGTGGGGTTGGTGGTTGTTTTATTTTTTAATATTAAACTCTATAAAAATAAATTTGGAAAAGCCTCTAAACATTCAACATCAGAAGAAAATTAATTTGTATGGATGTAGAGTTAATTGAATATTCTTACCACACTTTGCTTTAATAAGTATTTTTCTGGTAATACATCAAGGAATATATAATGCACTTTACAGCTCAGCATGGATTTTCAGCTTAATGACTTTCCTCTGGTTACGTGACTGTCTACTTCAAAATGATTTGTTTAGAAATACAGTAATTCCTTGGGTTTAGCTCATTTTTGAATTACTATAGGGGTCCAAAACACTATGAGATGCTTCAATTAAATATGTAAGATGGGACTGAATGCTCCTCATGCTGTTTCCAGGTTATTCAGAGGCATTTACCATCTAAGTCTTTTTATTCAGGCTGTTTTCAGAACAGAAATGTAACAACTGCTTTTCCTTGGACAACAGCATTCATATTGAGCTGGATAATGTTCTGCAGAAGCTCACGTGGAATGAGACAGAAGCAGGAGTCTGCAGAGCACATCTGACTCCTGACCAAACACAAAACACAGGAGTGCTGGAGACTCAGTTCAACACCAATGAAAATCTGAATGGCACCCAGTTGAAAAAAAATTACAGCACTCCTTCTTCAATCAGTTTCTAAGATATAAAGCTTCAATGGATGAAGTGTCAAATGGATCTTGTCACCTCTTTAAAATGAGTACAGGAATGGAAAGGAGGGTTTGTGTACCAGCTCTGTGTTCCTCATCTGTATCTGAGCATCCATTGGGTGCCCCCAGGAGATCTGTCCGTTCTGGCAGCTTGGCAAACTGTGGGTGATGAGATGTTAAATGTGCTCCAGCAGTCCCTGGATGATCTCAAAAGAAATTGGAGTTCCTTTAAGTGTGTGTGTTCAGGAGGAAAGCAATTCTGCATCCAGCTGGAAGTTCCATCGCTGGAAGTTCAAATATGAGATTGCCTCAGTATGAATGAACTTTGCTTTCTGTACCCTTATCTTTAAAAAAAGAACTTGAATGTTGTGCTTCCTGTCAGAAAAAGCAGGAGAACTAACTTTAGTATAGGAAGTATAAATTGTTCCATTAAGCCCAGTTTTAGTGTTAATTCAGATGTGAAACATGCAGCTAAGTCTGATTTGATTATTTAAACATCCACTAATAAGGCAACGTCCTTATCTTGACCTTAACCAGACAGGAAGTGTTTGTAGACCCCAACCAGTTCTGCAGTTGGGAGCCACTCCTGCTACATGCCAAACTCCCTGAGGAGGGGGTCTGAAGAGCACAGTGGGCTTTATGGGATTATCCATCTGCAGGAGAAGGCATGGTTAAACACTTGGAGCTTTCTTGCTGAAAGTACTCAGTGAGTGCAGAGACCATGATGTATCAACTCCTTCCATGAGATTTTAATCAGAACTGTTGTAATTAATACCCAGTTCCTGATACATTTAAGAGCTCTGCTTTTAGAAGTACATACCTAAGAGAAAATTGAGAACTTGTGGTTAAGATTTTCTTGTTTGTCTTTAGCCTCCTATTTTTATCATCCTTAAAATAGTTATCAGCTTTTATTTTCACACAATAGCAGCTATATATTTTTTTTTGCTAGAATTCTTTCTATATAGTTAAAAAGCAAGATGATTAAAACAGAGGTTGCTTTCCTGTGGATAGCAGCAGGAGCAATCCTACATCATCATCATTACATGTGGATTCCCTTTTTATGTGTTTAAAGCTTTCTCTGGCACTACTTTCATGCATTTCATAGACTGATCCAGCCTTCCACGTTTGCCAAAAAACGAGGCAATTAAAATGTTCTTATGAACCAGTGGCATAAGCTTGCAGAGACTGGAGCATTTGTGGCCTAGAAACCAGGAAGATGAGTTATTAATGAAATGAATCATTAGATAATAGTCTCCCATGAATTTTAAATGGAGTTTTCTAAAGTTCTCATGGGTAATAGGATGTGAAGTGACTTGTATTGACTTATAAAGAAAAATGCAAGGTGCTTTAGCAGAGAATTAGCTTAATAAGAGAATTAATTTTCTAAATACACCTCTCCAGAGTTAGTTTGCAATACCATTCTAGTCTAATTTCTGTTCTCACAGTTGATGTTGTTCTGTAGAGCTGACACTCCTGCCCTCATGACACTCTTATCATCACATTGCAGCCTGAGTAGTGGTGCTGCAATTCACCAAAGTAAATTTTCCCTCAGCTTCTAAGTGGGGACCAAGCATTGCTCATCTTAGTTCAATTACAGCAATTACTGAAACAAGTGGGCTGACTGCTGAGGCTTCTGATTTCAGCTTCACATAGGCAAAGTCTTACATTCTCAAACACAAAAAAAAGAGAGTCAGGATCTGACCCAGAGGATCCATCCTCAGCATAAAAAATAAGCAGGATTTAACTCTTTTCTAAAACTCATCCTCACTTCCTTTGTCTGGCAGGTAGCACTGCTGTTTTTTGTGAAATTCATGTTTCATATGATGCAACAATTTCAGACTGCTACACATAAACTTCAACACTTAAGGCAAGTTTATTAGTGATAAGTCAAAATTTAGTTGATAGTGTTAAAGAACAGAGATGCTTTAGAGGAAGCAAGACTAAATGTGTCCTTTATTCCGAAAACCTAGGTGCTTTTTTGGTAGCATAAACTTCTTTCAATTCCACTGAATTCTGCCATCACATTGCACAGAATTTCCCAGGAACATTTTTCCTACTCCTTTCTAAGAGTGTGCATGTAGCACAGTACTGTATAATGAACAAAGTTTTCTAAAAGAAAATGTCCACGCTTTGATTTTCTTTTCTGTTCAATTCAATTTCTTCTCATAGGATTCAATCTTTTGAGGCAAAATATTGTTCTCCATGGCTGATAAAGCAGTGCATATTAAATGAATAAGTCTATAAAGTCTTTATCTGGAAAACTGTGTTGTTCTAACCTGTAGATTCTCCTTTATGTTTCTGTTTCCTAACTCAGCTTTGTTTCTACGGTGTCTTTCATAACAGAGATGAATGATTGACTTAAAAAGGCTAAGTGAATGATTTGTTGATGGAAAAATTTCTTTTGGAGAATTATGGAATATCAGTGGGCTTTACATTTAAGCTGCATCTTAGGAGAATAAATGTAGTTTGTGATCACAGGTAATTACAGAAACCAGCAGAACACCAGAAACTGCCTTTTGCCCTCTTGGCTCTGAGAATCAAAATTTCCAACTCAAGGCAATGTACAAAAAATGGTTTTGCTGATGAATTTGAACAGAACTAGAGCAGAGACCTGCAGCCAGTTAGGTTAATAAGAAAAAATGTTATTACCTTTTTTCCCTGAGGATGCCATTAATTTAACACTGGCAAGCTATCATTAGTGCTGTGTGAAATGACTAATTCTCCCTCAGGAGCTGCTCACATACCAGGCAAGGGGTTTCCCATAAGTGTTCACAAGCCTGTGTGAATCATAGGTTAGACTTTCACTGCAAGTGCTAGGAAAAAGCTGCAACACAATTGCTGCTTTTGCTTTCAAAAGCAAAAGTTGTGACCTTTAAAGCACTTCAGAATTAAACCTGCAAGACTAACCTGAAAGAAAGAATCAAGCACATCTCCAAAACTGCTTGCTCTTTCTTGCTCTGCTCTCACTTGCACTTGTCTACCTCTTAGAAGACCCTTTCCACTTTTCCACTTTGTTTTTTTCCTTAGTCCAATGGCTAAGCTTCTGTTTTTCAGCTTTATTACTCTGCTGCTTTTCCACATATTGTCTATGAAATACATGCATAAATGTAAAACTGTGTTTTCAAAGATTTCATCAAAGATCATCAATAAAAACTCAAGTGCTGCAACTAATAGACTGATGCCACTGGAGAAATCCAGAGAGGATTCAAGATATTTATTTGCTGAGGAAGGTCAAAAGAATCCAACACTAACTGCCATAGCCCAAATTTCTTTAAAAGGAGAAAAAACAAACAAACAAACAAAAAAACCCAAAAAAAAACCAACAAAAAAAAACCCCAAACAAACCCTAAATTGCATAATCCAGCTTGCATATCAGCCGCAAATATTTGGAGGAGAAGAAGAAAGAAAAAATGAGCCTGTGGTCTAAAATGAGATCAATTGCCTGAAAAAATGCATGATTTACTCTTTACCCATTGTATACAAACTGGTTTGTTTAAGTTAAGCTGGCAATTATACGGCCATTTATTGGCAAAGTGTTGAAGGAGAAAAAGATATTTGGAAGAACTATTTACTGGTTTGATGTGAGTTGCTTTTTGGTGTTGGGTTTTATTGTTGGTTCAGTTTGAGGTTTTGTTTGTTTGGGGGAGTTTGGTTTGGTTTTTTGTTAGTATTTTGCTCTGTTGAGATGGTTTTACAGTGTTGTTCTGTCTTATCCTGCATGCAGGCATGCCAAGGATATGCCATAATCATTTGGGGGCAGGGTGTCAGATGTTAGTAGGAATGGCTTTGCCTTCCCTTGTGACTTTCTTTGTCACTTAGCAGTAAAAACATCCACTATGCTCTCAGTCTCCAAATTATCTGACACTATATTTTAGACTCTGATTGACAAAAAGTCAGTATTTGAAGACTTTCAGTAGCCCTGATGCTGTGTTCCCAACTCATAATTCTGCTTTGTGCTCTAGTCCTATTAATGCCTTTTAGATATTCAGTGTGTGTAGATGACACTACAATATTAACCAAATATTTGGAACAGTCTAGATTATATCCCACTCTTCTTGAAAGAACAAGAGTAACACTTTCAGAGAGAAACTGCCAACACCAGAACAATAATTTCTGGGGAAATAAAGCAAAATACAGTTAGAAGAAGTGGAGTATTGCCAGTGGTTTATGTAGAGCCAGAACATAGCTCTGATCATCATAAAAAGTTTAGGCAATCTTTAACTCCTGAATATCCTTAGCAATAATTCCTGAAAAGGCTAGTAAAATAGAAATTATTATTGATTTAACTGACACTAGTTGATTTTTAATGCAACATTCCAAAATTATCACTAATGACAATATTCATCAACTTAAAAAGAAAAAAACATCTACTCCTAAAATATTCCCTTGAGGTTTAGGTTAACACTGAAAACTTGTTTTACAAAGTATTTTAAAGCATCTAACTTTTGATAGCATTGGACATTTATATTGCATTTCAGTTCTTCTGTCCATACAATAGTGTTGCTTCTATGAAGATGTAACTTCAAAACATTTGCATTTTTAAAGCTATTTTTTGTAATCAAAAATAACAACAGTAACTACAGGAACAGGACAGTTGAAGTAATTACATTATTAATATAAAGATATTTTTTTCTCACTCCTGCTAAGTTCATAAAATTATAAAGTAACCTCCTACTGTTAAACAGAGTGAGAAAGAAATCATGTGTATATAAACAAATAATTGCAAGTGCATCTTTAATCCACTGAATTATGTCTTCAAAGGACAGCTTATCAAACAGTGATCTTTAATTTTTGGAGAGGAAATAAAAAAAATATCTCTCTCTCATTAATTTCTTCCTTTCTTCCCTTTTATCCAAAATCCACTGCCATGTGCTTATAGAGTAGGTCAGGGACTAACATATCAATTTACACTCCCAATATGCAATTTACTAACAAAACTTTGTGATTTTTTGGTGGACCCTACTACTTTTTCCTTTCAACAATAAGCATTTATGAATCTTGGTTGCTCCTTTCACTCTTAAGGGTGTGGTGTCACAAGCAGAAATATTTTTGTCTTTATATGTGAATACACGACAGCAAATATGTCATTGTAAGAGCTGTGATCATAGTGAAATAATATTTTTAAAAAAGAAATCTAATACATAAAGACAAAATTCTGTCCCCATCTAAGCATACTTGAGGTTCATAAAAAGAATTACAAAACTAAGCCAGGACTATTCAATCATGACTTTGAATAATTAAAATTGTGCAGATTCTGAGCTTCAGGTTTTCAGCACTGAGGGACAGACAGTAATTTCTCCTGACAAATTTATCCTTTATCTAATAGCAGTGCTGGACCATTTAATGTGGATATGATACTCCTGAGAAAGCGGCAAAATGGAGTTTAACAAAGTTCCAGAAATTCTGGATATTAGAGTAGCAATCCTGTAAAATCTTGTGAAAAGCTTCTGGCAAATCTGTTGTAATACATAACATGTTTTATCTCTGCAAGTAGGAACTAGGAGCCAAGATTTGAAAAGCAATAATAGGAAGCATCATAAATCCAATCAAAAAAGGAGATAACACCATAACAAGCTGCTGAGAGAGCCAAAGAAGAGTTTGACTTGAACTTTGTGCTAACATTTAGTCATTAACACAGTGAAACCCCCACCTGTAGAATCCCCCACCTCACATAAACTCCTTCCCCACAGAGGATGCACAGAAAAATACTTGAGGATTTTCATAATCAGTACAATGAAATGGAAACAAAGGAAGCTGTAGCCATTGCTTAGAGCTTTAGATTGTTGCATATGTGGGAAATGTTGATCCTTCCCTGCTGGAAGTGTACAAAAGCAAGCAGCACTGAGGCTGTGCTAGATGTGTGGATTTGCCACCGAGTACCCAGTTCAACACAATACAACACAATATATTATTCAAATAAATATCTCGATTCTGTGTGTGGATTGGCTTCTTGCATACCAGGCAAAACAGCCCATGCTTGGGACAACAAATCCAGGTTGTGCTCTTGCCAGGATAACAGAGATGGATTTTTTCCTACTGTCAGATGTAAACCAAGAGAAGAAAGCACAGGTATTATTTAAACTAATTTATGTCAAGGGGGACCCTCCCTCACCCCTGCTCCTCCAACCAAATTTCTCAAAGGAAACAAGTTTCAATCGCTACTCGCTTTGAATAATTTCACATTATTCAAGTCTTTTGGATATTGTTATTCAAGATACCCCTTCTGTTGCTTGCATATCTTTTTACAGAGTGACAGCTGCTTCTTGCAATTGTGTGATTTTTTTTTCCCTGAAAAAAATCCAGGATGAAACAGCAAACCTTTTAATTAAAGCCCTGTTTAGCACAGTGAAAGAGAAATGGCACATGTGAGAGCTGATTACCTGGGGGACTGAGAGCTCAAAGCAGCAGAAAAAAAAAGCAGCAGAAAATATGCCTGAAGAGAAAGTAGAGATCACTTGCTCTTCCTCTGGAAGATGCAGAAAGCTGAGAGAAATGGGAGTTCTCCATTTGAGAGATTTGGATTTGAAGAGCCCATGCACAATCAAATTCTGGACGTGGTTGGTCTGGTCTCTCTCAGCTCTGTTCATTCTGGGCAGCTGGTGCTGCTGCCTGCCTGCAGCCCTGCTCAAAAGAGGGAGGGGAGAAGCTGGAGTTGTGCTGCTTCAACCCCTTCTCCCTTCTCCCACCTCCAGGCCATGAAAAGGGGAAATCTGCCTCCTGTCTTCCCCCAGTGCAATTCCCACAGGTGATCCCAGGTCCCAGCAATCCCAAAGGATCACACTGATGATTGGTGTCCTCACACACCATGCTACTGGGTCTCACCAGATCAGGACAATGTCCATTTGCTTTCACCTACTGGAAGCAAACATATTTTCGTATTTATTTTCATGAATTGGAAATACATTTTTATGTGTAGGAACACCCCTGCAATGGAAGGCTGCTTTTGGGATGCTTTCAGCTGGTGTGCATTTCATCAAAGCTGAGTCCAGGATTGTGTGGGGGATCATAAATACAAGTGAAAAGGGCAAAGAACACAGAAATAATAGATCAGAGTTTTTAAAATCATCTGCTTTTTCCTGTGACAACATTGCTTTCTATTGTGTCATGATACTTCCTACATTATTTATTAGGAGATTTTAACCAACATGAAGGATTTTTTATGCTATGAGTTATTGTTAATAAAGGATCCTCTAATCTATCTCCATGTGTATTTAAAATACCTCTATAATTACATTTGACGAGAGAGATTACTAAACATCTTTGTTCTGTAGAACTTTGGTCATTTGTCTTGAAGATACAAATTGACTCCCAGGGTACAGTATTGAAATGTAAGCACATATGGGGAGCAAACTGAAAGGCTTAAGCTTCTTTGTTTAGAACAATTCTTCAGAAACCAAAAAAAGACTTGCCCAGTCAAGTCATAGATCAGTAATGGCATCTCTTTCTGTGTCTTTAGCATCATGTATCTGTTGCCTGTAGTAGTCAATGTGATTCCTTATCTTGCTACATTCTGCACCTCACAGATTTTACATGCTAAGATAATACTGGAATTCTAGTGAAGGGTTTTTGTTTTTTTTCCTGAGGGAGCATGATGATGTGGGTAACTGTGCATTAAAAAGTTTATCATAAGCAGACTAATTGCCTGTGAAATATTACTGAGAGGATACTGACCAAATTGGGTTTTGTATAGGTAATACCTTGTGAAAACATGGCTCTAAAGTGGTCTGGTCAATTCCCCTATAGCCTGCCAATTTCCAGTCACAGGCAATGAAAGTGAACTGCTTGGTTCAGAGACAAACACTGCAGATCCAAAAATATTTTGTCTTCATTTAAACCTTAATCCATTTAAATGGAATCTGCACTGTAATAGTAGTATTAAATCACACAAACGGGAATAGTGTTAACAACAGGACATTATCTTTTATTGAGGGCAAGCAGCAGGGTTGCTGCTAATGAGGACATCACCAATTTATCAGCTAAAGGTCAATCTAAAAGGATTCCTGCCCTCTGCCTGTCCCCCGCCCCAATGTTTTTTCACTCTGTGCTGTTCTGTCTGGGCTCTTGATCATTTTTATCAACCATACTGTGCTAGGAAAGGAGACACCTTAATGCAAAGTCTGCTTAATGTTTACAGGAAGTACAGATTTGCTTAACTGGGAAATCCTGTTTTCTTCCTCCTATTTTAATATCCTGCAATTTTCCTTAAAGTTGCTGGTAATTTTTAAATCTTAACACAAAATAAACCTTTGATGGTATGAATTCTTTAGGGACTGGTAGGTTTTACTGGAATAAAACTTGGAAAAGGATTCACTATCCTTAATTTATTAGATGGCTATCAAAGACAAGAGCTTCTTAATTCAATATTGAAAATTACAGGTGCATATCTTCAAAAGGTGTCTTGGTTGCAAAAAATGAAATCAGTGAGATATAACTCATTGCTTACAGTGGTATTTTAAAGATTGGATCAATTAAATCACAACCTATCCCATAGTAAAATCAAATTTAGATTTTATTATAAGAATTTAATAATTTTCCCATTCTCAAGCGTGATTCCTTTCCATAGGAACTGTTTGGTGTAGTGTGGCTTTGCACTTACCAAGGAATGAGACCTCTGTTTGAAGCCATGTATCAGTTATAATTTGATTATCTCTGCATATGAGGCACTTTATTGGTGATATTTTTATTTTTCCAAATTTTGTAGTTTGTTTTAATCCATTAAAAGCTCCAGTCTTCATCTTAATTCTTGTATCACTATTTTTTTTTTTCTTTGTCATTTCACCATATATGGATTCGTAGTTTAGGAACTATTTAAAAAGAATTTTTAAAATAATTTGTCCGACTTATACCTCCCTTTGTGTAGTTTGAGGCTGTTTCCTCTCATGGTATTGCTGATTACCTGGGAGGAGAGACCAATTCTACCTGGCTACAGTCTCCTTTCAGGTAGAGTTGTAGAGAGCAACAAGGTCTCCCTGACCTCCTTTTCCCCAGGCAATGCTTTTACTGTTTCCATTTGAAAACAGTGCTTGATCTAAATGGACCTTTTTTAATGAAAAACAGAAGTTTAGCATTTACACACAGAAAACCCCAAATGCTGGCAATCCATTACTTAGAACTGTTAATTCAAAGTAAGGCCACACTTTCATGAAGACTTGCACTGTTCTAGTGTTAAATAAATGTGATTGTGCCCAGGAGTGCCTCAATGCCAGCACACCCACTATGCCAGATTGGGTGCAAGATCTGAGTTGCCAGCTTCAAAGGAAACAAGAAAACAATAGTGATCATCATGATAAACACTAGTCTCAGCATGTGCTGTTAAATTATTAGGTTTTTAAACTAATTTACTTAGTGGATACCACTAAACAGGTTAAAAATGGATGATATATTGATTTTGCTAATCTTGTGAGGAATCAATTTAACCTAGGCTGATGTTTCAGGTTTAAAACAATTTAAGAGTGTCTACATGGGAGTTTCGCACCACTTTAACTAAATCAATCTTGAACCAATTTAATTTGGCTTGGTATAATGTTTTGGACAGGAAACACTGAATAAAATGCTTAAATGTAGGAATAAAGTAGTTCTAATCCCAAATTAATGATCAGACTCTGCCTTCGGTTACTTGCCATGCTCCATTAAAATTAGTAGGATTGTGCTACATCTGGGAAAACAACCTTTAGCCAAAGCTTTGCCTTTTGGAGAGCACAGCTCTTTTTGAGGTGTTACTTCATCTAGATGGCAGGTGATGGGTCAAGGCTTTAATTTTTTTTTCATGCAGGTAGATCTTCAGTTTAATCCTCCCAGATTTCTAGGTGGGTGTAAGTAAATTCCACATGATGGTAAGGAAAGGGGGAAAGAGGGAAATAAAATATAATTATGGGATACGTGTTTAAATACTTATTTGGGCCAATTTCTTGACCCTTCCTTTAATAATTTATTAAATAATCTATTTGGTTTCTCAAAACTAGTACAGTGATCCTGATTCTCCTTTTTTTCTATGATCTATCCTGAAGAATGCATCCATGCACAGACAGCTGTTATACAGCCTCTGCTTCAGTGCAGCTCATGTGCTGTCTCATCAGCTGGATGCAGCTCTGAGGTAACAACTCAGCACTGTGTGCTGTGCCATTCAGTGAGCACCCTCCTCTTGGGATGAATTCACTGAAGCTTCTCCTCATCTTCTTTAGAAGAGACCTGAGGTCTAAGTACATCCTGGCTTAGAACTGAGCCCTTCAAATTCTGTTCTTTCCAGCCACAAAAGAGTAGAGGGGGAACCTTGCTTGCTCCTGCTTAAGGGTATGCCCCTCCACAGTAGTCTGGTGTCTAATCTGAAAAGATTAGACATGTAGAATCCTACAACCATAGAATGGTTTGTGTTGGAAAGGACATTAAAGGCCATCTAGCCCCAACATCCCAGCCATGGGCAGGGACATCTTCCTCTAGACCAGGGTGCTCAGAGCCCCATCCAACCCAGCCTTGAATACTGTCAGGGATGGGGCAGCCACTGCTTCTTCCCCGTTCCAGTGCCTCACCACCCTCATGGTAATATTTTTTTCCTTAATATCTAATCTAAATCTGCTCTGTGTTCAGTTTGAATCCATTCCCCCTTGCCCTGTCACTCCAGGCCCCTGTAAATTTTTCCCCTCCATCTTTCTTGTAGGCTCCCTTCAGGTACTGGAGGGGCTCACATATGTGTGATGGATGAAGGCAGCTTCCAGGTAGCAAGGTAAAAAGCATCCTTTAGGATTTTTGGCACTAGGAAAATGTGCAATGTGATATTCACTGCTGAATTTTTCCTCAGATATACTCCTGCCAATGAACAGAAGCACAGTTGTATACATACCTTGCTCAAAAGCAGGACTCCAACATCTTAAATATGTTGGTATTAAATATTGTACAAACTGCATGTAGGAAATTCATAGGTTTTTTTCTTGTTCTTCCTTTTGTGCAAGGCCAGGAGTGTAACTGCTGCTTGATAAATCTTAACGATAATAAAGATCAATAGACATGACTATATTTATTGCTGTTTGTAAACAAAAAATATAAAATGCTATCTCAGCTGCTGTAAAAACTGTTGATGAGGCCCATTTAATTCATAGATATTGCTGATATTTTAATTCAGCAGTAGCACTGGGATGAGAGAAACATATATCTCTCTGAATTTACATCTGCAGCAAAATGAGAGCTACTGGAAATATGGTTTGAGAGCAAGTTTGCTGCTAGTTTACAATAGCAGAATCCTACTTTCACTAGATTAATAATGGGAAATATCTCCATTTAAAAATTCAGTCCTGTAGTTTATGGTTTGTCACAAATGCCAGAAAAGTAATATTGCAGATAAAACTCTAAAAGCCACTGTTCCTATAGGAAAAGTGTTACAGAATACATATGAGTGTAGCAGGCCTGGTTTTAACTTAACAGCTTTAGAAAATTTACTGTGGCAGGTCTAGTTGGGCATATTTCTCCTCCGAAAAACCACCCAAAAATTGAAAAGGACAAAAATCCTCAATACTAGGGTGAGAAGGATGAAGTTCCTTTTTTAGACCCGTTTTCAGCTCCCTCCCAGAAAGGTATTTTCTTTGTTAAGAAATAACTGAAATTACTTGAAATCACATCATTACATCAGCCATATTTTTTCTGATGTTTCCATATCTTGAAATGGATTTTCTCATGTCATGCATTTTCTCAAACTGAAGAAAAGGAGAACAACTTAAATTTTATCTTTCAAAAATGAAGGTCCATTGAGAGGGAGAGAAATTTGCTGAAGTATTAGCAAGTAGTCCAAACTTTTCAAGTTGCTTTGGTGGCACCAAAATGTTAACACATATGGGCAAAATGCCACTGTCAAAAAACACACATGCCGCTTTCTTAAAATTAATTTAAAGTACATATTTTATGGGCCAGACTGTCGAATAGATTCTCTATTGGCTTTTTTCCACATTCTAAAATTTACTTTGTTCCAGATCTTCACTCTTGCTGCAGATGGTCAAGCCTCAAAAGAGGCTTGGCTTGGCCAACAAGTGACTTCCCAATCAGAATTTTTTTCCCCTTGCCTGAAGAGGCATGAATTTCAGCTCTGAAATTAATTCCTTCTGACCACCATGTAAACATATTTCATTTATTTGATTGGTTTTTTTGAGTTTTTTTGTTACCCCACACAGTGAGCTGATGTATCCAGGATATGCCATGGGAAAAGCTTGTGTAGCTATTGATGCTGATACAAACTGATTGTAAAATTACTTCTGCAAGTTTGAGGTGCCATAAGCAAGGCCAGGAAGTTCAGCTGAGAATCAGACTCCTGGTTAGAGGCAGTGGGACTGGGCTGAGTTACCAGGGGTCTGCCTTCACTTTACCAGCTATGTTGGCTCTTTCACGAATGACAGAAGGCATTTTAAAGCCCTTTTCTTGCATCCAGACAAGCTAAGTTCACAGAAGATTATTTCCAGTACTTAAAGTCCCTAGTGTAAGATTTTTGCAAGCATGCCTAGCTTCCTCAGGGACCTGATGCATGTCACATTCAGCAGCAGTAAGAGCAGCTTTTTCGGTTTATTGGATTTGATCTCCCGCTACTTTATAGTTCTGTTTGTCGTGCTAATAGCTGTAGCTTACAGTTTGTCAGATTTACACCCTTCTTCATTATTTAGTCAGGTGTATTTCTATTCTCATCAAGTATGATGAGTATGAACAGGTAGTATGAAGTATGAACAATAGCTGTTGCAAGTATGAACAGTAGCTGTTTTGAAACATTTGTGGCTGCACCATAAAAGTCAAAGCTGCAATATTCCATGCTGCTAATGGAATGAACTAGATTTCACGTTCTGTTTTCACACAGTTTCTTTAGTCCTAAGTCTAATTGGGTGGCAGCTGAACTCAGACAGTGTAAAAACATTCCAGTATGGTTGAACATAAATAGATCTGACATCTTCTCATTCTCCCCTAAACCAAAATCCAGTGTTTTTTGGTTTTTTTTTTTCTACATAGAAGGGAGTAACTTCAGACCTTTGCGGAGGAGGGAAATTCCTAATATCTTTCTTTTCCTTCCCTCCCTCTAAAGCTCAAGAGAGACAAAAAGAACTATGGCCTCTCCACACCTGCCCTGGAAGTGAAAGTAGCTTCAAGCCTCTGCCTGAGGGGTTTTAAACAGGCTTCTTTTCCCACCCCTGCCTGAGGCTGCTCCCTTAGCCACTGATATCCCAGCTACACTCACCCAGCCAATATATATTTCTCCAGCTGGCAGTGGTTTGTTCTATAGCACAAGTGTTCACAGGAAATATAAACTAGAATCCCCTGCAACTTGTAATTTTAACTTCTCAAGTGATTATCCTGCTCACTGGAGTAAGTGATGGAGTAAATTATGCAGCACAAAGCAGTTCTGGCTGGGGACTGTGCAGGGTACAAGTTTCAGCCTCCTGTTTAAAAGCAAAGCCCTTTCATTGGTTATAACAGACTTCATCCCCTTAGATTAATGGTAACATTCCACTGTCTTTGGGTGGAAAATACTCATTTTAGGCAAGTTTCATCTCTCTGCAGCTCTACATCCTGCACATAATCCATTAGAAAAGCACAATTAAAAAATATAGCAGACTAGATGAAAGGGTTGCTCTCTGCCCTCCTTTCCAATAAAAGACTGCAGGGTAAAGGTGTTTTCCTGAAAACTGAATATATGAGTTTAATCTACAGAGGGAAAAGAAGGAATGTAATTGATATTTTCCATATATTTCTACTGAATTCAATGCGCTAATGCATTATCTGATCCATTCCAAACACATCAGAGTTGGAGCTCATGTGCAAGCCAGCTGTGTGATACATGTGCAATTTGTTCATAGTTTCCCAGATAGATTAGAGCCACTGCACAAGAGCAAAAGCCTAGGGAACAGATCTGCACTTGCACAGACATTTGATCTTTACTGTTGAGTATTGGGCTGAGATTTCTGGAACTAACTCAACCAGGGGTACAGCCCATATATAAACCCAGAGGAAAAGACAAAGTCTGGATCTCAGATAAAACTCCCAAAGAGAAAATAAATCACCAAGCAAAAAATCCAACAAAACAACAACAAAAAAAATCCAAACCCCAAAATCCAGGAAAAAAATCAGATCTGCTGACCTTGTTGCTTAAGAAAATTTGCACCTAGTAGACTGACTGCTTCCAGTCCAATAGCTACATCCTGACCCTCTGCATTTCCTAAATTACTTGTCTCAGGTCTGTGACTCCAGCTAATGAGTGTGGCATGAAAGATTGTGGAGATGATAGAAGGGAGTGAAAAAACCCTCTATGTATCATTGAAATGGAGTTGCTGTTCCATTTGAGGAAAAGTTTGAAAGTATTATTTTGGATGGAGTTTAGCAATGAAGGGGAAAAAAACTTTCTTTAGTGAAGTAAATTTCTATGGTATTGTAAGAATTCCCATTCATGCCTAACAAGACTAAATGAAGGGAATCAGAAAAGAACTGGAGAATCGGAACACTAGGAATATTTAAAATAATTTATTTCCATCATGTGCAGCCTTTCATACATATATCACACATATTAGCGTATTTTATTCTTACATTAAAGAGCAACTGAATTTATATGTTCTGTTCTGTTCATTTCTGGAACTGTAGTTACTTGGAACTAACACATTTCTACTGTATGACAACCTCTAAATGAGATCAAAAATAAATCAAATTTTGAAGGGTTGCCTTGGACACCTACAGAGGCTGGATGATTAAATTAAACTGGGTGAATAACAGGTAGGGAATAATATACTCAAAGAATTTTTTTTTGTTATGTTATGGAAACTTCCCTATCTGACCATGTAGGAGCCACTCTGGCAGTCACACCCACACCACCTGAGCCGGGTGACACTAAAAAGGGACCCTGAGCAAAGGAACCTTTGAAATTTCATACCCTCACAGTCTAAGTGTGCATAATTTTGGGGATAGTTGGCTTCTGCCGTGCCTCTCAATGTCTCTCTGTCCCTCTGCCCCCAGATCCTTTGCCATACAAAGGGTTGGCAGCTCACAGACTTTTCTCAGGCCCCCACCCAGAGCCTGACCTGCAGCTATCCCAGCCACCCTCACTGAATATGTTCCTTTACAGTTCTCCCTTTATTTTAACTGAGCACACCTGCTAACATACTAAAAGGGAAAACATAAGTTTTTCAAAATATTTGACCTCTTCCCTTACATACATTATAATAAATAACTATTCCAGAATGAAGGATAACAAGATTGTCACGGGGTGGAAATTATTATCAAAGTAAAATCAGAAAGGATTCTCAAGTCAGTAGCTATGAACTGATTGAGCATTCACTATTTATACTGGGTAAAGCATTCAACTCCATCCAACACGCTGGCCATATATGGGATATAAGTTCCTGGCAGGTACCTCCTAAAGAGCCTCTCTGTCCCCAAAAACTGATACACTTAATCAATTATATTCACTCTAAAATGAGTGCCTCTGTTTGATTCACTGGACTCTGGAACCCCATACCTAGGTATAAATTACTTTAGCAAGGCTTTTACTACTGCTCTTATGTCAGCCCTCCTGGTTAGAAAGACTTCAGTCAGCCTGACAGCTGCTCTACTATCACCAGTAAATGTACCCAGCCATAGGTGGCATGTCTTCAGAGTTTCTGAGCAGCTGATGAAAAGAGAAAGAGGTCTACGGCCATCCTCCTAACTCTGAGATCAGTCTGATATTTGGGAACTTCTGGCATGTTAGGCAACAGTTTATGATTCCCTTTTTGGTGGCATAAGCTGTTAAATACTCCTTGGCAGAACTGGCTTTCCCTCAATCATTCAAATTCTATCACTATTTTGAATTGCCTCCCACTTTTCCCATTGTCTCTTTACCTCTGCTGAGCAGTCCTTCTCACACCCAGTCTTAGGGTCTGCCAAAGTTGATCTTTCACTCTGGCCAACCCTCAGGGCCACAGCAGCCCTCTAATTTGTCTCTCTGACTCGTTCCCCTCTCCCCAGATGTGCTGCACACATCAGATACTCATTCTGCTCCTTGTGCACTCACCCTTGCTGAGAATGCTTGTGCCTCTGCTACCTGCCCTTGGCTCACCACAGAATTAAATCAGACCAAACCAGTTCAGACCAGTTCTGACCAGTTCAAACTGAGTCAAACTGGCTACAACTGGCTCAAAACGGTTCCAACCAGCAGATCAGCTTGAGCTGGGTGCCTCTGGAGGGAGAAACCCAGGACAAAAGAAATCCCTGGGAAATTATATCCTTACAACTTCTGCACCTGCCCCTCACACGCTCTTCATGAGTTTTGCATGTGCCTCTTGGCACAGTGGTAATTTTTGGCTTCAGGTCTTCTAACACCTTACTGGGCTCTTTCTCTGTGTCCATGCAGGCTGGCCATTAATTGTAATTGATTAATTATCTTGTCAAGTTGAAGCTTCTGCTGACATCTGTATGCTCCTTATATTGGGCTTTGTGTTTCTGGTGCACCTGCCCGCCGGCAGACCACGGGAAACTAAAGGAGCCCTAGACTTAGGATGAATGTTACCTAGCAACAACAAAAACATCACTGTGTTATCAATATCCTTCTCATACTAAAGACAAAACATAGCTGCTAGAAAAACTACTGAGAAAATTATATCTATCTAAAAACATATCTAGGTCTAAGTTCTCAGCTTGCAGCCTGAGCTTTCAGCAAGCATAGCTACTATATTCTATATCACACAGTATTATAACTATGTAACTCATTCAACTTAAAACTGATTTATTCTAAACAACTAATATCTCCCAGCAATATAATGAGACAGTCCTTGGGATCCAAATTCTCTGGTAAAATCATGTCATTTCTTAGTTCTGTCTGCATTAAAATGATGTACCTCCATCTTCTGCTATCCCTCTAGTTTTCCTGTAACATAACAGGATATAACTTTTTTAAAAACTAAAGCACAACAGGATTGCTGCTCCAGAATGTAGCCTGGTTTATTGCACTTCCTTTTATTCCTTCAAGGACAGCAGGAGAGGTGAAGGGAGGAAGAGATCAGATGGGGTAAAATAAGAATTGTGCTAAAATTAACCCTTGTTACTCAAATTCCACTTTCCCTGGCACACACCACCTGAACATTATGTCTGGAGGTAAGTATGCTTGGGAGCCTAAAAAGATTCCTGAAAAGAATACATTTAATGTTTCAGAGACTATAAGGAGCTTTACTTAAATCACTTGTCAGAAACACACATCTGTAGATTTGACTGTCGAATTTTCCCCTTAGAATGTGGTATTTATCTATGACACATGCTAGGTGGGTGCTGACTCTTATAATTTAATATTTCCCTCCAATCATGTGTTGCTTCTATAATTAGAGCTCTTCTTTTGATGCCTCCAAGCCTAATGTTCTTTTGTATTTTGTGTTTGTTTTCATTAGGTTTCCATGGAAATCCTGGACTTGTAATTGATTTCTTTGAAGTTCAGCAGCTCTGTAAGTGGATGTGAAGCATTCTAGTTAGGATAGCTTCCACTACTCTATACAATGCTACCCTCTAGTTCTTTTACAGTACAATAGCACCTTCCTTTAAATCTTTTTGTAGGTATAACAGACTAAAAACATCTAATACATCTGGTACAACTTTTTTCCCATGCATATTCTGGCTGTTGGCTCAGAGGAGAAAAAAAAAATCACCCTACTTTGGAACACCTACTTTTGGAAGAAATGGGGCTTTCCAAGAGGGTTTATCATCAAAATCAGAACAAGAGCTGTTGAAAATATTTTCTGCTGCGGGAATATGACATTTTCTGCTTGTCTTTTGCTGCTGTAAGCTGTGTGGGGTAAAACAGTTAACACTGTTCAAATTCACCCTGGTATTTTGGGTGAATTCAGCTGAGCTGAACTGGCTATGTTGCCTTCTGCCTGATAACCTTCAGCTCTCAGATCTAAATCAGGAATGGCAACAGGAACTAAAGTAACCCACAGACAAAGCCACCTTTTTATCCAGTTACAAAGTGTTTAACTTGAAAATACAGTACATTGTTGATCTAATTAACTACCCATAAGGGAGTGAGTTGTTAAGAAAGTGATTTTCAACTGTGAGACATGACTAATATCCAGGCCTTTTAGCATATTGCATAGTTTCTCCTTTTGCACTTCAGATATTGAAAGCTATGATTGCAATCACCCTATACCCGTGGTCAAGATCTCCTAAAAACAAGGTTGTCACTGAGTCTTTAACCTGTTTGTCGCACTGCTCTGGACATACCAACATGGTGCAGGTGCTGTGTGACATGTAAGTGCATAACAGCCTTTGTCAGAAAGGGCTTGTTCCTTTGCAGATCAGAAAACAGAATGACTGGAGAGAATGTCAGATAAAACATCTGGGCTTTTTCAAGTTTCAAGAATAACACTGGGGTTAAAAGGGGATTTCTACAGTTTCTTACATATACCTTCATTCCACAGCCTGGGACCCTCTTTGTTGTCATACAAAGCTTTTAAATGCAGTGGTCACCCTTACCACAAGCATTGAAGACATCTCTTGTTCAAATTATTTCATCACTAAAATGATGTACTACCTTTCACAAGACAGAAGTTACCCTGAATATTAATTATTTGCAGAAATGTAGTAAAGTGGAATGAAACAGAAATCTGTAATTTAATTTTTGAGAACATCTGCATAATGTCCATAATTGAGATTTCAAATTTTTCAAGCTTGGAAGAAGTCTAATTCTGTAATCTGAAATGCCATTGTTTGATAGTTGAGTCAGTTTTAAAATAAGAATGCTTACTACTTCTTTCTTCTTTATATACTTCCATGTTAATCACAACATTCCCCAAAACCAAAGGAGTTTGTGGCATTTCTCATTATAAAAGCACAAAAGAATTGAACTGTGTTATGAAATGCATTAATAATAATGTCACTGAAATCATTAATAATAGCTTACAGGTAATCCTCTAAAGATGTAAAATTTGGCTCAAAAGTTTACCTGAAGCTTATCCAATCTATGTAAATCTCTTGGGACATACAGCATTTTATAGGAATCTGTTCAGGTGGATCCTATATCCAGCTGCCCAGAAAGAAAAACAAACAAACAAACAAACAAAAAAAAAAAAAAAAAAATTTGCCCAATGGTATTTCAGTGTTCAGGCTCCAGAGCCATTAGGAGCTTTAAGCTACAGAACACTGCAAAACTAGCATGAGTGAAATGAATAAAGGGTGAGCATTTAAAAAAAAATTAAAAAAGAGCTTTAAATTCAGGTGAGAGTTTGGTGTGCATTGGTCTTCTCAGTTCTAAATGAGAATTAATCTAGTACTTGGTAATGAATTTTTTAGAATGAATGGACTGTCTCAGATGTCCATTTTGATAATTTATCAAAAATTACAAAGTCTGTTTTTTTCTTCTCATTTTTTATTCCTAATGTTAAGAAATCTGGCCTTGTTGAAGGTAAAGCATGTAAAAAATAGGACTGCTTTGGATTAATCCATCCTTGGTTGTCATTTTGACATGGGAGGATTATATGGGAAACAGCAATCGGTTCACAAAAAGAAAGATCTCACTTAAATTACAAATGGCCAAAAAATAAGAGAAAAATTTGTAATTTGGCTTGGATTGCACACTGCAGGAGCTGCAATGTGTCTTGGGTTTGACTTTCCAGCATTTCCAGGATGACCGAAATTCACAAACGTGTAAGTAGAAATCTGGAGGGGTTGGTCTGGGAGGTGTGTTGGTGTGATTTCAGATTTATCTGACAAGTCATCATTTTGAATGCATGCTGCCTCATTTTTCGCAAAGTCAATACAAAACAGCACCTCCTGAAGCAGGAAAAAGAGAAACTGGACTCCCAAGCAAAACTTGTGTCTTTCAGCTACTGATACTGACTTGGTGAGTGAAGAAAGATCTTAATGTCTTTTTATAGGGAGGCAATTTTTGTCTATTGTACCAAAGGATTAAGTGACATATTTGCAAAACTGACAAAGTGTAAGCATTTTTAAAATCTAGCTGCCAACCCAAGGAAGAGTGGAAGAGTAGAAGAGTGAGGAAGATGATGGAGCATGATCTCTGGACAGCATGGGCAGCCTATTGGCTCCTTGTCTCTGGAAGAGGAGGCTCTCTCACTTCATTTTACACCTTGCTCTCAATTCCATTTTACGCCTTTCTCGAAATTTTTGGTAGCAGTCCTGTCCCATTTTTTTCTCTGCATCTGATGTTCCCTTCTCCCTTACTATAAACTGATCTCTTCATTCTGCATTATTGAATTACAGCAGTCTAATTTTCAAATAATTTTTTGCAATCTTCCTCGATACAAATCCGCTTGGGAAAAACTCTGGCAAGGGCTGTGGATGAGCAGCCACCAGAGCAAGATGGCTCCACTTTGCCTTGTGTCCTTTACCATTAGGCCAGGAATAATATTTTGGAAACTCTTTTTGAAATTATTTGTAAGATTCAGACATCAGTGGCTTTTGCAGCAAAGGCAGCTCAAGAATCCATGCAACCTCCAAAAGGCTGCACATTTCTCCTTCCCAGGAATTCTCCTCACCAGTAATCCAGCTCCTCAGTTCAGCTTGCAGGGGACTCCAGAGCTGGAAATGTGTTGAAAACTGCTCATGTCTGAGTTTGGAACTGTCTAAAGCTGGTCCCACAAAAAGTGGGATCTTACTAATACACTTGATTAGATCTTACTAATACACTTGATCTTGCTGAGAAGATTATTAAAGTGCAGCCATTTTTGATTTTGATTTACCATCTCTGAAATATTTTGGAACACTTTCTATTGAGAAATGCTGAGCCCTGCAGCCAGGAGGATGACACCTCAGGGAAGGTGTGGGGACAGAAAGGCAAAATGCTGGGTGGCAACAAGGGGAAAAGTGTGAGAAACATCCCTGTGGGCCCAAGAGAAGGAGGGGGAGGTGAGGAGGAGGTGACCCATGTCCCAGAGCAGGGGTTATCTGGCAGCCCCTCCAGAGACCATGGCTGAGCAGGTATCCCCACTGCACCCCCGCTGGAGCAGGGGAAAAGTGTGAAAGGGAAGGAGTGGCAGAGAGGAGCTGCCATGGACTGACCACAGCCCCGTTCCCCATCCTCCCAACAGCACTCAAGTGAGGCTGAGGAATCAGAGATGAAGGAGTGAAGGTGAGGCTGGGAGAAAGCATGGAGGAGTTTTAATTTTGTCTTTGCTTCTCATCATCCAAATCTATTTTAACCACCAATAAAGTAAATGATTTTTCCTCAAGCCAAGTCTGCTTTGTCTGTGACAGTGATCTCCCTGCCTGCACCTTTACCCATGAGCTTGTCAGTCGTATTTTTCCTTGCCTTGTCCTGTTGAGGACTGGGGTGAGACAGTGACTGGGTGGGCATCTGACAGCTGCCAAGCTCAACCCACCACCACCAGAGAAATAATTTGTAAGTCTAACTATATTAAAGAATAGTGCCTAGCTATAGGAAAGAGTTAGAACAATTTTCAGGTGTGAGGAAGTGAGGAAGAGCACCAAGCACCACCATCACAAGCTCTAAAGCCAGCTTGCAGAGCCCAGAGAAAATAGCAGTATGAAATAGTGGGTGTAGCCTAGTTCTGTTCTCACAAACCCTCTAAATCTGGATTGTTAATAGATGTCTTTGGTGTTCAGACACTGAGCTCTCTCCCACAGCCCTTAAACACTGTCCTGACCGGCCATGGCAGAGCCTGAGGATGCTTTTCCTTGTCTGAGTGCCCTGCTTTATGAAACAACAACCACACATAACAATACTTCCAACATTTGTTGGGCAATTGTTTTTTATGTTCTTCCTCATGAGTGCTTTTCATAGCTCTCCTTTCTCCTACACCTAATGGACTCTTGCACTGTCTGTTGACCCCATAACCCTAACAACTTCTGAAAATCATTAGATTTGAAAGGAAAATACATAAAGTAGAAAATAATGGAGCCTTTTGTTACAGGATTGCTTGTGTTTCCAAAAGATGCTGAATGTCTCTTGGAACTAAAGAGCATTGCATCCCCACCTGCAGTATCACACAGATTAACACACATAGAAAATTTCATTTTATTGTAGCAATTTTTCTGTTAAATATAATTTGTACAGTCAATAGTGTCTTTCTCAGTATCTGTTAAAGATTTTTAAAAAAAACCTAATGGTTCTACATTAAAATTGATTGAGAATTGAGGTAGCGTATCTTACTATCTCAGTTCTTCTCAACTGAAGTAGTGTTTTCAGAACAAACAAAAACCCAAAAATTATCCAGTCTGACTCACAAATGTGCTTTAACAGTATGTGTTTGCAAGGCAGTCCATCTTTTGAAAAAGCTTTCTGTCTTGGCTTAAATTTTTATTTGGACCAAAAAAAAAAGTAATAATAAAGTACTAATTGATAGTTCAGAGCCTCAGGACAAAATCTAAGTAGGAGATAATTTGCTAGGTAAACATGTAAGAACAGAAGACCAAGACTAACATCTATGGAAGGAGTTAAATTACTTCTCAGAACGTTAAGCCTCCACCAGCAAAGTGTAGACAGAGGAACACCCTGGCTGTGCTGGTCAATGAGTGATGATTCCTGCACTCGTGGAGCTCTAGTGAAATCAACGGTTCGGGAGCTGGTGTCAGTGGATTAAATTTCAGTCACATCCTGAGGAGTGATTGAGAAATTGTCTGAGACTGGTTATTGTACTAAAATATGTTGATGTTGTGTTCTTTGGCAGGAGAGAAACTAATTAGAGAGTTACAAAGCACCATGAGCATCATCTTTCCCAGTCCCAGGGCAGAATTTTAATACTCGTGCCAGTGGCAAAAAGCTGATTTCCTGCAGACAGATGGAGCTGGGAGTCGCTGAAACCCTTTAAGACCTCCAAAGGAAGAGCAACACAGCCTCTCTCTGGTCTTCTCTCTTTCTCTTTGCTTTCTGTTGTTTACTTTGCTAATTTGCCTGAAGCTGTTTGTTCTGGTTGGTTTGTATTTGCTTTAGAGGATGTTGCTTAACACAGATTGTATCTTGTGTTTGCTTTTTAAATTCAAACACCGTGCTACCTTCATAGTTAAAAGCTGTCTGCAGCACCAAAAGCTCAGACAATCCACCCTGAGAAAAAAAAATCCCTTTGATTTGGCTTGAAATGAAATGTAACAATTTGCGAAGCTTAAAGCCGGCAGGTGAGCTCTAATGATGGTGGGTATTTGTCTGTGGTCTCTCCAAGCAGTATTAACACATAGGTAAGGTGATGTATAGCAAATGGAACATGGAATTTCCACGACCTGAGGGGGCAAATCCTGCTCATCATCCAAGGATGGAGCTGCTTCTTGCTTCTGTTTTTAGGAGCACAAAAAAGCTCCCAGAGCTTTTAGGAACACAAAATCATTTTATGTGAACTTGAGGTCCTTTTGACTTCTTTAAATTTCTTAAGAGAACAGAAGCGGCAGGCAGCGAGGCTTCCTTCAGTGCTACACGGATAAAACTCCAGGAAGTAAATCGCTCCATTCCTCGCCTTTCTGGCACAGACACCTATCCCACACAACAAGGAGAAAAACTGCGGCATCTCTAAAAGCAGAAATATTCCTCAGACCGGTATTTTAAATAAAATAATCCTCCCGAGGGACAACAATTCGCGGCGAGGAGAGCCTGAGGGCCCTGGGCCCAGCGGAGCCGCCAGGTGGCGCTGTGCGCTCGCGCCCGCGGCGCCGGGGGAGCGGGAGGAAAACCCGGGATGGATCCCGGCGGGGATCCCGGAATGGATCCGGGCGGGAAACCCGGGATGGATCCGGGTGGGGAACCGGGATGGATCCGAGCGGGAAACCCGGGATGGATCCGTCGGGAAACGCGGGATGGATCCGGGCGGGAAACGCGGGATGGATCCGGGCGGGAAACGCGGGATGGATCCGGGTGGGAAACGCGAGATGGATCCGGGTGGGAAACCGGGATGGATCCGTCGGGAAACCGGGATGGATCCGGNGATGGATCCCGGCGGGGATCCCGGAATGGATCCGGGCGGGAAACCCGGGATGGATCCGGGCGGGGATCCCGGGATGGATCCGGGTGGGAAACGCGAGATGGATCCGGGTGGGAAACCCGGGATGGATCCGGGCGGGAAACGCGGGATAAATCCGGGTGGGAAACCCGGGATGAATCCGGGTGGCGATCCCGGGATGGATCCGGGTGGGAAATCTGGGATGGATTCGGGTGGGAAACCCGGGGCGGGTCCATGCGGGAACAGGTAGGAATCTCGGGACGGATCCACCCTCGGGAGCCTTCCTTGGGTGCTGTTTGTAACACCCACCTAGTTAGGAAAGTGTGGAAATCCTCCTTTAATTTCCATTGAAGCTGTCCTGTGCTTCCTTCTCTTCACCCTGAGAAGTAAGCCTTTAACTGGCAGATCGCTTATTGCTTACTCTTACAAATCCTATATATATATATAGGATTATATAGGTATATATATATATATGTACATATATTCACACATGGTTTATGTATCTATCCTTTGATTCATCTCCTTCTGCAGATGTGCCTGCACAAATCAAAGGAATATGTAATTATAAACACACACACACACACATACACAACTAATTACATTTTTTGCCATGAAGTAAATGGTGAAACAGCTTCTGGCTTCTGAAGAACATGGGTAAACTTCATCATTGCTGTATCTCAGTTCAGTGTTGGAGTAAACCTGACTTAGCACAGACCAGCTGCCCACAAAGGCCTGCTCAGCTGGGCTGGGTTGGGAAGGAGTGGGTACAGTTTTATTCTGTTCAAACTTTCATCTCCAAATAACCTTGTCCAGCTGAGCAGTACCAGAATTTTATTTCTTGCATATGAAAAAATATTATTGCTGAGAGGGTGCTAGAAGTAATAAGATTAATAAATTACGGTTTGATGGTGGTTTGTTTGTTTGTTTAGTGATGTTTATCTGGTTCATTGTTTGGTTTTCACCTTCCTGATAAAGATTAGTAAATATGTTTTCCTTATGATGTTTCCCTTATCTGATTTGTTTTGATTTAATATTGCTTTTTTTTTTTTTTTCAGGTGAGAGTCATGAAGACTCCTTTATTAACTGCTTCTACAGGATATTTTTAAAAGAGATACAGATTATTCAGATTTGTTATCTGATTGAATACCTCCCAAATTAATTGGGTGCCTGTCATAGCAAATAATGCAGATGGGAAAATGGATTGGCCCACAAATCAACTAAAAAGAAAAGGTGGTGAGAGATTATTTTAACCTGAGGTATTGTATGAGTGTGGTTGTGGGGCTAGAAAACTCAGCTCAGAAATACAGCAAGGAAACTGCAGTTCAAAAGGAACTCTGTTCCTACTTAAGACAATGTTTAATCCTTTAACAAGACACTTGAAAATATTTCTAAGAAAAACATAATCAGATATAAAAGCTAAAAACATGTCATGTTTTCAGTGGCAAACAGAACAGGCATTATTCATCATTTAAAAAAATTAGGCTTCCCATCCGGGTGGGATGATGCACAGCACATCTTGTCATGCAGATTTTGTCATGTTTTCTTTAAATATTAAGAGAAAGTTTATTGTGTGTGAGAAACAGTAACATTTCTGACAGGTTTCTTCCCTTTCTCCCTCATTTCTTGGCTCCTAACATCAATGTAATGTGGAAAAAAGAAAGAAAACAGTGCACTTTTTCTCATTCTTCTTTTCTCACCTCTACCTCTGTTACACACTCAGTTAGAACTTCTTACAGAAATCCCACCCAGAAAGAAGCTGTGAAAGTAAATCATTTATATAATGGGATTTTGATCACGAAAAGTGATGATCCATATTATATAATTTTTATCAAGGAACTTTTAAAGTTTAAATTCCATGTTATCAAACCCGTCTTGAAAGGCAGAAAGGAGGCTTTGAGTTCAGAGAAGTTTCAATGAGTCAACTAGCACTACTAGTACTACTAGTACTAGTACTACTACTACTATGTGGAAACCAGTTACTGACTGAAATAATATCCAGAAATCACCTGAGGGACAGTTGCAAAGTTCTGCAGAATACCTGTGGTATTCGTATCATGTTCTGGTATTGAAAAATGCTGGGAAAAAACAACATTGAGTGCATGAAATATGAATTTGGGGTTATTGAATAGTCAATCATGTCAGCTTTGTGCTGTGGTTTGATCAGCATAAAGTAAGGAAGTCTTGCCAAATATCATGGAGATCTGATAAGGACTGTAATTTTAGATTTATATCCTTATTTTTAAAATTAAACTGGATAGCATCCCCTACGTGCTCTTATATATGTGTTTTATACAACATAGTTTGGTGTTTCAACCCTTTTGGTGTTTTTTTTTTAGCCATGATTTATTTATGTATAGAATGATATTTGTCAAGTCAGTTTTGCACAGAACAAAATCTGATTGTATGATGAGGAAGCTGTCCTGAGTTCAATCCTATAAGTAGTTTCAACAGGCTTGCCTAATTTCAGTTCCATCTCAATTTATCTTTTTCATTTTTCTCAGCAAACTTCTTTCAACCTTTAGTTTGAGGAGGCACCTTTGAATGACAAGGTGAGAAGTCTGTCAAACAGTGGGAAATAATGATGAATATATATTTTTTAACAAGGACAGAAGATTATTCTGGAAAAAAAGGTGTTCAAAGACTGGTTATGTTATAGCTTTGTATTACTTTTGGAGAGTTCATACTATTGTATGAAATGTTTTGCTGAAAAAATCTACTTAGCTGTTTTCTATCTTCATTCCTCTAATGGGAAAAAAAAATTAAGTGAGAAAATTGCATGTCTGTGTTAAACAGAAGGAAGGGTTATCCCAGAACTTTGCATTTATCATCTGATCATGTGAACACCTTTTTTAGTGCAGGAATAAACAGAGTCGCGTTAAATTTGGTGTGAGCTTGAGCCTCTGACAGTGCTCATTTTATGAACAAAGACAAATGAAGGAGCAGAAATTGTAGCATGGCCTCTACTATTTCATCATTGTCAACCTTAAATACAATCATTCACTGCTGATAGATTTTTCTCCTTCCTTCTCCCACTAAGCTGTCAGAATCCCTCTTGATATGGTCCAGAGCCCCAGTAGCAGTGATTAAAAAAGAAGAAATTAAATTAACTTTTTTAATCTCTCTCAATAAATGTAATATTTTCAGAAAAGGAGCTCTTTCTTGTTCCAGATGCCATTTCATTAGGAAAAGGTGAAAGTAAATAGTAGAGTGGTTTGACATTAAGTTTGTTTGGAAACCGGTGATTAGTGGCATCACACATGCTCTTGACAGACTGAATATTGAAAAGAGAGGAAGCTTAGTTGTCAGTGGAAGTTGATTTTCTGCTGAGAGGTCCACAAAAAAATACCCTGTAGAAAGATAGACACACTTAGGTAGTGCCAGGTTCTGATTCATGTTACTGATAACAGCTGCACTGACAGATTGATCTAATGACCCCAAGGAACTGCCTCAGGTGCAGAACAGCTCCCTGCCATAAAGGGTCATAATCTGACCTGACACTCCAATGGTTAATTTTTTTTTTAATTTTCCCGATTAATGAACTATTTGAACTTTTTTTTATTTTATTAATTATTTGCTAAAGGGAAAATTTGATTGGCAATCTTGCGGATAAAAAGTTCACAGTTTGCCAGATCAAAATATGTCAGTTCAAAATTGCATGATCCAAACAGGTGTTAAATATTGGTATTTAGTTGCATAGGGTCAGGTCACATTCAAGATGAGACAAATTAAATTAGGCAAGGCAGATTTCAAAACTGTTTGTTTATCCTACCCTTACAAAACAGGATATGTGTACCCATCAGACCACCCATGTCTTGTATGAAAAAGGAAGACAGAATCCAAGGATGATGGTGTATTTAAACAAAAAAGAACTTAGAGAAATACAAAGTATGAAAAGCACAATAAAATTCATTTGAAAGATTGCAGCCTTTGCAGATGTAAAGGAAGGATGAAATGATCATCCTGTGGCAAGGCTACATAAGATACTATGTTTCACAAATTCTGACTAAACAGTACAGAAGCATAATGGTGTACAATCTAATTTGTTATTTTAAAAAATATTTAGAATAATTTTTTCTTTGGAAGCTGAAGAGCATGGTAGTAAAAGAAGTACCCACTAATTACATTCTATTCATATTCTATTTAACTAAGTTTTAAAATTACCTGTAGCTCTTCTCAGTCTTAATTTTTATAAAGCTTTATATTTATAAAGCTTAAAATGTTGTTTCATGCCAGACTCCAGAAATAAGACCAAGCACAGACAGGAGCACAGGAGTCCTGCCAAGCTTTGCTGAACCTGTTTCAAGGAAGACAACAACTGAAGTTACTGAAACTCTGCTGTAAGCATTTGCAGAGGTGGAGCAAATTAGCAGTGACATTCACCTGCCAGCCTGGAAGGCTCATAAGGCTGCACACCTCATAAATCCTTTCAAAGCCCTGTTGTGGGAGTTTTAGTGGGACTTAGGTGATGGTAGGCCAAGAGCAGGAGTGTGAATTTTGCTTTAATGACTTAACATGTCATTAGACTGGTATGAGAAGAGTAGAGGATAGCTCAGAAGGCCCCGTGCCACTGCAGCTCTGTGTTATTTAACTGTGTTATTTTGCTGTGCACCTATATTAAAATAAATAGATTTCCCCTCCACAGGATGTAACAGCTATACAAAAATATCTAAAGAGTACTTCTAATATCAGAAGACTCTTCAGATTTTGGATTTCGTTATTAACTCAGAGCATAAATTGACTTTGAGTGTGAATAAAATTTCCATTTTCAATAGCCTTTATGGATTTTCATAATTTAAAAATTAGTGTTCTGACATACTTCTTGCATGTTAGTGCAACCTTTTGTTAAATCTCCAGACCAGCAGCAGCCTCACTTCAGAAAGTTGAATCCTCAGCTTCTGAAATGACTTAATAACAGAATTTAATCACACATTTTACTAGTTGACATCAGCCTAGGATTTCCAAGGTGCAATAACAGGGATTAAAAAAGCATATATGCTTTCATTATAGTTTTTTTTAGTCTATAGAAGAGAAGACTGAGAGGGGATCTCATCAATGCTTATAAATACCTCAAAGGTGGTTGTCAAGCGGATGGTGCCACTTTTCTGAAAGTGCCCCTCATCCTGTTTCTGGGCATGACTGAAAAACTGAAAAGAGTTTTTCAGTCATGCCCAGAAACATCCTGCTTCATTGCCTGAGGGGCAATGACATAAAATAAAACACAAGGAGTTCCACCTCAACAAGAGGAAGAACATTTTTACATAGAGGGTGGCAGAGCTCTGGAAAAGCCTGCCCAGGGAAGTCATGGAATCTCCCTCTCTGGAGACATTCAAACCCACCTGGACACATTCCTGTGTCACCTGCTCTGAGTCACCCTGCCTTGGCAGAGGGGTTGGACCAGATGATCTCCAAAGGTTCCTCTCAACCCTATAAATTCCATGATTCGTGCAAAGCAATGCTGTTAAAGAAGAGGAATGGAAATAGGAGGTACCTTAGGTCACAGAAACAATGAAATGAAACAGGTGAATTTGCTAGACCCCAAGCCCCAGCCTGATATTCCTTTAATTGTGGCTGAGAATTTTGTCCAATGCTATGCTGGTCATTACTACAATGGGGAAATATTCTCTTAATCTTTCTGAGGCAAGCCTTGGGGAATAAGGGATGAAAGGCTGAGTGTCAAACTGAATAAGGAATCAAAGATATTGCTTCTTCTGAAAAGAATAATGAAGTGTTTCAAGATGCAATTTTATCAGATTTTGTTGAAATGTAAAGGGACAGAACTGTCTCTTCTCATCTGGGATGGGCTGCTTAAAGTCAAGGGTTGTTTTTATTCCCCATTTTTATTAATCCAGGGACTTGTTTAAAAATATATATTTAATTCTGTTGAATCATTATCCAGATGGAAGTACCAGTAGGGTACATGAAACAGTTTAGCTAATTGAAATATTCTGAAAATAAGGATGGATTGTTTTATATGCTAACTCTACCTCACAGCTATCTCTGTGGACTTAGTTAAGCATACAAGGAAAGGAGAGACAGTGCACATTTTGATCCATGTCATGTGAAAAGGGAGATTTCTCCAAACCTTTTGTGTTTGATCAGTCTGTCATCACCCCAGGTAAGCCAAGCTCCTTGTGCCCAACCAGTCTGTCATCATCCCCTTTTGGGGACCCTTCAGTGAGCAGCCCACTGAATAAGAGAGCAGTTTGACTGACTTGTTCAGAGACACACACAGAACATAAGAGACCCCCCCTCCTCGTGTCTCCATGCCTTCATTTGAGTATGTTGCCTCTGCCAATAACTGCTAACTCCCTTGAAGGACTCACACTGATGGCTCATGGAATGCTCATTACTAATAACACTGTGACAGTTTGAGATTTGAGGATTGCTGGTGGCAGTATCTGATTGCAAAAATGTATTCAAAGCAATACACAGCTTTGAATAGCTCTAATCCCTAACAAAAACTCACTCCAGGTAATCATTCAGTGCTCCTAGAGAGTGGTTCTTACCCAGCAGGCAACCCTATGAGGGAGAAGACAAATTCAGCTTGATCTCAGAAGTTATGATGGAGTCTAGTCTGACTTCCACCCATTCTTAACTTACTTTTATACTGTTTCTTTATGATCACATGCAGCTTGAGTGACTCCAGTCACACATAATGCTCAGTGAGGTGTGCTTGTACAGTGAAGGCAGGTAACCTTGGGATGGAGATGTGCATCAGTGTTATAATCCCAGGAGAGTGATTTTGCCACAGTTGCTGGTCTTCTTTTATCTCCCTTGGTTCACAGCTGCTCTGTGGCTTATCAGCTAAGAGGTAGCACGGAGTTTTCTCCTCTGCAAGGATTTTAACAGAGCCTGGCCACGGTGTCTCCACTCTGCTCCACCCCTCTGCTTCATCCACCCCTTAGCATGAGCTGTGTGGGGGAAGTTGGGCATGCTGACCACCTTCCATCCAGGGAGTACCAGCCACATTTCCCACTACAATTTCTGTACTAACTGTGTCTATAACTTTCCATTTTTGTTTCATTTTACCCCCAGCCTTTTTTTTCCATAATCCATTTAAAGTAATTCTTTATGATAAAGACAAAAGCGAATGCTGAGAGTTGAGAACTTTTCTGAATAAGTAGGTCTCATTCACTAGAGATAACTAACACTGATAATTCCTTTTGCATGTTTGTACAGCAGAAAGCAGGAAGAGATCAGTGACCATTCACTCATGGTGTTATGCCCAGTTAGGAAGGTTGTTGGGATGCAAATTCTCAGAGAGTAACTGGAGGAGGAAAGTAGTTGTCAGAATCACAAGATACTCACCCTTCTGTCTGTTGTCAAAGGGGACAAATGAGTTGCTGAACATGTAACAAAATTTATAATGAGAGAGACTAAAAAAGTTGTCAGAGGTATTACAGCACTTGAGAATAGCCAGGCTGTTTTTCTTCCTTGGGAAATATACACCCTATCACAGCTTTATGTGCATTGCACATCATATACAACATCACAATAAATATGTCCAACAGAGCCTGATTTCAAAATATTACACATCAGCTGAAAAAATTGCAGAATAAATCGGTTTTCTTTAAATGACTATGGTGTTTAACAGACTTTTCCTCTCCACAAATGTGATTTATCAGATTTTTTTCATATACATTAGTCTTGTTACCTGTAAAATTGATGTGTGTCCTGTGATGCTATAAATGGATAAAGAAAGGGAGTTTTGTAGCACAGATATTGTGAAGAGAAAACATGACAAAGAGATGAAGTGTCAGAAAAATCCAATTTTGATTTAGAGAGATTGGTCTGACTTTATAATGCAGATGGGGAACTAGAAAACGTTCTGGGAATGTGAGATGTTTCTGAACTACGAGTTTACATCCATGTTTTCTAACCCATAAATTTATAAGGATTTTGACATGCCAATGTTCAATAAGTAAGATAGATTTTCTTTGGATTGCTGGATGGGAGGTAGAAAATTTTATCAAAACCATAACTTTGCACAATAAAAATGGGAATTATGTTGTATTGTGTCAGGAATAAACAAAATCCACTTGGCTGTGAGCTTTCATAAATATTCTGATCTTATTCCTGCCCATCCATATCACATTGCCATTGATTCTGCTTATATGATTTTTTTCTTTCCCCCAGGGCTAGGAGGCTGCAATGTTCATGACTATTGATCTCCTTGCTGGAGACCCACAACCACAGCATTCCAGAGAAATTTTCTATATCTAGTTCTGCTGGATGCTAAGTATCCTTGCCACCCCTAAATCTTAGGATCCCCTGCCTTGGATGTTCCCGAGAGTCCTTTTTCACACCCAGATGGTCCAAGAAAGAGTCAGAGCTGCTTGGCTTTCGTTCTCAAGGTTATTTTTCTTATCTACAACATGTTCTCCTGCCCAGCCCAGATGCTCTCAGCAGGTCAGCTCAAGGCACACTGCCCACCCTCAGGGCTGTGTTGTCTTTTTATACTATAAACTACCAAGACATTATTTAAAGTTATTCCCCAATACCTATTACCTATGTTAGACAGTGATTTTCTACTCTAAACCAATCCCAAAATGCCAACATCACCAAGAAGATGGAGATGAAGAAGAAGGAAGGAGGACAGTACACACCCAGATTCCTCCATCTTGACCCCCCTGTACACTTCTCATATGAATCTTAACATTCTATTTCTCTACTCAGTAATAAGCTACTCATTTTATTCTACTTTCCCTGGTTTGTAACTCCTCACATACAGTTGGTAATTTTTTCCTTGTCTCCATGTCTTTGATTCCATGGGATCAAAGGCAGAGGGGTCCTGGCCTCTGTGCCAAGTTCTCTGAGCCCCCTGCCCAGGCCTCAGCCCATCCAAAGCCACAAGAGAGATGTCCTGGTTTCCCACACCTAAACACCTGCAAAAGGAGGTGCTAGGACACTGAAACCCTACAACACATTAAACAAAAGTCACTAGAATTTGGGATAAAACAGCCAGAGAATGCCTACAGAGTGTAACCAAGTGTGCTACAAAGTGTGCTACAAGTGTGCTTGTAGGCAGTACTGCCCTACAAGCAGGTGAAAACAGGCAGAAATGAACAGAAAACTACACTTTGCCTTTTAACAAAAGGTACCTTAAAGCTTGAATGTTTCCATCCCTGCTTAGCCTTTGAAATGTAGGGGACTGTTGATTTTGAGTGGCATGGTTGTTAAAGTTTTTGGGGTCGTTGTTTGGTTGTTTGGGGAGTTTTTTATTTGTTTGTTTGGTTGGTTGGTTTGGTTTTGTTTGTTTTTCTTTTTTTTTTTTTTTTGAGGGAAAACAGATTTTTGAAAAATATTGTGTTGTCTCAAACTCTTGTATCCAAGTGTACTTAACTTTTTAGAATCTTTTTTTTTTTTGTAGTATATTCTGGGTAAAGACATGAAGCCAGTATTTCCTAAGTTATTTCAAGAGGGTACTCTGATTTCTTGAAATAAACAACAAATAAGTAAAAAAAAAATATATTTCCCATCGAAATTTCCCTCCTGTCTCTCAGTTTGAGTTGAACATATCACAGGGTCCAGAGATATAAGAAGAAACTTTGCTCAAATCTCTTTTCCTTCTCTCTGAAACCCTCCTCCTCTGGAGCACATGAATGCAACCATTGTAACTTAGATCAAGTAAACTATCCCACAAAAAAGATTTTCATCCAAGTCATCTATTATTTTCCCTCCTGTCCCATCAACAGTCTCATTCTGGATGAGAAGATGAACACATTTTCTTCAATACTGAGAGCAAGAAAACTGTTTGTCATCATTTGAATGTGACAGAGGTTTTGTTGAATAGGGCTTCACTCAAAAGACAAAGCATAAAACAGAAAAGAGCTATACTCACAGTTGCACATAGAGTCCAGTTAATTGTTAATGACAATATTGCACATTTCTTTGTTCTTTATGTGTCAAGTCCTGCAAATCTAACTAATTACAAATGCAGTAATGTTATAGCTTGTGGGCCACGTGTGCCTTCTGACTTTCAAAAAGTTCACCAGTGTGAGAGGGTTGAACAGCAAATAGGTTTTCTTATCAAAAGAAAGTAAATATATTTTCATATACATTTACTTTGTTATATATTTTCATTGTGTCTTTTTTTTTCTGAAAGAAACTACTTGAGTACATACTAAAAACAACAGTTAAATGAGAGCTATGGAATGTTACCTCATTCTGTTGTTGTTTAAGAAAACAATATATAAAACATAATTAATTGCTGCTAAAAATTCTGTTTTCCTATGAAGAAATGCTTGAAAATAAGTTATTTGACTTTTTCCCCACACAGGACTCAGGTTGGCTCACAATTTTTCTTGCATTCGAAATACAGGAGTAGTTCTCTAAATGTCATAAATCCTCCTAGGTCCCGGGCTGTCAACAGATCTACAGCTGTTGATAGCAGCTGAGCTAGACAGTGCATTGTAAAAGTCAGGGGAATTCACACCTCCTCACTCACTCTAGGTCACTAATGGCTGATTAATCTAGTTATAATTTTCCCACTTTTTTTTTTTTTGTAAATATCCAGCAGGAACATTAAAAGAGTTTAAAGAAGAGAAAGTGTAATGGAAATATAATGGAATCTAATGGAAAAGGGCACTTTTCTCTCCATTGAGATAGATATTTGGTTTGTAGGAATATGCCTATCTTCTTGGAGAGGACCTTCAGGGATTATTTTCATTAGGTGGTGCAGAGGTTATCTTCACCTCCCAGTCATAAACAGCAAGGATAAAAGGAAGGGTGGAGGTGGAAGAGAGGGTAAAGGTGACTTGAGAGACAAGGCATGAGAGAAGGATCATGAAACAGACCTGAGGAATTAGTCAGGGAAGGCGATTTAATGGTGAAGTGGGAAGAGAGGTGTCTCTAAAGGAGGCAGAAACAGAATTGTGAGATGTACTAAAGTGTTATAATGGGGAATGGAAGTAAGATGAAGGGGCTCTAGAAGGCATGGATGGAGCAAAATCAGAAGGATTTCTGGATAGATGGTAGTAGCTTAAGGGGAGCTGAAAATAAAATATTTTTCAAAAACCAAAAAGCTTAAAAAATATTGCCTTTATTTGCACATTTATGCAATGAGAGTTATTTGCAATAACATTTTCAGATGCCGTTTTCCTTTCCATCTGCCTTCTTCTAGTTCCACTGAGAAACATTTGAATTTCATGTCCTTGACATTCTGGTTTCTGTGTTTACAGAAGAAGGAAAGTAACATTGTTTGGACTGCTATTATTTTTGAACATTATGACAAAGAAAAGTTAACTTCACTGTGAAACTTTTCAAAGTGACTCAGTTTAGCATGTTCCTTTCTAATAGTTGTTATTCCTAATGATTCCTATTATGTGGGGCTATTTGTGCCTGCTTTATTTATTGTACTAGGAAATACTTCAGCTTTAAAGAGACCAGCACTCTATTCAGCTGACTCTGGCTTTTACCTAATGATCCAATAAGTTGGGGAGTGTTTGATGGGTACATATTGTGTTTCAGGTCTCAGTGGGAAGTTGCCAAGACTTTTATTGAGTGGTAATATTTTCCTCTTGCTGGTTTTGGATTTCTCTGAGGATCAGCAGTTAACACAGCGTTTTCTCTTACAATTAGATTAAAGTGCCAGTGATTTGTTTTTCCTTCATTCAATTTTTTTAATTAGGTCATTCCTTAAAAGGTTATCTTAATATTGTAAATGCACTACCTCTATGAATGAGGCAAGCTGAATGATGCATGGGGTTTTGCTGTAGGACTCTGTACAAAAGTCTTTTAGAAAATTCCCATCCTGGCAGAAATAACGATAAACTGCAAGTTGCAGACTTTTCCTCACAAGTGCTAAGCTTTCTTGTAAGCAGTACCAAAAAAATCACAGATATAGAAAGAAAATCCCTAATCTTTTGAGCTCAGAGGCTGATCTCTAGCAGCCTTGTTCCTGTTTTGGTGAGCAGTTTTATGTTGGTTTATATTAGTTAAGGATCTATCCTAGGAGGCTGTGCAAGTAACCACTTCAAGTTTACTTTTCACTGTTGCTACTTCAATCTGTGAACCCCAGTCATAAGCAGCAAGAAAATTTTGGTTGGTATATTTTTATACTCTGGTAATGGATTTTGAATTATTTGGGTAGGTGGTGGTGACTCAGTGGAGTTTGTTGAAAAAAAAGTTAGTGAAAACTTGGAAAACCTTTTAGGCTTAGTCTAAGTTGTAATTTGTTACTGGTTTGTTTATTTGCAGATCCTCTTCATTCTTCAAGTTTTCTCCCTCTAACAATTTGAAGAAATAACTGCAGATTGTCAAAATAAACACTCAGCCTTCAATAAACAGCCTTTAATAAGCAACATGGATTGTGTTCTAGTTCACAGAATCATAGAAGCAGAAGTTTATTTACAGTTTATCTTCTGTAAAACTGAATTACTACAGAACCTTAATTATAATGTAATACAAAGTTATCTTGAAAAAAAAGATAACTTCATGAAATTAAATTTTTAATGCATTTTTATATGGGTGTCTATAGTATAAAAAAGTATTTTAGATAGAAACTGCAAAACAGACAATATTTAAAATTTTGTCTTGTAATGTGCCTTTAAAGCTAATCTAGGAATTCACACACTGATACCTGTAGTTTGTCAGCCCAGTCATCCAGTAGACCTGAGCAGCAGATTCATGGAGAGTGAAAACACAGAGAACAAAAAGCTCAGGTACAATAAAATACTAATTGATCAAATAGAAAAAATATACAATTTGTGAACCTTTGTAAATCCTTTAGTACATACTAAAGACTAATAATTTTTGACTATAAGGGATCTAGTTTTGAGACTCTTATCAAATTCTGGTGGATTTTTGATATTTCATTTAGTGAAATATTTGTAAAGCAATATAAATAGCATTTTATTATTAGTTTTAAACATTTTACTTATGCACTGTTTCCTTCAGGCACCTGCAGAGTTTGTAGAGTCGTGGTGCCTACCAGCCTATCACACTCTTTATTGTCTCACCTTGGCTGTGGCATGTACACCACAATGCCCCTGACAGAAATCTCCTGATTTCTGAATCTGAATTTCTGAATTTGAAATCCTCTGAGTTTGTTTTCCTGGAAGCAGTGGCTCTGTGATTGGAAGCCCTCCCTTGAGACTGGGATTCTCCCCAAGGACACTTCCCATGACTGAGTGCCTCCCATCCTCCCACTCCCCCATGCTCAGCTCAGTGGCTCTTTTTCTGCTGCATGGGGTGATCCTTCAATCTTTTGGGTTAAGCAAACTGAATAATGTTCCTGACTGGCAACACTGAACCTATTCCCTATAAAATGTCACTGGAACATTGCTGTGGTTGACTCATTGTTTGTTAGTTTTGGCCATTTGTTTTGGATATGAATTACAGTTTGTCTGTTAGCTACATGAAATTGTTCTTGTGTACCTCCCTGGTGGCAGTGAGCAGTGGAACAAGAGAGGAGACTCTAGAATGTTTTCCCAGAGCAGCAAGGATCACAGCCAGAATTACTCTGGTTTCTTCTGCATTTGTCCGTGGATTCCAAGGCCACACTGCTCTTGAGAGACGTTTCATTCTTATATTTCATTCTGGTATGCTTTGACACATGTAGACAAGACATGTGCATGGAAACCTTGACACTAGGTGAAAATTTCAGCCTTCTACTGGGTGGAATTTTAAGGGCTATTTTAAAGCTTGGTCTCTTGTCTTGGAATTTTTTTTGTAGGATTTGTTTATCCTTTTTTTATTCAAACCATTCAGTATTTTTAAATAGTGCTCTGAGTAACTTGCATACAGGCACATAGAAACAATGTGATTGTTTACCCAGCAAAATTGTCATTGGTGAGAGAGAGTGGTGCAGTGAAGACTAAGTACACGAAAAAAATTCTATTTTTTATCTATGTGCTAGTACAGGAATGCTTTCTACTGTTTTGTTTAATAATGAATTTACTATATCAGACTTAAATGCATTTCTTTCCTAAGAACTTCCAGCTCTGAAGACAAGAAAAAGTGCTGTCAGTCTTGACAAAGTGGAAACGTGAAGTAGAAACCTCTCTCCCCATTGTCCATCCAGTGTGACCAATTAAAGCACTCTATACATCTGTTTAGCATACCAAATTCAATCAAGCTATTTAATTAGTTGAGGTTGCTATTAATTACATAGCAAGCATTTATAGGGTGTTAAATGCTGTATAAAGATGGAAAGACAGGATTCCTTCCTTAGGAGATTCTAAGACAGCCACAGAGACTTCACCAGTACATACAGGCAGCTCCAGAGGAAGGCTGACCTGAACAACACTCTGAGAAATTAATTTGTTTTATTTATGTTGTGGGTGTTGTGGTGACACAGAATTGATGATTGATCCTGTTGGAACCTGGATATGTAACCTTACAAGGTTGGATGAGACTGGCTGTAGAGCTGATATGCAAAGATATCTGAAGGGAAGAAAAAAGCAGAGGGGAATTTTGTCTCTATTAGACAGAATCCATTAGAAATTCACAGCTTCTAGACTAAATTGTGACCCCTATTGCTTGTTTTTATGTGACAATGTTTGCATGAAGGGGCCAGGAAGGTCTCCTTTCTGTAGGAGAGAACAGAAATATTTGAAGCTTCTAACTGATTTTGCTTGAGTGTATCACAGTTCAACTGCAGTTGTTGCCTGGGACTGTCAGAGAGCCCCTTCATGGATGCTTTCAGAAATTAGACCTTAACATAGTGATATTTCTTTAACTGGTCTTTCTTGAGATTCCCTGTAAACATTGATGTGTATGTATATTTGCAGAGATGTTTCAGCCACATGTGTACCCAAACTCAAAAAAACCCACAAAAACAAAAACAAAAACAAAAAAAGCAACCAAACAAACAAACAAAAACAACCACAAACAAGCAAAAAAAAACCCATAAAAACAAACAAAACAACGGAGAACCCCATTAAAAAAAAAAAAAAGGAAAATTGAAAACTAAACAAAAAGAAAGAAACAAAAACACAAGAAAAATAAGTTTTTGGAATTTCATTGAAGAATCTCTTTAATTTATAAGCAGAAACTCTTAGTTCCAATAAATCATATGCCCAAAGTATGGGAACTATTATTATTCACACTGGCAGAAGTTCTGGCCTTTGTAATACAAAAGTGTATATTCAAGTAAAAGATCTGAAGTAATAAAATGCCATACATTAAAATCTATGTAGAAGTTGCCCTTTTTATTTTATAAATTTCCTTTTAGCCTAAGTACTGTAAGGTACAATAGGCCATTTTTATTTGTAATTATTGATCTTTCTGTATTTTCTTCAGAAATATGTATCAGCATGTAAGCAAAGTATACTTAGTGGCAGTATTTGAGATTTGTGTTAATAAAGATAGCAGTATCAAAAAAAAAAAAAAAAAAGTGGCCAAGAAATAAAAGGTTCGAGTTTGTGAGAACGTTGGATTCAAAATAAGCAGTCCAGACTTTGCTACAAGGCAAATTTGTCTGCAATATTTCATTAATTTTTTCATTTGCTGCAGAGACAGTGGATCAGTAATTAAAAGAATCTACAGGATGTAGAGATTAAGAACAGGAAGCAACATTCTTGAATACTGATGAAGAACCAAGGGCCTGAAACACCTCTTGGTTTTAACTGGTCTGTTTAAATCAGTGAGCAGGTAGATCCAAGTGAAGAAAACCATTTGTGTTAATTTAGTTCTGATCTTTATTGATGGTTTGCCTTTATAGCACCTAGAGGTATCAGACCAGCAGGGAGGTCAAAGTGAGGTTTAATGCATGGTGGAGAGTACTGCAGGATTTATGACTGTTACCAGTGAACAACTGTGAATAACATAGGTGAACAACATTACTTTTTTACTATAATTATATCTGGGATTCTTATTTCTAAGCAAAAAGTTGAAATCTGGAAAAAAGAGCTTTCAAAAGATTAAAAAAGGTACACTACACTGCAGAGAAAATGGAAAGTTCCTTAAAAATCCTAGAAGTCATCTAAGACTTTCTAGTTCATGAAGAAAAACTGGGGAGATACTGCCACAGGGAGAGAAGTTGGAGAAGGAGATTAGCTGTTTTTATCATCAGTTTCATTTATCAGTGGTGAAGTCTGGAAAAGAATTCTCTCTTCTGTGATGAAAAGCCGAGATCTGTGTTCTCAATAATGCTAAGTTTTTCCCTTCTCACAGGGTGTAATATGTGAAAGTCACCATCCTCATTTTAAAAGCTCAGTAAATCTGCATGTGGGATCACTGACTTCTGTACACACAGGAGGGGCAGAGGGGTCAGTGACATTTTTCTTGAATAAGCTGTTGATCCTGAATAAGCATCTTATACTAAACAGAAATGTTTGATGATGGGTCAGCCCTCCTCTTCTTGGACTAACAAGGGGCACGGGTACACCAAATAAAAAATCCCTTGATAATTTAGGTAAGGTGAGATGCACAGGGACCATTAAAATTAATTAGAAAGCTTCCATTTAGGAAGTTTGAGGCAGCCAGCTCAGGCTGTTGTCAGTCCTGTGGGACTGAGCATCCTGAGCAGGACCATGTTCTGAGCAGTTACCTCTGGGCCCATGGCAGTCAGTGAATGGCCCAGCCAAAGCATCCATGAATGACTTGAGTTATAGGTAAAATATAAGAACAAAGCTCAAAACATACTTTATAGATTTCCTCATAGCCTCTAGTTCTCATGGTGAGCATTGTGGTGCTTGGTTACTAGTTGGACTTGACCATCTCAGAGGTCTTTTCCAACCTAAATGATTCTACTTTCCCTGGCTTCCACTTCCTGTATTCCCCCCAGTCTCTTGCATTTTTCTTTTTATCATCATTCACCATTACCCCAGGTATCTAAAATGAGGTTACACAAAGCAAACACCTTTGCTGTCCAATAAACCATCATCTGTCCTACTTTGCCTTCTGATCCAGAAAGGTCGTTTAGAGATCTAAATGTTGTGTAATTCTGTTCTAGGAAATTCAGGAGAGACATATTAAATTGCCTCATGAACAGGACCTGGTCTCTAGACCATCCCCTTTGCCAGTGGTTACAAATTCTTCCAAATTGTAAATGAAGGGTGAGTTATGTGGAATATACAATAAGGAACTATAAATATAAAAAGAAAGTGTAATCATGTTTGAGCATGAGGAGGGTGAAATAAAGCTATACTGGTATCTCATAACTTTGACTCATTTTGCCCCTTTAATAGTAATATGCATTTTTTTCTGGTACTATTCATATTAGCTTAAGTGAATAAGTGTCTTTACCATCCTTAATAAATGATATTTTTGGTGATTTTTTTGTGAATTTTTAGATATATTTCTCTATGTCTGGAAAATATTTTTTTAAAAAAGTAAATCATAACAATCTCATTTCATTACTGTACATTTCTTGCTGTATTTCACAGCAGAGTTATGTCACAAAAGAATACTGTGTAAACAAACATTTAAAAAAATTACATCTAAATCATTAAATTTCTTTTGAAAAATTCTGCAGCTTGATTTTGTTTCTGGTTTAAGACATGTCAGTGTCTTCTTTTTCTAACACTGAAAACTCTTCTCTGTGGAGAAAAAGAAGGAGGAGGAGGACCAAATCAAACAATTGAATCTTTTTACTTTGCACAGCGTGTTGTACTTCATTCAGAAGGATCCACTTGAAATTCAAAATAGCACTTCACACTTAATCACCTTCCACACTGCACAGGGTGTGCTAACATTTGTGCTTATGTAAGGAGCAGTTATATAGATGGGAATGAAGTATCTGACATTTATAAATACAAACTAATACCCACATGAGTCACACAAGAATACAACCAAATAAAAAGCTTCTGGCATTTAAGGTTATGTTCTGCCCACAGGGACACCGAATTTCTACTAATACATGAGTGCTTCTGAAGACAGACCTTGGTTCCATACTTCACAGAACTTCTGCTGAGTGGCTACACATGAAAATGTGGACATATAGAACTGTGTGCAGTGAGTCTGATGTATTTAAGACAGGCTTAATAGACACTAGGGAGAGGAAAATTAGTCTGAGAACACAATGAAGACAGAGTTGTTGCCTAATTTTCCCAATTTATCCATCATATCGGATCAAATAGGATCAAACAACTCAAAGGGTCAAAGTCCACCTTCAAAAGGAAGTCCTAATGGATAATATGAATTCCCTGGATGAAAATTAATTTGGGGTTGGTTTGTGAAGTGTTTTCCAAGCATATAAAAGCACAGGCTCTGATACCTTTATTTGGCATGCTTTTGAAAAAAAAAAAAAAAAGCTGTTACATTCAAAAGTATTATCCTTATCTTTTTGTGTGTAATACTGGATTCTCTAAAAAGGAACCCATTAATACATCTCTTTGCCAGTGGAAGATAAATTTAAGCCCAATACTTAATAGCATTTAATCCAATCTGGATTAGAGCTCCAAGTGATGAAATAATAGTTAATTCTGTCTCTTCAAATATCTGGACATTGAGCAAAATGTCTAACAGGACTCATTAAGTTCCTTTCAGAGTCCAGTTTTCAGTTACTCAAAAAATGAATTGCATTTTTTCATGCGCTTAGTAGAAGGTTGGAGGAAAGTATCTCTTTTACACTGTGCCTTATTGAAAGGCAAATATTATCTTGTTCTTCTAACAGAAATCATATCTGTAGTCTTTGGGATTATTGGTAACTCATTACAGATAAGAGTATTAGGGAGTAATAGACTCCCTATACTTTTAATAGAAAATATAAATATTCATTCCTTATCAAAAGTGTAATTCATAACATTTATACTTAATTTCTATGCCAATTAATTCTGTTATTTGGAAAGATTTAATAGTAGCAGTTGTAATTTTCAGTCTGGATGTAATCATTCTAAGCATAGAGAAAAAAGACATTTAGCTGGGTTTTTCATCTGTACATCTCTTTCTCCCTCTGTGTGCATGTTTCAGGTCCTGGGTGGATTCAAGGTGATAAGCCCTTGAGAGAACCATAATGTGATTATCTTGCAGAGAGGTGGTAGAATAAATAAGATTATCCATAACAAGCTTAGCTGCTGATGAGTTCAAGCTGTGCTGATACACAAAGTCCTGACACAATTGTAAGGTAATAACAGAAAAAATACACGTTTGCAAAGGAGAGAGTGCTGCTTGAACTGCAAAATCTTCCATTGTTAATGCAAACTCACCTACAGCCTTTCACATGGAAGCTTCACTGCATTTTCCACACTTCTTTCATAGACTATTCCAGGGCGAGCTTTAAGTCTCTTTATGTATATAAAAATTGGTATTACTTAAAGTGAAATTATTTCTAAATTTTCTTTTCTTTTGTTTTGTTTTGTTTGACTTGAAGAGTGGTGCAAAATTTCTTTGAGTTTGGAGTTGTGATCTGTATTTGCAAAATGAATGATTTTGATAAATTATTTTTATGTGATCATGTAGGTCATAAAAACAGACCAGGCTGTTTTCCTAAACCCTGAAGACACCAACTAAATGTCATGCACTCATGTTACATGAGGGATAGAGGACATGATGGTGAATTCATTTGCATTTTTAAGGTAATATCTGTTTCTGACTTTCTTGCATCATCTGTCTTTGACTCCAACAGTTCAGACACCTATTGCTCTTCTTTTCTCTTAATTACACCAGCTGCACAGAAAAGAATGGAAAAATTGTTGCTGTGAACACTAATCTAATCTGCAGTGCTTAATTTAACCTTTTGGATTAAAAGAAACATATGTAATTGTTCTCTCACACATAGCATTATCGACTAGGAAGAAAGTTTATTATGGTTAGTTTTCTAATAGGACTGTTGTGAAAAAAAACTCTAGCATATACAGAAATTAAAAGGTTTTTTAAGTAAAAATTGTACAATTTCAACTTGAAAAAGGAAAAAAAAATTCTAAGCCAATGTTTTCAAGTATTAACAACAGACCCATCTTGCAACACCTTGATTTTCAGAAGCACAGTTTGCAGGATTACTAAAAAACATTGGTTATTTTGTCATATCATAGATGCAGGAACTCCAAGGCAGGAGGAACTTTTGGCTAAAGAATATAGCTTAATATAACCAGTTTAGAGCCTGACAAAATGCTTCAGGTCATGATAAAATACATATTATCTAAATGATATCTAGGGTGAGAGATATCTTCTGAGATGTCAATGCCTTTGGCTATTCACTGCCTTGTGCCAAGGGAAGAAAGTATTTTAATTAAAAGAAAGAATGGCTTTAAGGCTCAGTTAGGAGCAGAAAACCAACATCAGATAGATCTATATTATTAATATGAAACAGGTAAAATGCATACATTTTTTAACTCTGAAGTTGAAGTGTCTGAAGTAAATTCCTAGGAAGAAGGTAAAACATGCAGGTAAGAAAAAAGACACATGAAATAAATTGATCAATTATTCCGTAGAATTTATTTCTAAAAAAAGAGAAAGTATAAAGTCAATATCTATCTGGACAGAAAGAGGAAAACCAAAGGATACTTCATTACAGGTTTTATCTCCTAGAGTTTCTTTCTATTAAAAAACAGCAGAGGAAATTTCTAAACTTTACAGGCATTTCATCACGGGTAGTTAGATATTGCAGAGCTGTTAGATAGCATCTAGAACTTTGTCACTGATGATGTATAATTTAAATAGGAATCATTTTGATTTCAGGCATCTGGAAGCCAGAACTCTTAAACAGTCTTAACAACAGGGTGGAACAATCATTTTATTACAGAAGTAAAAAGAAGAGGCTTCTTTAAAGATTAGATTTTTTTTTTTCTGTAGTGTATGCTTTTATAAGGAAGCTTCTGATCTGCATTTATTAAAAGGTACTAATCTTACGGAGATGGACCCTTTTTTATAACTAGGAAATTAAAATTGCAGTGTTATGTTTCTTTCTTAAACCAATGCTAGGTTGCTTGGTTTTGTTTTCTTTTGCGTTTGGGTTTTTTCCTCAGTAAATAACAACATATGAATTCCTCTAGCAGTCAACAGACACACAGGACTCTGCTGTTATTGCTTTTTTCTGACATTTGAAATTCTCTCTTCTGATCACATGAGAAATTTACTCTTTTTAAAAAAAATCATTAATAATTAATAACTTTAATAAAAATTTCTTATAGAAGGGAGGGAAGTGTAGGGAAACATTCCTTTTTTTGCTATATTGCTGTGTGAACAAGGAACAGGGACAATTCTCTTTGTTTCTAAAGTGGTAAGTAAAAGTAAAAGCATTTAAACAGTTCGCAGCAGAAACAGAACTTAATATATTTGCACATGTGTACCTTATTTTTGGTTGTTTTTAAAAAAGGTGCACTGGAAGCTGCATGAAGCTGTGATATCCTTGCAGTTAATTTTGGTGTGAGTGAGGTCAGAGCCAGACTCCTCTTGTTGACAGGAACAGGAAAATTGCTGTAAGTAGACCACTACAGAGGCTGTGGACATGTCTGTTCATTAGTGCCTGCAGAGAAATATGTGGCCATGTAGACAATCAGCATCCATGGTGAGGTTACATAGCTGCCACCTGGTACGCTAATGAGATGGAAGGCAATTAAAAATAATTACCACTGCAAACTCATTAAAATTCCTTAGGTTTGTTCAACTCTGGCCCCTCATAATTGCTGCAGAACATTTTAGTGTGTCTCAAAAATTGCTGTGAAACTCAATGATATTTTAAATCAGAGATTGAGAGGGAGTATGAATCTCAAAGGTTAATTCCAAGGAAGATATTTAATAGCTATAAACCACCACGGTATAGTATTGAGAAAGTCATCATTTCAATATTGTAGGAGTGTCAGACATCTCACCATCTAACCAGATCTGAAGGTCTTTCTGTGTAGTGTACTGGGTTTAAAGTTGTGGATTTTTGTGTACATCTATTTGGACTGAGAGACTTGAATAGTAAAATTATCAGGAAGTCTTTAAGTTTTCAAGGCAACATCACAGAAGATAAAATGCAAATGTTAAAAATGGAAGAAAATCATAGAAGTTACCAAAAAATGGTTTCTGTAGTTACTCACTAGTGATCTCATAAGAGAATTCTCAGAGCTTTGTGGCATCTGTGGGAAGTCTCTGATTCCAGTGGCAATGGGGAAAGGATGTTCTTTCCAGGTAGGAACTTGCTTTAAGCAGCTAAGCAGTAAGTGAAGACATAAGGCAGGAGCTCTTTGAGAACAGTGCACCTCCTTTGGGGGATTGGTTTGAGGACCTCGTGCAAATAATGCACTGGAAAAACCATGAGGCTGTGCCTGGTGGGACTCTTTATCAAGGTCATTCACACTGGAACATAAACACATTATGCAGTTCCACTTCTAGCATTCATAGTCAGTGCCATAGCCTCTGTTAAAATAAAGGAAGATACCTCCAAGCTTAGAGGAATGAAGTTGGTATCATGAACCAGATCTCTGAAACATGGAAATTAATTATTTGTTTAATTTTTTTTTCTGTATTTTTATTCTAAGTAGTTTGTCTGGACAGGAAATAAAGAGTACATTATGTTTTGTACAATAGCCTGCATATAATCTGAGACAGAAGTGAGAATTTAGCTTAAAGATACAAATTTATAATGTTTGCAGAGATGAAATTTTGAAAATGAGTAATTTATGAAGATTTTAAAGGAGGAACAACCGATTCCTCCCCACAGTTAATAATGAAATGGGCTTTAATAATTGCAACATTTAGGTGCTGCACAGTAATCAGGAGTTTTGTGGTGACTTCTGGGAGTCATCTCTCTCCTTGGATACCTCTTTCCAGAGAGCTGTCAAGTGTCTGGTATGATAAGAACCATTTCAGCAAGCAAGGAAGAACCAAGATAGAGAGATTAGAGAGATTAGAGGGACTGGAGTGGGAGCTTTGCTAACATGGAAGAAGGAGGAGGCCTGGGGTTGGATTTTACTGAAATCTAGCTGCACAATTCTTGCATCCCCTCACACAAGATGTTGAACTTCTGGCCTTTGGTTTTCTAAAGATAAAATGCAAGTGAAGTAACTAACCAGCTGGAATGAGACATAAACTGAGAAAGCTGCAGCTACAGTTCACATAATTCACCCTCTATTCTGATAGAGTTCACTACCCTAAAGTTTGTGGTGGTATGATCAGTTATGACTGGGATGGTATGGGATTCTGTAAGAAATGTCATTTTTTTACAGAAATTCAATCTAGAATTGACATGTTTTCTCTTCACATTATTTGAGAAATACTGTAGCACTGTACGAAGAAATGCCATATCTTAAACCAGAAGTGTTATAGGATAGTATTAAACAGTAAAATTTTTCAGATTTTAATTCCTCATTGTCTTAGTCATAATTTCCCTTCATATCTGTTTTTTGTTATGAAAGAAGTAAAGACAGAACATGTACTAGGGGATTGATGATTTTTTGTAAAGGCTCTAATTTAATTTTCTGCATGTTTCAGACTCAATTATTAGTTACGGCACTGTTATTTTTGCTTTTCTTCTTCTTATAACTGTGTTAGTTTCTGTATTACCAGAGACAAGTCACCATTCTGCAAAAGTGTGCTGTCATTTGTCTTTACAGAGGACAATAGTCACATACTGTAACAACTGTGTGTTTTGTCTAGTTTTATAGACATCAGGTATATAATCATATGCTGTTGTGGCAGCCAGGAAGGCAGTGCAGCACATCAGCGGGAGAACTGAAATGGCCTTCAGCAATATGTGCAAATTCAAACAGTGAAATACTGCTTTCTGTGGGCCTTTTGTATTTATATTCAAAATGTTGCAGCACAATAACAATAGTTGAACACAGTCAGAGGTCTAATGAATTAGATTTTTCCTTGGCTCTGCTGAAAACATATTTAGCAGTTTCAGCAATGGCAAGCCCATCTCATTAAATTAAGTGCCTCAGCCACCAGTGCCAGCAACACTTCATAAGGCTTATGTACTAAAGTTTTTGGGATATTGCTAGTCTGGCACATGTCCCAAAGAGATGATCATCTGCCTTTTAGAGAACCACTATCAGATGCAATAAATACTTAAGGATCACCAAAGGTAGACAGAAGGTTTGTTCATTGAGGTGAGGGAGGATGAAAAATGTGAAGAGTTTTCTAGATTTGTCCCTAGAATATTTTTTAAATTTTGTCCAAGAGAATTTTTCATTTAATATAGAGCCACATTTCATTGCTTTTGTTCATCTTAAGATATAATCACATTGGCTTAAGCTGTATTTATCTTGCAGCAAAGTATTTTTTTCTGTTACTCTAAAGGAAGGAATTAATCTTTATATTGTCTACAGTATAAATATATTTGGAAATGCAGACCCAAGCCTATTTAAGAAGTATTCCCATGGTTTTCAACCAGATTAATTTTTAAGGCAGGGCATCACTGGACTGCAGCATGCTGGATGGAGGTGCCCAGGGTCTGGTTGGGGCTGCTGGGCAGTGTCTGAGAAGTGGCCAGAGCTGACCTGTACTGGACATAGAGGAGGACATGATGCAAGTGCCAGAGGAAGGGTTCCTTTGTGATTCCTGGAGAAGACCACGGTGGGGTTCTGTCTTAGATTGCAAATGCAAGGTGTGGCTGGGGGTGTATACTCTATTGCCATCTGTTAGAGGTGGGGCAGTTATCTTCTTTTAATTGGGCAGTTTTCTTTATCTCTTCCATGACCCATCCTCCCTCCAGGAGATATCTTCTGTTAGTGGGCCACTGAGTGTCATTGCATGACTGATAAAATTGCATCATCCCATTGTGAGATGCCACACCCAGGGGGAAGAGCCAAGCAGTCCTACCTGGATATAATCTGAGACTTGGAACACCACAGGCAGCCTTTTCCTGCTGGATTCTCTGAGGAAGACCAGGCCCATCTACACCACCACTGGGCCTTCAGAGGAAGACTTCATCCTTCTACAGGATCACTGCTCAAACAGAACCACATCTGGCACTGCAGGAGGGCTGCAACCACCATTTAATGTGACTACTACCAACACCCTGACTCACAGGGTGTCAGTTTGTATTCTGACTCTGTCAGTGTTGTTTTATATTACTGCATTTTTATTTTTATATTTGCTTTAATTTTTTATTATTTTTAGTAATAAAGAACTGTTATTCCTACTCTCATATCTTTGCCTGAGAGCCCCTAATTTCAAAATTATAATAATTCAGAGGGAAGGGGTTTCCATTTTCCATTTCAAGGGAGGCTCCTGCCTTCCTTAGCAGACACCTGTCTTTTCAAACCAAGTTGGCATTTCCCTCCAGCCCATGGAAGACCACAGTGGAGCAGATATCCATACAGCAGCCCTTCGAGGATCCCACACCAGGGCAGGGGGATCTGAAGGAACTTCAGGTGCAATGAAGGAGGCTTCAGACTGAGGGGGACCCCATGGAGAGGAGCCCACACAGGAGCAAGTTTTCTGGCAGGAAAAATGGGAGACTCATGCTGGAGCAGTGTGTTCCTTAAGGACTGGGGCCCAAGGAAAAGGATCTATACCAGAGCAGTTTGTGAAGAACTGTAACCTATGAAATGTACTCATGTTGGAGAAGTTTGGGGGAAAAAACAGACAAAATCAAGCTTGAATATCATCCTTTTCAGTATCCTGCTTTTGCCAATGCCTTATACCAAACTCTACCAGAAGAAATAGATGTGAAACACATAAAATCCTCAGATCTTCTCCTACTTTCCAGCCACCACATCATCATGATTAACTAGGACTTAGACTGTCCTCAAACTTAACTTCAAATCATATAACTAAACTTGCATCATGAATCCTTTAAAGACTATTTTAAAAGATTTGGGTAAACAAGTAGGAATTTCCAAAACACAACCTTCATCAGCTGAAAACAGCCTCCTGGTTTCCAACAGAAAATTTGAAATGGGCAGGTTTACTTAATTTTTCCCTGCTCTGTGGACTTGTAATTAAATTATGGTAAGATATTTCCCTGCATTCCCAACCCCCAGCCTGCTGCTGTATTATGTTCCCAACCAGTCCTCACTCAAGTGACAAATAGCTTATTTACTCCCATCAGGAGGTGAGGTATCTCAGCCATCATTTCTCCTTGCTTGAGGATAATCTTTGTATCCAGGAGAGTAGCGCAAACATTCATTTATGGATGTTGCAGTTTGAGGGGACTGTCTACGTCCTGCTGAAGCTGTCACACACTGAATGATAAATAGCTGCAGAAAAAGACAGAAAAATGACTGTTTCTCTGCAGGCTGGCAGTTATCTTCTCATTCTTGGATCGGATCATCTTTTTTCATTGAACATTTTGCTCTTTCACAGCAAATATTCTGTTGATTTTTTTTTTTTTTAATGAAATAATATTAACTTTATACAGACTAGGAAACTGAAAGGCAGAGAGATTAGAAGTATGCTATAGGTACAAGTCCTAGATGCAGATGGCTGAACTGGTTTTGTCCACTCCCTGAGCTGGCTGAAATTGAAATATCTTTGATCCAAACATAATTTACACACAACAGTGTCTGGTGGTGCTCAGCAGTAATTTGCCTACCAGCTTTGCAGAAGGTGGGGGGCATTTCTCATGTTCTTAACCTCCACGTCTCTCTAATAATATCAGCCTTTTGTTCATAGTATTTGAAACCTCCTTTAATTTCTGGTGTACTTACACAATATCCTCTGTATACAGTATGTATCTAGAAGAGACCAACACCTAAGAGTTGCATGTGCCTGCTGTGATAGATGAACATTATCAGTTAATTTGAAAATTTGATCCACATTTAAGCATGTGACTACAGTACAGAAAGGAGATGAAAAACCATGAGGAGAAAAACTTTAACCAAAGAGGTTTTTTTCTGAAATCTCTTTTATTGTCATAGAATCACAGAACCACAGAATGGTTTGGGTTGGAAGAGGCATTAAATAACCCCTAGTTCCAAGCCCCTCTGCCATGGGCAAGGACATCTTTCTCTATCCAGGCTGCTCAGGGCCCCATCCACCCTGGCCTTGAACACTTCCAGGCATGGGGTATCCACAGCTTCTCTGGGCAACCTGTGCCAGTGCCTCCCCACCCTCAAACGAAGAATTTCTTCCTCATAACTAAACTAAATATGTTCTTTCAGATTAAAGCCATTATCCTTTTTCCTATCACCACCTGCCCTTGGAGTAAGTCCCTCTCCAGCTCTCTTGTAGGCCTGCTTTAGGTACTGGAAGATGCCATAAGGTCTCTCCAGAACCTTCTTCTATTTCCAGGCTGAACAATCCCAAGTGTCTCAGCCTGTCCTCACAGGAGAGGTGCTCCAGACCTCTGATCCATCTTTGTGGCATCCTACAAACAAAATTACCTTGCCTCACATTGTAGAGTTTTTCTTTAGAATTGTCTATCTGATCTGTTCATTAAGATTGTGTTTACATAATGGCAAGAAAGGTGACAACTGCCCTATTTTCACACTTTAGTGGGCTACAACTTTGAAAGCATGTTTAAAATGAATGGCTGTGCAGTGTTGAGCACACCTTTGCTCCAAGTAAAATCACTGGCACATTTATATCAATTTCAAGGAAGGAAAAGTTGGTATTTTATACAATTCCATTCATTACTCTTATAAATCTGTAATTTTACTTGAGTTGTCAAAAGTGATGTCTGTGGTTTGTTTGTTTGTTTGTTTGTTTTTTTTTGTTTTTTTTTTTTTTTTTTTTTTTTTTTTTTTTTTTTTTTTTTTTTTTTTTTTTTTTTTTTTTTTTTTTTGTTTTTTTGTTTTTTGTTTTTTGTTTTTTGTTTTTTTTTTACGTTTGCTTGGCAATGTAAGAACTATTCTGGCCCCAGTTAAAAACCTAACAATACCCAGCACAAACAACTCTTCTCCAAAACTCTTTTTCTTTGCATGTAATATATTTGTTCTAGTATTTCACACTGAGAGAATGATGATACCTGGATACTTGTGTTTTGCAATACCAGAATTACAGATTTCTATCCTGATTGTTCCCTGATTTCACACCAGTCATACTGACAAAAGAATTGCTTTTATAAATACAGCATCTGATCTACAACAACTGTCCACTGTGAATTCTTTTAGCCCATGGCAAATGTAAAATAAATTGAGTTTGCCCAGCCTTCTTTCATGCTAACTTAAATTACACTGCTTTTGCCACAGGCTAAGAGCATTCAAATAGATATTTATTGTTGATTTGCCAGCACGTGGTAGCTTCTTAACCTGCAGCATTGTGACTGCTTAAGGTCTCAGGCAGAGAAGTTTTAATGTTGTAAGTTCTCACATTAAGCAATGAAATTAATAAACAAATAAAATTTCAGCATTATTTTGTGGAAAGTGGATAGAGGCTAAGTTGGCCTGAGATCAAATACAAGACCATTTAATTAATGAATAAAGGTAGGCAGACAAAAGTAGGTCTTGATTTAGAAATCTTTTAAAAGGTGAAGTTGCCTTATTTAGATTGTCAAAGTCAATTTTGAATGATTGTCCAAAACTCTCAATGACACATTTTCAGAAACTTTTGGTTATATTACCCTTACAGAGAGTACAAGTTTCATGATTGTTTTCTGACTTCACAAAAGTAGTCTGACACCTTACAGCATATCTTTATGCATTATTCTCCTAGAGTAGTAGCTTCTCTAAAACTCTTAGATATTGCTTGACCTTGATGCATTTGAGAAGACAACAGCCTTAATTTTATGAACTAAAAAACCAGTAATATAATTGAAAACTCTAACAGCAATTTACTAATCATAGAAATACTTTTTTAGTAAAGATTTGCAATCAGGATCTTTTAGGTAGACTTGTTAAAATCCACCATACCTTTTATGTGAGAGGATAGGATAGGATAGGATAGGATAGGATAGGATAGGATAGGATAGGATAGGATAAGATAGGATAATTTGGCTGGACAAGACTTCAAGTGATGATCTAATCTAACTGTCTGACCAATTCAGGGATGACCAAAGCAGATCTTTTTCCCCTTTGCACATTAATGATGTGACTTTTGTTTCATATCTTAAGTGTGCAGTTTAATTAGCATTAAGCATGATCAAATATCTGGAGACCTATACTAAAATTCTTGTTTATTGAACCACCATTTAAAAACAGGTTTCAGAAATTTGGAGAGTTCTAAAGCAAGACAGTCAATCTTTATCAACACTGCCATTTTAAAATGCTACCCTTTGGCTAATCTCTTTAAAATTGGGAAAGTGAGAGTAGATAAGGAGAAAAAACCCAAATCTCAATGTCTCCCCTAAATGCCTGGTAAATTTGTGGTGAAATTCAAGCCAGTTCTTTTCTGCAAGTGCTCACATTTGTTTATTCTGAGTTATGACAGACTAAAGACTTATGCTCACCTACAGAGAAATGGAGGATTTTACACAGTACTTCCTGGGCTATTCCTGGTTTTAATCAGCAGCATGTCTGATGATGAAACAAGCAGTCTACTTGCAAAGGGTTTTTCTTAAGAGTAAAGTGATGAGACTTAAAGCCTAATCAGTGTGCCTTGATGATTTCTTCTTTTAATACTGAAAATTAGGCGGTGCTTTTACCATACATAATTTTAAGTTCCTGTTTTGATAAATCTTAAAGCAGACAGGATTTTTAAGTTATTTCATTATGCTTGCATTTGATATTTAGCACAACTTATCTGCAATACACAGGACTCATTTCACATCTATTTTTACTGGGGAAAACCCATTAAAGTAAATTTTTGAAAGCTGGGTTCAAGAGAAGGACCACTGTCTAACAGAAGTCATCAGTGACTTGGGGTCAATCAGATAAGTTTCCCACAAGGCTTGTTATCACACAGAGGTGAATTGTTTTCTCATGAAATACAAGACTGAAGCTCCCCTTTTTCACCAATACAAGTGACCTAATTAGGTTAGAGGTTATAACTCCCTGTATCTTGAGTGGTATAAAATAGCTCAAAAACCATCAAAATATTCTTAATCTGTAGGCACTTCCTTTAATTTAATCTCTAACAAATTCTACAAATTCTATACAATTCTTGGTCACTTTTATGGGACACTTCCCAGCTGCAAGACTAAAGTCTTCAGAATTTAAAACATGTGTATAAAACAGTCATGATCAACCATGGGATGGTTCATAAGCAACATATGTATTCCTTTTAGGCTTTACAATTTTGTGATATTCAGATTTTATCTAGGATTTTGCTTCAAGAAGAAAATTTCATCATTTACCTGTGGCATAGACCAGCGCATGTCAAATAACAGGAGGTGATCCTGTGCTTATGCTAAGAAATGTGTTTCCTTTCCTGAAAATAGTCTTGTACACTTCTGCCACCAGCCAGTCAGCCAGGGGCTCTCCCTGCAGCTGAATCAGATCCTTATTTCATTGGCCAACCAGCAAAAACTCTTTTTTTTTTTTTTCCTCCAGCTGACCAGCCAGGGACTCAAATCCCCACACTGTCCAGTCCAAGAAATGTAAAACCCTGAGAAGGCCACACACTTCTTGCTGAATTAACTGTAAATTGCTCAAGTTGTGAAAAACTCCTTTGTAAACCCAAAATATCATACTGTTAAACATGTAAAGGTTGTATTTAAAGAGAACAGTGACACAAGTAGGAAGTTGAGGAGTTTCAGCCAAAACCTGCAGTAACTCCTGTATTTGGAGATGTGTGTTTATACCTGCTGCCCTGACAGCCCCTAAACTGAATGATAGATACCTACCAGCTTTCCTTTACAATTAACAGCCACCAGGAAAACTCACACATTTAAACATTCTGGAAACTGAAGAGGTAGTCAGGGAATTTGTATTTACTTAGTTTTCACCTTAGTAGCAGGAAGAAAGTCTAATTTTACAATCAATTCTGGAAACTTCTTTCCTGTGACATTCTCTTTGCAAATTCTAGTAGCAACTCTCAAATATACATAAGCTTTCTTGTACAGTTTTCAGACACTTTTTGCTCATCAGATCTCAGTTTTTCCATCAATGTTAAGTTTAGGTGTCTCCAGAAACGTCATTTACTGTAATCAGATCTGGATATTTCTGATCTGTGGCAGCTTGACTTTAGCTGTCTGCCAGAGACTCTCTCACCATTTCATCAGCAAGATGGGGAGGAAATATGATGGAAAAGATCAAGGATTAAAGTAAGGACAGGGAGATCACTTAGCAATTACCATCACAGGAAAAAAAGATTCCACTTGGGAAAATTAATTCATTGCTAAATTATAAGAGTGCAATAGTAAGAAATAAAAATAAAACTAAAACCACCTTCTCCCCAGCCCTCCTTCTCAGTCTCAAATTCACTTATGACTCTTCTTCCTTCTCCCCTCAAATTTTTCTCCCAAACTTGCCCTAAACCAGGACACCCCGAGAGGCACAGAGATGTAAGGAATGGGGTTCATGATGCTTTGTCTCTGCCATTCCTTCCTACAGCCCCAGTTTGGGGTCCTTCCCATGGCAGAGAGTCTTCCCATGTACCTGAATAGGAAATACAGGTAAAATGCAATTTCTAATTAGAAGCCCACCTGTTCTGAGGAGCAAAAGTGGTATGGAGGATATCCTGATGCTACCCTAGAAATAAAAGTGGAAATGTTGGAGTAAATTGATAAACTACCAAATATTCACTTTGAATGCTGCTGCAGAGAAATCTAAATTCTATTTAAAAAATGGCAAAGATAAGTTTATGTGACTGAAAAAAATATGGATGTATAGTGGCAGGCAGTAGGGAAGTCCATCATTGCCTTTGTAAATGTACCCTAAAGAAATTGCTAACCATAGCAAAATCTCTTCTTTGCACTGATGAGAGGGAAAAGATAGATGGACCTGAAATGATCAATGGAACACAAAAAATAAAGCCAGTCATCAGAATTCATTCTCTTTGTGAGTCAGAGGCAAAGCCAGGGTTTCTAGCTCATATTTGAATATGGGTTGTGCTTAAACCATATTTCTGCCATACTACTTACTTAAAATCTGTTTGTTTGTTTGTTTGTTTGTTTTCAGTGGGGGGTAAGCAGACACTGTTTCATCCTTTTTCTTGATCCTTCATGTTCCTTATTTTTATCATATATTTTCATACATTTTCCCTTCTGGAATCCCAGACCTAAAAGCAACTTCCAGTCACGTATGTATGTTTTCACATATTCCTTAAGTTCTCTTAGCAGTGAACATTTAATTTTTCTTTTCTTCTGTGAAGATATTCTGTGCACAGCACATTGTCACAGTTCTGCTCATTAACATAACTTTTTGTAGTCACCTATATTGAAGTGAAAATGGACTTTTGGATTTCTCTGTTAATATTATCCAGTTTGCACCTAGACAGGAGATGGAGAGGGAAGGAGATGGACTTTCCTTAGTAAAGGTTCACTGCAGAAGCTTCTCACATTGCTGTATCTATTCAAATGGACATGTTAAGGTCTTGCTTCCTTTTTTCCTTCCAAACTTCGTTCTGAACTTTGTCCCCACCAAATTAAGACAGGTGTATCTGTATTTTATATTACAATTGAAGAGGCAAGTGATTTTTTTCATTATTGTTAACCATTATGATGTGGGTTTTTTTTGCTGACAGAACCAAGGTCAAAATTTCTTTGTGTTAAGCAGGCATTGTACAAATAAAGATTGCAAATATTATCACTTGAATAACAGATAAGGCAACTGCAAAACCAGGAAATGCAGCCAAAATATCTGGAGGAAAAATACTTAATATTTTCTACAGGGATAAAACATTTCTTTCTTCTGGTTGAGTATAACCAGTTTGGTCTCTGTTTAGACCACATCCAATGTGGCTGATAGAAGAGCATCCAGTATTTTAATGGAAAGGAAAAAGCTAAATCTCACCACATCACCTGTCCCAACAGCTGGGGATTCGAGTACTGGGACATATAGGGAAGTATGTTAACTTAATCAGTGCAGCCTTGGCACACAGATTAAGACTTCAGAACAAAATAAAATATAAATGTTGGCATTCTTTCCTTCAGAAGTCTACCTTAATTAGAGGTTAATTTTGTTCCTCTTTTTTCTATGCAAATTTTCACATGAATGCAGCTTAATTTTTAATTCATGCTATAACAAGAGTTACATAAAAATAGATCTGAGTAGCTGATAATTACAAATTAGTTAATCATCATTCCTAACAATGGATAGAATCAATTGCAATAAGGTACCTAGAGTATCAAGGTATTAGTGGATAGATATGTATACTGAACTGTACACATTAAAATGATGTATTGTATAGTATTGCTAAGAAAAACTTCCTGAAAAAGGCTGTATGTTATGCTTCTATAAATCAGACCTGACTATTATCCTGATGCTAGCCTAATGTAGTGATAACATTTAAATAAATGTTGTTGACATATCTTTAATCATATAGAAAGCTATGTGTTTCCAGTCAGAGAAATATTATGATCAAAGTGTCAGAAGAACAATACCCTTGTTTTCTTTCAAGATAAGGCAAGATTTGTATTCAATACACAACATTTCCAATACATGGTAAAAAAAAAATAAATAAAAAGAAGAAAAGAAAAGAAACTGTGAAGTGTTAAGTATATATATGAATGAGAGAAAAAGTTATAAAATTTGTAGGTGTATATGTGGAAGTCAAGTACTAATAGTTAACTTGAAAGCCATTTTTAGCATGTAAATACATTATGAATTTTACATGTATATGTACATCTATATACAGACAAATGTAGAGATACAGATATAGATATAGATATATATTTTAGACATTCAAATGTGGCTTCATGAAAAAGCCTGTACTTGCATGCATGTGATGGGTTTAAGGAAGTAAAAGCCTAAACCACATCTGTCCCACAATGCACTGTATTTGTTACACTGTTTTCAGTCACTCTGCTGCTTGTGCTCCTCATGGCTCCTGCTCGTGGTCAGTGAGAATCTAATTGAGCTCAATATTCTGCAGAAACTTGCACTCAAGACAAAAATTCATTTCCATCCTTTATTTGATTATTTTGAATTTTAGGTTTGAAGGATAAGGGAAGTAGCACCTGAAAGCAGACATGCCCAAAAGCTTCAGCAAAAAGGAAAAGTTCTGTAATGCCTGAGAAAGGTTGAAATGCTGAGTGCCTTCATCACCCCAGAACAGTGATAAGGTAGCAAGATTGTATCACTTGACAAGGGCTTGTCCTCAGATCCCCTCCACTTAATTTTTCATTTAGTTGCTGGTACTTGACCAAGCCATGTTTTAATTTAAATAGCTTTTAATTAAAAAAATTATTTTCTTTATTTTTTAGAACAGAAATTTCACTCATGGTATCAAGAAAAATTAAAATGTCATTCCTGCCAACTGCATTTCTCTTGTCCCTGTCTCTTTTGGCTCAGTTGTCTAAATCATCCCGTCTCATAATTTTTTCCTGTTTTGTGCAAGATTAGAGAGCTTTATAGATAACTAATTGCTACAGATTCCAGTAGCCTGAGGAAATATTTATCTTAAATCTATTTTCATATAGATGGTTCAGTATACATAGCCATTTATATACATGCAAGTAGGGATACATATGAACATATAGGTGGATGTGGTGTGGGGTTTTTTTTTTTCTTTGTTTGATTGGTTGATTGGTTTGGCAGTTTTGTTTTGGTCTTTACTGATGTTTGAGTTACTCTCTAACCACAGCCAGTTGAAAAATAATGAAATGTTATGGTAAATTTCAGTAGGTTCCTCACACAATTCACACCTGAAGTGACTGATAAAACTGAAGAGCAGATTCATTTTACTCTGCATACTAAGCATAACACAATTAATGACATGCTAATCAGGTTACCTCAAACTTTCCTCAAGTTCATAGATTTTTTGCTTACAGACCTAGATGTTCTTTTCTGAATATCTAGCTAAAACATACTGGAGGAAATACAAGCTGCAGGTCAGTGCTCCAGAGCATGCTAAGAGGATTGCTAGCACACTAATCCTTGTTGTGAATTTATACCATCATGATGGGCCATATTCATTGAAGCTTTGAGGGTCTTTTTTCTCTTTCAATCAATTTTCTTCCTTTAGTCTTCTGGTCTTGGGAATGCTGATTCCCTTTTGCAGAGCCTAGATAGTCTGTACAGCAGAAGAGCTGTAAGGACATTTCTGTCCAATTTATCAAACTGGCACGTTGGTGAACTTTCTGTTTCTCTACCTGGCCACACAAAGAGTCTAATCCATGCTGGCAGTACTGAGTGACACCAGCTGCTTTTGATAATCAAAGACAACAGAAGTCTCCTATTCACTTGCTTCCAGTCAGTCTTCCCAAAGACTTAAGCAAGCATTAGTCCAAACCCTCATGGATGTCAAGGAGGAATGCAGGGATGTGGAGAGGTAATGTTCTGGCATAGCTCAGGCAGGGAAAATCCAGAGATGGGAGTTTGGGCAGGCAGCAGGGACAGAGCTGTCATGATCTCATTCCCCTAGACATGGCTGCAGAACCTGTTCAAGCAGAGTGAGCAGCTGCTGGCACAGCAGGATCCACAGGCAGCACACTGAGTCATTCCAGATGATGCCAGTGATTACAGACGCATCTCCAGCAACTGGAGAGTCCCATCCCATTTAAGATCATGTCTTAGCAAACTTCAGGACTTAGAACACACTATTAGGATTAATCTACTTCAAAACCAGTGATTGCTGTCCTTAAACGTCCAGACTTTTCAGACCAAAGTCCTTCCAGAGGTTTCTCTATTTTCCTCTGACATACAGGGCTTATTCAGATACGGCGTGTTGATGCATTTCTGTGGTGGAAGGAAACTGATTTTGTTTTGGAGGATGTGATGGCATCAGACACAGAAGCACACTTTGAGAATCACATGTAATCACTACAAGTGATCACAGTCTAGACCACCTATGAAAATTGGAGAGACAACCAGTATTCTTCCAAAGACTCTGGAACTTAGCTGCATATATATCTACTTTGCAAAAAAAAAAAAAAAAAAAAAAGAGTGAAATATTTGGGCACGGGAACAGGCTCCCCAGAGGAGTAGTAACAGCACAAAGCCTGAGAGAATTCAAGATGAATTTGGACAATACTCTCAGGTCCTGTGCAGGGCCAGAAGCTGAATTCAATGATCCTTGTGGGTCCCTTCCAACTCAGCATATTCTGTGATCCTGTGACTGCCTGTAATGGCTCAGCTGTCCATCCTGTTTAAAATGCTTCATGCCTTAACATATTTATGATTCTTTTCTCCTTATTTTTTTAATGAACCCTGAATGATTTTTGACACAACTTTAGTACAAGTAAGAAATTCAAGATACACATTAATACCTTTGATATACTGCAGAAGTGGAAGTTGATTTTAAGTAGATAAACTTATGAATTGAAACAGACTTTAATTGAAGGCAACTTTGAGTTATTATTATTATTGTTATTAGTCTTTGCTCCTAGTGGTGATAGTCAGACATGGGACCAAAATTTGTAAATGATTGCGTAATTCAGGAAACTAAATCCTGTGTAGAAATGTGACATCTACCATTGTGTATAATGTTACTCTCAGGTTCAGGGCTGAGAACAAGGAACCCATCTGCAAACAATTTGTATACCCTTGGGTAGCCATGATTAAGAGATGATTTGTTTTGGCTGCATTCTAACCTTTCCTTGCAGAAATCATATGCTTTAGACACAATCAGATAATCTGTTACCTCTAAAAATCAAAAAAGATAAAATAATATTTATGTGGGCAGTGGGAAGATAAGCATTCAAACTAATCTATTTTTCATGGCCCTATGTATTTTTCAATGTAGTTGAAGAGAGAAACTTGTTTCTGCAGAGGCAGCAAGAAGCAGATTTCCTTCAGCTCTTGGTATATTTGAAAAGATGTATTTCTAAAATCTCTGCTAATTTCTTAACAGTCTGCTCAGCAGAAATTATTTTTGCTGATGCTATATGCCATTTTGATGGTTTATGGAGTCACTGAACTTAATCCAAAATTCATTTCCACAATTTCTAATTCCTTTTTTTTTACAGAACACAAAGTACTGGTCCTACCAACCTGATCTATACCTTCTCTCCCTTTCCTAATGCAAAATGAGAAGATATCCCTCACAGATACTTTGATTTTATGTGTCATATTGCTCAACATGAAAATAAAATATCATTAAAAACTATTTGAAACTGATAAGTCAGCACTTACTAGAGCCAACACAGGCGTCTATTGCACTGGCACACCTATAGAAAACATTAATCACAACTTAGACTCTCTATTAGAGTGTAATCACTGGAGTATTTGTATCTCTGACTGGGTTTACTTCAGTGGACACCCCTGTTTTACAGCAGGTGAGGCTGCCTGTGGTAGAGAAGCTGTATACTCATACAGTGCTTTCAGGATTTGGACCTATATGGTGAACAAAATCATTATCTGCCAATGTTTCTATAGCCATCCATCACTGTCCCAGACTATTTCTTCTGGCCATGCTAAGCTTCAACTCCCTGCAACTGTGAACTGAAAATCCTCCTTGAGAAAGACCAGAAATTTCCCATTGAATAGTGCAGAGTCCAGTTTACTTCATTAGGAAAATACTATAAATGTTATTTCTTCACTATTTATTGGATATTGAAAAGCTTTGTATCCAACACACATGCACCATCTAGCAAGTGTCTAATTCATTCTACAATATTATTGGAATATTTTAAAAGTCACATGGCGACTGCTTGCATAGAGCTCAATTAATGTAGATCTTAATGGAAAATTTTACCAATGACTTTAACACTTACTGACTTCAGTACCTGTTTTGTAATTCAATATGCAAAGTTATTTTTTGAGACAATGCTGTATTTAGAAAGAAGTGAGTCATTGGCACTCTAAAGATACCAACAGAGTGTTTGTTGGAGAAGAGGATGAAAGAATTTGATTAAGATGTAGCCAATTAATCAGAAAATTACTCCAAGAACAGAGACAGAACTGTTTTAAAATTCCCTTCTCATTCACAGTCCATTGGGATTGATAGCATCTTCTAATAAAAGGCATAGAATGCTCTAGAAAGTGTCTCTAGGTCTGCCTGTGGTTCATGTATAGCCTGTATCAGTGAATGACTGCTGGCTGGTTTTGCATGTCTGAGTATATTTTCTCACTGAATTAGTGAAGACATGTCAGTGGATTTACAAAATATGTCTGTTTTAATGTAGTTCAGTGCTCCTGATAAATCTAAATTCTTTTCTATGCCACTCTGCTGTTGCCAACACAGAATAATATGAAATTATTTTATCTTTGGGCATTCAGATCCAAGTACAATTAGTTAATAGGTATAAATGAATGCAGCTATTACCTTAGCCCATAAGCTTTTGGCAATGCAGATTGGTGCCTGCCATCAGGCTCTGGATGTGCAGTGCTGTCACATTTCAGGATTCCAGTGCCTTCAGTCTTAGAAGCAATGCATTGCTTGCACTGTCCCTATTGGTTCTTTTGTTCAGTTGCAAAATCTTTTTCAGCAATAGGGAGGAGGCTGTAGCTTGAATATTCCCTGTGCAGGATCCTCCATGGATTACTGTAGGAGGGGAAATTACTTTGCTCAACTACATTAGTCTTCTGAACACAGCCCCTTTTTGCCCTCTGTCCTTCATCAGATCACAACATGTAATCCGAAGTGAATGCAAAATATAATTTTTTCTTGCAGAAGTGATGGATGCTTACCAAGGCACTACTCTCTGTTTTCAGCAGGGTTGTAAGAGTAACTAGCCCCCTAAGATCCATGAGCTGAAATGTCTCAATCCCTTTAAGACTGTCTTTCCATTTAAGAGCACCTGAGAGTCCTGGTCAAAGTATATTAGCAACTTGATTAAATTCCTCTCCGTTTCTCTCAGACAATGCCCTTAACTGCTCCTGTTGGTTTACTGTATTAAAGGCTCATCAGAGTTATGGCTCCTGACTCAGTATTAATCACCCCTGCAGGGCTCTCGCGGGGTTCGCTCGCGACGCCAACGCGCTTCTGCTGACGCGGTTTATGCAGAAGGTCAGAGTTACCTTTATTGCGTTGGCATTTGTAGGACAGCAGCCCAATCCCAAGATTTTTGAAGTGCCAAGGATATGGCAGGACTGATTTGGTGCATGAGAACTGTCTCATTTTAAAGTATCTACATGTCTTGAAGGCAGCTGCAGCTTCAAAGATCAGTTACACTGTTAAAAGAGCGAAATCATTATTCACTGGGTACATTCTATTTTTTAATTTCATTAATATTTAAATTGATAGTCATATCCACTGATACATTGATAAAGAAAAAAGTGTGTGTGCTTACCTGTTTGATATTCACACCAGTGAAAAATTGGTTATCACCCAGATTAGCTATGCATAAATTCTATTTACTTACACTTAGACTGGCTAAACCTTTAGCTGCAGCAATACAAAATGAATGTGAAAGCAGACCCATTAGTCATAATCATTAATTAAATAGGTGCACATAAATAAATATACATGATATACTACCCCTGATGAGAGAGTAGATGTACTTCTACATTTTATGAAAGATATATTTCTTTTTGATAATTGTTATTTTCAACTCCTGATTTGGGCTGCAAATGCATCTATACTATTCAAAATATTTTTTCCATATAAGTCTTCAGAAAAGATGTATGATGAGCAAGTTTATAGTTGCTGTATTACTTGGAAAATGGTTTGGTCTTGTGCTTTAAGTTTTTAAGAAGCAAGTATTTCCCCCCTATATTTTCCAAACTTTCCTTTGTTGCTTATCTTTTTGCAGTCATATAATTGTATTTAATGATTAATCATTTGAAATAGCCCAAGTGATTTTTTTTAATGAGCAGTAGCCCTATTGCACATTGTTTTAGGCTTTAGAATGGTAGGTCATTTTTTATTTATTATTTGTTTTCATAATAAAAGGTTCAGAAGAGATGTTTATCAGGACAATTAGTGACCCTGGGGTTCTTTTGGCTAGGAAAGAAAGCCAAAACAGGATTATAACAACCCAGCACGGCTTCAATCAGCTGTGGGCTCAGAGAACATGCTCCTTTGCCAGGAACATCTGGCTTTTGAAAAGCTGGTAAAAAGTTTGGGATTTCTGTAACAAAACCCAGAAATTAATTACAAACCCAGGAGTAACTTCAATAGTTTTTTGAAGTGGAAGCAGTTTCATTTTCCTTAGGGATGAAGAGAAGGACTTGCCAGTAAAGCTGGCCTAAACAAATTATTCAGTAGATACACACTGCTGCAGCTCAGAAAAAATTGATTCCACACCCTTGTCCTTTAGTCTACTTCATAACATTAACAAAGGCACAAAAAGCCTGGTAAATACAGGTAGACATAGTTCTGCAAACACCAGGAGTTCAGGTTTTAATCTCGATTCACTAAATATGTTGGCATCTTTACAGTGCAATCATGAAGCAAAGAGACTTTTTAAACCATTGCCATTCTAGAAAGAATTGAATATTGTTCTGTAAGTGCAATAATTACATAAGAAAAGCAGTCCTGAAAGTAAGCTCTTTTTTTTTTTTTAATTCTCTGGGGAGACTCAGGTAGCAGTTTAAATAGATGACTAATTTCAAAGTTATGATTAGTTTCATAGAGGGTTTATTCATATACTTTAGTTCTGTATGTACTGAAGAAATTTGCTGAATCAAGGTCAATATCCTGCACATATAAGAACATCCATACTGATTTTGTCTGTGGTACAGGCATTATTACCTGCACATTATAGGTAAGACGTCTTTTGACATACTCCACAGTGCATTATGTCACCACTGAAATGTAATACATTTGTGGTTTTTCAAATAATCAAATCAAATAATAATAATATATTTTCAGATCATTTTCAAGTGCAGAATGGGCTTCTTGGTAAAAAACAAACAAACAGACTTAATGAATCATCCGTGCATACAGATGAGTGATTCTGCAGTGCACAGATGTGTGGGAAGTAGCAGTAAAAGCACCATCAAATCCTCAGCACAAGGGAAAACTGTTCTTTTCTCTGTGAGTGAGGAGGTTTGTCCTTGCTGGAAGCTGTATCCTTCTCCCATGTACCATAAAGTCATTTGATAACTGTTAGAAAGCTGGCTGGAGTCAAGTCTTCCATGTGCAGCTGGAAAGCTGCAGTTTTGGTTTTCAACCCCAGAAAGCTTTTAGGTCCCAGAGCCAGTCCTGGGCATGGGAGGGGGGACAAACAACACAAGTAAGGCCAAGGTAAGTATAATTAAACACATCATTGCTTGAAAGTTGAGACTCCAACTCCCTCTCGTGCAGGGGTAAAATCTCAAAAACCTGAGTGAAATATATAATCAAATATATTAGCAGTAGCTTGTGAGTATGGATGTAAATTTTGTTTGTTGTGTTTGCACTTTATAAGCATGTTCACATATTAGCTGTTAGGTGTTTGTGCAAATCAGGTGCATCTTGCAATTGGGTGAATGCTAACGTCTGTTCATTTTTTTCTCCAAGTAATAAAAGTGTTAAGAAGAATTATTTTGTACCCAGAGGTATTTTCCATACTAGTTTTTTGCTTGCTTCTTTGCTTACCCTCTTTTCCATATACAACATTATTATTTGGGGTTTTTATTTCCCCACAGACTCACAGAATGAAAGTCAGTAAGCTGCCTCCTTGCTGGAAATCTGTATATGCTTAATTTGCATAACAGTGAAAAGGGTTTGTGGCATTTCAGTAGGAAAAGACCTTATAAAATATTAACATTTTGAGAGATTTGAAGAATTAAAAATCAACCTCTAATTAGCTCTCATAAGAAATACTATATTCTGTGATGAGCATAATTCCAAGTTTCTTAATGTCATAATTGTTATCATTCACTGTTTTCATCCTGTTACCTTTTTTCTGGTTTTCAGTTCTCCTCTGATCATTCAAGTTGACTGATCAAAGTCTCAGTTCAGCACAGCACTGGATTATCTCTATAGCCAGTTGCACTTCAACTCAAGCTAACAGCCCCAAGTTTAGGACTCTACATAAATATGTAATTTCCTAATCCTGATGGAATGAATGGCTCAATGTCCTTAACATAACCCTGATCTAACCAGGTTTAGAGTTTGAAGTACTGACCTGGATCATCAAAAGCCCATGGGAAAGTAGAATTTATGAGAGACTTTGATAATAAAACCAGTAATGCAGAAAAATTAATTCAAAATAAAACAAAAAAGCAAAACCCCCAGTAAAATATAAAACATGGGGAGATTCTCCAAGACAGAGAAATAGGGAAATAATTATCTTTTTTAAGGTAATAGTAGCCATTTTAATAGTTGAGAGATTGTTTCCTATTTCATCTTAGCAGTACTTACCTGTGTCTCGAACATATATTGGAACCTAAGTTATATAATAAAAATAGATGTAGTATATAATGAGAACAATATTAATAATAATAATATAGGATTAATACATAAAAGAACAATAATTAGAACAGGTAGCCTGTTACCATAGCAATATAATACAGAATAAACCAATTTCAGGCTTTCTTTTGGTACTGGCACTCCACCAGTTACAGTTTAGATTTTGAATCTCTAGAGAGGAAAGAATTATTCTTCCTAGCCTATACTAGTGATTGTTGGAGGAAATGACTGATGACAGCACTGTGTGGAATCATGTATAAATTGAGTAACTGCAGTACAAGCTGCCACACAGAGTACCAGTCTGTGGTTGTGAACTCTCGTGCTGTATTGCAGTCATTTAATGGTAATGCACACCATTTGAGTGATGAGAACAGTGTGTTATTTGATCCACATGCACTCACACAGGGCCTTTTTCTACTTAAGGCAATATTAGAGGACTGTTCCAGTGGTTAGTGGCAAAGGGGATCTTGAATAGGAGATATATCCAGCTCCAAAAATAACCACTGGAAAAAATATCATACCTCTGAGCATGCAAGCTTTTTCTTTTGTTAGCCCTTGGCACTTTGGTGACGTTGAGTTGAAGTGTTGAAGGTTTTCCATGGGGACACTGCAGAGATCCCAGGAGCAGAGTACGGAGAGCAGCCTCTGGTGGCTCTTCTCCAAGAGTCCAGGGACATGAGGATCTACAACTAAAAGTCCCATACTGGGCACACCCAAGGGGTCCTGAACACCCTTGGTTGCACCTTCGGGTTAGCAGATAATCCATAGCAACCAAACAGCCCTTATTTAAGGAAAGAAACTCTATCTGACCCAAATTTCTTGATATCTCTTTTAAAAAAAATCCATTGCTTCTGCAGATCCAATGTTGAAAATTACAGATGTCACAATGAAAGGACTGCTGATTGCAGGGCAGGCCATTTAAAGTAAGAGGCTGAATTCTATGGTACTTCTCTTTTTCCTTTTGAAAAGGAAAAAGAGCACCTTCTCTTCTGTGCTTATTCAGGTATGCACCAAATCCTATGGCTGGACTTAGCAGGTCAAGAAGATTTATAGACAATCCAGAATAAGACTGCAAAGTTCCACCACATATTTACACAACTTTCTGCTAAGTTGTATTTTGTCTCAGGGACTGGGGAGTAGGTTATTCTTTTGTTTGTTTTCTGTGATATGGCAGCATTGCAAAGCTCTGGTTCCAGCAGGTGGTTGGCCTCCAATTCCAGGAGGTTTCCAGGGGAATATTCAGGGGAATATTTTCTATTTGTGTTTACATATATTGAACCTGTGCTTTCAAAATCATTTTTTCACCAGAGTATTTCCTTCCACTGGTTGCATTTCTTTCTTTGTAATGACATACTTTGACAAGGGAACCCAAAGGGACACGTACAGCTAAAAAGTAATTTTCAGAGAGAGAATAGAAAGCAAACAGGAACCTGCTAAAGCAAATCTTGATTTATATATTGCTTGAACTACTACTGAAATCAAAGGAGGAAAAAGCATGTTTTAGGTCTTCCCTCTTCCTATTTAATTACTTGGAGGTTTGTATATGTGATCAGCCCAGAGTCTTGCTAGCAAATGAACAAACCACATTCTATTGAGTATCTTTCTGAAGATAATTTCCTTCTTTCTTTCTTTCTCCTTGAAATGGAGCATTCTGAAAGAGTAGTACTAAGTACACAGAAAACACTGGCATGTGATTATGAATCATTTAGTAAGTTGTGTATGTTGTGCTTGCTTTGCTTTCTCTCATACACCATAAATCAGGTGCAGCTTCACTGCAGTAAAAATAAGCCAGAAAAGTGAGGGCATGCAACATGCAAACATGCTACTGAGGGGATGAACCTACACCAGCTGAGTGCAGAAATACAAGTATGATTTATATGCAGAAAAAACAGTAGCAAGAAGAAATAGCTGTACTATTCAAGGGAACTGCAAACCTCTCTCAGAAACTTTTTCAACCCCATTTACTTCTTCAGAGGTATGAATATTTGCTGCTCTGCAAGACCTGGGTGACAAACTTTATTATGCACGGGCACACTATTCATTCTGAACTTGTAGATCAGGTAGTATCACATACACTTAATTTCTGCCAAATTAAACCCTCCTCTCCTACAGAGATCCACACAGTCTAGACATGGTACTTTTCCTAGTATTTTTTGAGTTGGCAGGGAAAAAAGAAATCTGTTAGACCAGATAACTGACTATAAGCTTATAATTGATACATTGATCAAGAAGTTTTAGTACCATGGCCATTATTGTTCTGAATAACCTGTTGAACTCTAGCTTGAAAACAATCTTGAGGGAAAAATAAAACGACTGAAAAAAGAAACATAGTTTCATAAAGGGTTTTTTCCTAAAGGAAATGGTTGTACTTAAACATCAAGATAACAATGGAATTTCTATACTGAGAACTATGGAAACAAATTTAGCAGTTTTGCAATATAAAATGAGTAATCATATTCTTCTGTCTGTAACATGAATATACATACTATATCAAAAGCCTTACCAGCCTTCTCTTATAGAACCTAGGACAGAGCCACTGAAAAAAATAATTTCTTAATTTAGTTAGAAAAAATAGGCACACAAACATTGTCTCTATGGATCTGGAGACTACAGTTAAAAAAATAGCTCAACCATAGACAATCTAATATGTGTAACTTCTGAGTCTTTTTATCTTGACCTTTCTTCACCTTCCAAAGCCGTCATTGAAGGCTTCTTTTTGTTTTAAGTAGCATAAATGTTAATTGCTGGAGTTTTTTCATAAGCACCATTATAAAAAGAAGCAGGCCCATTGTGTCCCATGTATCCTTGCTATCTGTGTCTGCCACACCTGGAAAATTCACACATTGTCATGGCTGTGTGCTCCAGTATAGGCACAAAGTTTACCTTTTCTCATCAGCTGAAAGCTGAACAAAACATAAAGCTTTCCAAGACAGGGAAATGGAATTGGGAACTCTGAGCAGTGGGTAATGTATCCATTTACTCAAGACACAAACACCAGTATTTCACTTGAAAGCATTTTAGCAGGAACAGTCAAAACACAAGAGACCCAAGCCAATATTTATCTTTCCAGGTATCAATGGGCTCTTAAGGCATTATCCCTGGCTAAAATTTTAAAACACTCCAAGTGGTCCTCAGATTTCTTCTTTGGCTGCAGCGTGACCTCTTTAATCTTACTGAGCTCTCTTGTTACTCTGGCTGTAAGTTTGGTTTTCTACTCAGATCTCTGCTCAACACTACATATTCTTAGTTGTCCATAAAGTTAAATAAATTCCATGTCCCTCACTTCCACATTAATTTAGCACATTGCTTTTCGATTTTCTTTTAGTTATTCTAAGCTAAACGAATCCTCATAATTAGCAATACTCTGTCAATAGTAGCAATAAAATATCCATTTGTCTTTAGTGGATGAAGTCCTCAGGATTCTATTTTAAGAGAAAAAAAAAGAGATGAAAGTGAACACACCGAGGCACAGACAACCCCTGCCCTGAACAGTGGCACAAACCCCCATGATGTGATGGGGGGGCTGTGTGGTGACAGCTTCCACCCTGCACACCTGGGAAACGCAGCACATACTGGCATGGAGAGACATACCAGAACTGTGCAGGGCGAGCAGCCAGCACAAACACAGCGAATCTGACACATCCTGGTCGTAGATTGACTCTACAAATAATCTTGTGTGGAGCTCAAGGGGCTCCAACACACAGAGCAGCTCGGCGCTGCACAAGCGCGCGCGGCGGGGCGGGAGCGCTCTGGCACATCTCTGTGCACACACTGGGCACTTAAACTCTGCCATCTGTGCAGGACAGAAGGGCTTTGAGCAGCCTGACAGGCTTTAGGAACATCTGGAAATTTTGGAATAAAGGGCTGAGGTGTTATGTTAATAGCTAAGAACTACAGGACCCCTAGTCTTTGCCCGGATCTGCAAAATTCTGTGCCTCCATACAGGCTCAAAATCCTCTATTCATAAATGATTCCTGAAGTGTGGGTTTGATTGGTTTGGTTTTTATTGTTTTTATAGTTTTTTTTTTTTTGTTTTGTTTTGTTTTTGGTTTTGGTTTTTTTTTTGGTTGGGTTTTTTTGGGGGGGTGGGGTTTTTCTTCTAAATGAATAGAATTAGGAGGGGTTTTTGACAGCTTAAAAGCATTTCAAAAGTCATGCAGCTTCAAAATCCATGCTTGTTTTATAACTTATGAGGCATTGCATCTCATTATTTCTTGATAAGATTCATGAAGAGGCCAAATCCTCTAAATAAATTCTTCAATTGTAGATTTTTTTTTCCTAGGGATAACATGACCTTAGAAATTCCTTAGAAAATTCCCTAGAAAATAAGGATCTGTATTCCTCAGCAGATTCTTTTCAAGGCTATTTGGTTTTTTTTTCCCTTAACATCCTCCAAATCTACAGAATTGTGCCAGTTTTTGTTGATATTTTCTTGTCTTCCTATCTAAATACTTTTAAGAAACACATCCAAATTGATTTCAATCTTAGATTGAAAGATTTCAAATCTTATTTTATATGATGTTGAGGGAGCCCCTATTTAGAAACGATGGGCTCAAATATCTCAGGTCTGTAATATGCCCTTTGAATGTACGAAGTTTTCAGTCTGGATCTTGGGGAACATGGGAAATTTGTGCAATAGAGAAAGAAGTTCAGGATACAAGGATGAATGCCTCTAAATGCCAGGTAGTACTGGGATAGCCTGACCTTGGATGCAAGAGCCTCAGCCCACATTTTTTTGACTTGTATGAATTGTTTATAATATGAATTAATTTGAGTATAAGGAGTCAACAACTTAACAATGCTGTTCAAATTGCCCATGGAATCTAAAAGTGATTTGCAAATTCTAAATGTTCAATTTGTGTGGTTATTCTAGTTTTTAAAAATGCAATTTTTTACACTTGCATTATGAAAGTTGTTTATTTTTCATTTCCAAAACTGTTTTCTTGGATGATTCTACAGTCAAGAATATAGAGACTGGGATTGCAAGCACCTTTTTGAGCAGCATTTTCTGGAATTTAGTAGATCAGTTACAGATCTTTTCTTCTCCTTCTTTTCTATTGAAAGTTCCTCTGAATTTTGGTATTTTTAAAGGATTATAAATATAGAGTTTCATTGGAAGTGTGTTTATTTATGTTATCAACTCCAACTAGATACTTGAATTAAGTCAAACAGCGCTAGATGAAGATCTGCCAGTTTTGTTAAATTACGCATTGCAGATTTTTTTTCCCAAGTGACTCAAAAACTGATATTTGATTAATATCTTACCTGAGAGTAGTGTCAGAAACTGCAATGCTAAACCTAAAGGACAAGGTCTTTTCCATTGGATTCAACAACATTCCATCCTGCATATGGGAAGATGTGAGTAAAATCTGTCTGTGTCTGTTATCCATTTATTGGCTAAACAGTAATGAAATAAATTAGTAAAGAAACAAGATTATTTTTTACACTCTTTCATTTACATGGAATTATGTATAAGCTGTCGCTTTGAGGAAAGTGGAATAACAGAAATTGGTCCATGTGGAGTAGCTCCTCTTTGAGGTTTGTTTCAGATTCTCAGTCCAAAAAACATCCCTAAATTCAGTTAAAATCTGGCAGAAGACACTGATTTGCCAGAAGTGCTGTGCAGTCTCTGCTCACTGGCTTCATATCCAGGGATGAGCCACAAAAGTTGCCTGAATTTTCATGTGGAAAAATTGGCTTGAACTTCTCTCCTGAGATCTTGCTGGCAGCCAAGAGGATGCAGCTTCCCTACCTCCAGCCAGCTGGCCCACCTGGCAGTTTTGTGCTAAGATGTTCCCAGGGATTTGCTGGAAATGCTTGTTAGAAATTTACCCTGTAAGTGAGGAGCGGACGATGGTCACATTTTTTTTTTTTTTAATAGCACATATTGGATGGTCTCTGCTGCAGAGGATGTTTCCCAAGGTCAGAAATCCAATTTGACATGTGTTTTCGAAAATATAAGAAACTCCAAGACTTGCCAGTGATAAGAAGGTTTTTATAGCAGAGCATACCTGGAGCCTTTAAAGAAATAAGTGCCATTACCAGAAATAGCTGTGAGACCAAAACTTATTACTGATGAGCTGGAGGCAAGAAGGATGAATGTCCAACATTTCTCTAGACCTGAATATGGCAATAAATATGTTTGATTATGAAGCAGTGGAATAAGACTTAAATTTCTGCCTGAAAAATAGAATTCAGTGAAGTTAAAAAAAAAAGTGGGGAAAAACAGGCTAATCACAGATTGTAAATTACATAATTATCTCTCAGGTAATTGGTCTGTTAACAGAGAAACAAAACAAAAGAAAACAAAAAAATAGCCACTTAAAAATTTTCTTTCTATAAGCAGACACTTTTAAACTCAGCTGAAACAGATAAAGAATCACTGAAGCCCTGAAATGTATTTACTCCATTTTCTATCTCCTGCTGGCTGTTATGAACAGACATGACTTAAAGGTAGTTCCTAAAGGTAGTTCATGTCAGGCCTTTCAGAGACTAGAATAAAATCTTTTTTATCCATATATTTCAACATTCTCAAGCACAGCTATATCATTAAAAGCATTTGATTATTTGCTTAAGATAAAATTCTTCTTGATTGTTGTAGCAAAGAAAGAAAGAAAAATCCTGATATACTAATGAGATTTGCATTTATATGTGAGGCACTAATTTTATTACCAGGTCCATTTATTTCTTTGCATCTAACTATTCTTTTACATTCTTTCTCATGCACACAGTGCTTTGGATTGCATTAACTTGGAAGGTAAATGATGTGGTATTGAACAGTATTGTTCCAGTACTCTCAACATGGCTTGTCTTTTAATTTGCCTTGTTTTGTTTATAAAAGTCCGTATCAGTAAGAAGTTCTTTGTCTCTCAGTACAGGAAGAAACTACTTAAGGTAAACATTATTTACAATTTTGAAATTTCCCACCACAGAATACTTCAGATATTCAAAATGGAAATTAAGCAATGTACACTTCAAACTATACCTAAAGGCAATGCATACAGATAAATACATTAGGAGAAAAAAACTATTTGGTTCAAATATTTAAATATTTATGCAAGATCTGAGATCTGGGCTTTTTTTTTTTTTCCTTCTAAGAATGAATAAACTCATCATTTAATAGCCTAATCTCACTGTGAAATTCTACCATATCTGGAACAGCTTCTTATCATTACAAAGTTCTCTCTCTAAAATGACAGGAATCAGAGCAGTAAAAAATTATTACCAGTACTGATAGTACTGATTTTCAATGAGAGCTTGAACTCAGTTCAAAAGAATAAAAAGATATTAAATGTAAAAACCATGCTGTGTGATGTTTCTTGCACATAATGGCAGACAAGAGGAGGAAGTTTTTGTTTGGTTTTGTTTGGGCTTTTTAGGGTTTTTTTTTGCAATTACTGGTCTCTATTGTTTCCATTTCTTAAAGTATGTGAAAGAGAACAGCACTCAGTGTCTATAAATAAAATTTGGGTATGTCTTCAGCCTGATTTTCTCTGTTCCACCTGAACGGGTAGATCTGTAGACCTAACACATCATGGAGGTGAAATTACTGCTGTAATGAGAAAATTATGATGAATATTTTAGACATGGTAGCACAGCACATAGTAATTCTATATTGTCCTTAAAATGCTTTGCCTTTCTAAAAAAACTCTTTGCCAAATTTGTTGCTATCCCAATGTTTTTAATGCTAAAAATATTTCAGTGTCTTGTGGACCAGGAGCCAATTTATATTCTGTTAGAAAAAGTGTAATTAGGATGTTAAACTTCAATGACTAAAAATAAGTCAAAACCACATAAAAACCAAAAATAATTAAATGGATTAACATGTTTTTAAAAGTATTAGTTAAATTTTCACTATAAAGACTTGCCTGAAGTTTATATTCTCATTCTTTGGACTCCTCTCAGATTAATGTGAAGGATTTCTACTAAATGATTTTGAGCTTTAAGCTGACGCAAAGGATATCGTGGACATTTTCCATACAACACACTGGATCTATGGTGTGGCCTAGAATGGGAAACTATAAAGGTTAAATGTGTGTTTTACCCTATAAGATTATGTTAGCATCCACAATAATGTTTGCATGTGATAGAAAAAATGTGTTAATTAGAACTCTCCATTTAGCAAACATAGTCCCATGGAGCTAAAATCAATAAGCCAGTGAAATTCCCCTCCCTGTTTGTTGCATAGATGTTTGTCTATATGTGCATGAAAACACACATGCAAATATTCTTTCTAAACATTTGTGATTAAAATGTGTATTGATATAAATTATTTCTAATATTGGTTTGGTGTTTTTTTCAAATGCTGTCTTTGTAGGTGTGGAAATTATTCAGAGTAGTTCTACTCATAAAAGTCTACAAGTTGATTTGGCTCCAGGGCACTTGGATGAATTTGAAAAGCAATTGCATATGACACTTATCCTGAAAAGATTTTAAAAATGGAACAAGAATGCATTGACTTAGAAAAAAGCAGCTCATAACCCAATTAAAATAAATAGCATTTTGAAATAATAAAGTACTGATAATAAAAAAAGGACTGTGGGAAAAGACAGGGACCACAATTCACAATTTTGTCTTGGAAAAGTATGTGTTAAACACTGTCAGACCTAACCTTGCCAGGTATAAATCCAGCTAACTCCACAGGCAATAATGGAACTGTTCCAGTCTGTCACAGCTAAAGAGCTATCTCTAAATCTTTTTAAGCAAATTTTCCTCTTTAAAACTTGTGCTGTGTAAGCACTTTTAAGTATGACTATATGAGTAAAGAAATTTCTCAAACACAACAGGTTTCAATCAGGACAGCTTAAATTAATTGTTCAGATAAATGAAAGATTTTGCTTTATTGCAGATGGTTTTCTGACTCAGAACCATTTCTACATATGTGAAAAATTCTATGCATAGTGCTTTGGTGACATTTTGGCTTTTGTTTTCCATCAGCAGCCAGTTCTCCAGAACACTGCAGAACCTGTCCTCCCCCTTGTTATACACAGGAGCCCAAAGTATAAATCTTGTTCTTTTCATCTACAACTGGACTCTGACAAATTAATTCCAGGGCATCTTGCACCCAGCAGCTTAGGGTGAATATCCATCAGTCTGCTCCACTAGAGATTACCATGCTGGTGGCAGAATTGGTAGGAGAGACCTTCTGCCCACAGCTCACCTGCTTCTGTGTGTGGTCTGTGAACCTCCTGTAATTTATTGTATAATAATGCCCTGAAATCCAATATAAGTAAGTTACAATAAATTATGATGCACACAGTGAGCCACTTGTCATAACTGCAAACTACATACAGGCTTCCAGGGGAAAAAATGGGGCTAGGAGGATGAAGGAACCTTTAAATCCAATGTTTGAAGGGACTTACCACAAAATGGAAGGAGAGACTGTTTTGTGAAGGACTTGAGAGCATAAACAGCAGAGGAAAGGAGGATGTATGAAAATACATAAAATTTAGAGTGAAAATTCCATGGTGGCTGTGGAATAGTCATAAGAAAAGGAGAAATTATAAAAGTTACTGCATCTGATGTTTTAAAATTAGATTTTAGAAGATAAGAGGGAAGGAAAAAGAGGCAAAGTGCTGAAAGGAGCAGTCTGATTCCTTAATCCTGGGGCTGGCTGAGCTTCATTTATGCATCTTAACAGCAGTCACCTAGGCTGATCTAAATTACATTGGTAGCAACAGCTCCCCAAAGACAAGAGTTATGCTCCCTGTGTTGCAAGGCTGACAAGAGGAGGAACAAAAGGTTTTGAAATGAATGTTAAGTTCACCTAATTTAATTCAAATAGATTGGCCATTTGAGAAATGTTCTGCTCTCTCAAGGAGACTGGAACTACTGGAACAAATTTCTGCTTTAATGCTGCTGCCCTCAGTAGAGTTGTATCAAGTTTAAATTTAGGCTGCACCAGAGAGAGGGAGAGGCAGATTTCTTGTATTTTTCTCTGTGGTGCATCAGTGCTGAGTTTATTCAGGGATTTTGCTGAAAAAGGTTATTTCATATTCCAATTTATGTGAAAATATTTTATAATCTCTTTTTTTTTTTAATCTTTTCCAATCTGTTTTCTGAAGAATTACCTCAGGACGTTTTATCAGAGTCCAGGAAGGCTTACAGTGATCCAAAGCAAAAAATGAACAGTTCTATTTACATGCCTGTTACTTCTCAGAGAGCCACCCCTGCTCTGCAGCAGCTTTGTAGCATGTGCAGGGTGGGTGTTTCTTTCCATTGGGTATAGGTTCAGAAGAAATAGGGGTGAATTATCATGTTTCACAGCTAGAATATCTTGTAGAAGAAAGAAAATATAAATGTGATTTTTGTGGGAAGGAAGAGAATAAAATTTGACACATTCAAATTTTCAAAAGACACACTGTAGATAGCAGGACAGGGAGCTGGTTTTGCCCCTCTGCCCTGCTCTGCTGAGACCCCACCTGCAGGGCTGCATCCAGCTCTGGGGTCCCAGCACAGGTAAGACCTGTTGGAGCCAGGCCAGAGGAGGCACCAAGGTGATTGATGTGATGGAGCACCTCTCCTACAGAAAAAGGCTGAGAAAAATGAGATTGTTCAGCCTGGAAAAGAGAAGGCTTTAGGATGACCTAATTGCAGGGTTCTAGTATCTGAGGGGGCTCACAAGAGAGATGGTGAGAGATTATTTATGAGGGCCTGGAGTGACAGGACAAGGGGGAATGGATTCAGACTGACTGTATGTTTATATCAGACATTAGGAAAAAAATCTTCACTGTGAAGGTGCCAAGGCACTGGCACAGGTTTCCCAGAGAAGCTGTGGATGCTCCACCCCTGGAAGTGTTCAAGGTCAGGTTGGATGGGGCTTAGAGCAATCAGGGATAGTGGAAGTTGACCCTGTCCATGACAGAGGGGTTGGAACTGGATGGAACTGGCTTTATGGTCCCTTCCCATCCATCATTCTATGGCTAGAATGAAAAGTTAAGCAAAATATATCAAATGGTCTTTACTGGACTGAAAATTATTTTTACCAAAACTAGAGCATCTTTTCTTTTGGAGGACAGCTTCTTGAATACCTGTGGGACCAGTGAGTCCATGAAAAGTTATCAGAAGTTTTTTAAAATGTTATTATCAAGAGTGAAGAAATGAGAGGATAAGAGAAAGCTGATAAGATGCTCATAAAAGAGGGTAAATTGATTAATAAAATATTTTCTGGTGGCATTGCAGAACTGGGGAAAAAAATTGGTTTTAAATCATGTTTTATTGTTTACAAATTTCAGGTGCTACTTGAATAAAAATTATGGAAAATTCTCCACTGAATCTTGGTTAGCAGTAGCAGTCAAAGCAGAGGCAGAATATTTTAATCAGATAAGAGGACTGGTGAGATTCTTCTTGCTGGAGGTTTAATAAAATGTATTAAGACCATATTAAATGCAGATAAGTGGAGAATACCTTCCCATATTTCTTGGAAGCCAAAACCAGTTGCTAAGTAACCAAAGATTATATCCAAAATCTAGTTTCAACAGTGATCCATTTTGAAATAATACTAAAAATTGCCTTTATCCAAAAAGTGTGATTTTCCTCATCCATTAAGTTTAAATTAGGAGAACCTTCCGATATTTTAAGTAGCAAAAATTGATATTAAATCATGCCATATGTACAGTGGCCTTGTTTATTTAAATCAGTAAAATTTATGGGTCAAAGTTCTAATCAACAATCTCATAAACATATTAGTTTTGTCTAGCAAATATGAATAAAAATTAGATTATCAATCAAGCATGAATCACACTTCTTCACAGGTCAGCTCTGTATCATTCATGCCATCAACACTAACAAAGGGGAAAAGAATGAGGTGTGTAAATAGGTATAAAAAGTATAGGTAGAATGCATTCAGATATCTTGGATATTTTCAAAAGATAATATTTAATTTGACAGGTGTAATAGAAATGGCAAATTATCTCAAGCAGGAATATATAAGAGCTGTTAGGAATTCCAAAAGACTGGAAAATTGTCATTGTGGGCTGCTATATTTTAAAGAAAGAAAGCATGATCATCATAATTAGATTTTCCTCACTTTCAATATCCAGGAAAACAATGGAAAAAATATTCAAGTAAACCAAACACACAGATGCTACATAGGACATGAATATGTACCAATACAGATTCATCAAGAGCAAATGATGTTAAATCAATGTATTTTCTATCTGGAGGAAAGAAGTGAATGCTTTGTACCCTAAGTACCTTGATTTCAGAAAGGTTTTTGATTCTGTTGCAGATTGTATACTTTAGCAAGATAAGAAAATAAACCCAAGCTAAAATTACTAAAATAAACAGCTGGAAAAGAATATTCAAGGGGTACTTAATATTGTGCATTTAAAACTGGAATAATACATCAATAATTCCTGAAAATGTTGTTCTGAGTCTTGTACTATTTTTTTAATGAACTAGCCAATAGAAGAGAGTAGGAATATTCACTTTAGAGATGCCACCCATTCTGGAAAGCTGCCAGTCCTTTAGGAGATGGGTTCAAATGTGGAATGATTCTGACAGACTGGAGAAATCAGCCAAAAAAAACCAAACCAAACCAATAACCAGCAAAACATCGTTCAAATTTAAAAAGTTTCCCCCTGTTTTGGCATATAATGAGTTCTTACATTGTGAATGGGCACTACCTCAAAATTCCTGGCTGGGCACAAAAGATCTTTAAGAAGGGAAAGTGTTGAAAACCCAGTGGGACAATGTCATGTTGCTTTCAGAAAGACTGGCACGCTACTGAGATGTGAAATGTGAGTTTGTCAGGAAAACATGGAGCATAAACTTTCCACCACACAGATCATAAGTTGTCTGCCCAGCTCTGGGAATACACAGGAATAAAAATTTGGACCTGCCAGTCAGTGAGAGGAGAATAGAAAATCTGATCAGTGATCAAGAGAATATGTCTTAAAATTAAATACTGGAACTTTGGAGTTTTTTGAGAGAAAAAGGAGACCTGAGGGAGGTCTTTATCTCCTTTATATAAACGTTTGTTAGAAGGAAGGAAAAAGTTATTCTTTAGATCTCTGTGCCTGTTATTATTACATGTATGAATTGGTAATAGTCCCAGTGCTGTTAGTCCTATTTCTGAAATTTGTCAGAAACTGTCATTTATCACTACAAAGGTCCGAAAATATGCCTATGTTGAAAAGCTAGTACTCATCATACAAAATAAAGTACCTATCTGTTCTTAAAAATCTTTAAAATTATTAAATTAAAGTCTACTTCTTTTAGCACCTGCAGTAATGAGGGAAATGTAAAAAGAAATTTAGAATAATAGATTCCATCAAATAGTCATAAGGTGTAATTGAATTAGTTTCGTTGAATTACACAAATTAACACAACCTAAGAAAATGTTAATTTAGATTTTTTTCTGCTGGAATACCTGTATATTAATGACTACAAGTGCATGCTTGTTTATCTATTGCATTCTAAGAGATCCATGCTGTCAGAACTTGGCCAACAGTTTAGTGAAGTGCCTGCTCACAAAATCTAATCGTGTGCAAGACCTCCAAACTGGGTTGCTAGATTGGAAATGAAAATGGCACTAAGCAGAAAAAGTGAAGGTGTTAATCCTATGAGGAGAAAATGCAAATAAACAGTAAAAAACTAGAAGAAATGCAGAGCAGATGACTGTGGGTAAGGAAGACTAGAAAAAAGTCACAGGGGCAGAATGGACCACTGAAATGTCTCTGTTAAGGAAAGAAGCTTCCTCTGCTGTAACCAGTGGTTCTGTAACTCTTTGGAATCTCAGAAACTTGGAGACCTGGGAATTTGGCCCAATTTCCCCCAAACTGAGGAATTAAACTGGTCATGAAAAACCCACTTCCTTTCTAGAAAGCACAATTCCTGCTATTTGCAGAGCTGGAAGAATGTGACCTGAGGATCCATTGAACCACAAGATTAACTTTTGTGGGATTATGTGGGACTCAAGACATCTACCCCTGCAAAAGATAAAAGTACACACACACACACATGGATAGACAGGCAGAGATGCCATTTCTCAAAGACTAAATTATGTAGATTGATGATACACAAGTGAGAATTTCCAGGATGAGCACACTGTCATTCCAGCACAGAAAGCTTGGAGACCTGCTGAAATGGATACTACTTCAGTTATTTAAAATGCTCTGACCCTAATTTGCAATTCACAAAACCTTCATTATGAAGTTTTTAAAAATCTTTTGTCTATTCTAATTTAAATACTTCCTGAGGAATGATATTTAAAAAGCATTTCTATTTAGACAGAAAACATAAACATTATTTTAAACTTGTTTATATCTTCCAAAAACAATAAGATGAGAGTGCATACTTAATGTTCTCATAAACTTAAATATTTTACTAGATATTTAAAATACAATTTAAAAATGAAAACTATATGGTAAGAATAACTAGAAGATAATTGGTATTAGAGACATAAACAAAAACCTTGCCAAAAATGTTAAAATCTGATTTTGATTATTTCCTTCATAGGAGCATAGATCAGGATCTACTTCACTCAAGTCAGTGAGATTAGATTCAAGTGTAAAATCAGGAAAAATTATATTTGATTATGCCTCAAGTTATTAACTATTCTGTAAAATTAGAGCAAATAGGATGGGAAGAGTCGTTCGCACCTGCTGATAGCAGAATTCTGTTATCTCGGGGCCTTCTTGAAAACCATTGACAGTAATTATAATCTTGCCAAGAGCTCTAGTGCACCTGGAATGATGTTTTCAGGAAGGAGATGCCAGCAAGATTAAGAATATGCACAAAAGTCAGAGTACTCCTACCGTGAGGGGAACGTGGCTCTCGCACATTTTTCCGGACTCTCTTCCTTGCATTTGCATTCTAATGCATGTATTTCATCAATGTGCAATTGTAAACATACCCTTCAGAAAAATGACCTATTGATGGGTTCCCCAAAAAGCCTCTACTGCCTATAATGTGTAATTTAATTTCAATTTCTATCTGAAATTAATTATAAGCACTGTGAGACATCATAGAAAATTGCATTTTCTGTTTTGCTTTCTTTTTTATTAGTGGCAATAAATTCCTGATTATTATTTTTGAATTATGTTTATGGTTGTGCTGATATGAAACTTCAACTGATAACAGTAGTGAAGCAGCAATAAGCAATGTGAAATATACATGAATGCACTTATTCATGGTTTATGATTAACCGTAAAAAACACCAGGATTTTGAGCAGCTTATCTTTTTCTAAGGTCCTTTATAGTGTCTCCAAGGCTTGGTATTTTATATATTAGTTAAAATATATGCTACTCTTACCATGAATAGAAATTAAAACTACAATTTATTTACAAGACACTTTTATAGCCATATATATGTGTACTGCTGGTCATAACCCTGTATGAGGCTGAATGAAAAAGATTTGACTGTAAAATATGTTACCCCTGGTATCATATGTTTTGCTACAGTACTGCACAGAATGCATAAAAAACCAGTCACTTCCAATGTCCATGATATTTCTAATATATAGAGGAATATATTTTTAATTTGCATAACCTCTTTCTTACTGCATCTTTTTCAAGCTTTATGTTAAGAACTTGGCTTCCAGAATATCAAACATAATATTTCACTAGGGTAGGCTTTTTTGTTTGTTTGTTTTGCCTAGTTTTGGTTTGGTTTGGGGTTTGTTGTTGTTGTTGTTGTTGTTTTGGTTTGGTTTCGTTTGGTTTTGGTTTTTTTGGTTGGTTGGTTTGTTGGTTGGTTTTTTAAAATGGCTTTTGTTGCAGCTCCACCTACTCTCAGGGCTTTCTCTTCCACTTTCAGATAGCCCTAGGCTGAAAGAAATATCTAAGGTCAGGCTGTTCTCCCATATTGGATAGCTTGACTTGGCTTCCAGTATCTGATATACTTCAACACTAGAGAAGACTCAAACTCCTGAGCTTTGAAGTTCAGTAATACTTGAAAGAAAGCCCTAAGGCAAATACCAGACTCAAAGAAGTTGAATCTGTTCTGGATAGGTGAAGCAATACCCCATAGGTACCAAGGGAGTTTTAATTAATAAAAACCTGTTAGCTGCCTATTCTGCACCAGAATATTCTCTCATGATCTTTGTTAAGAAATTTAATGTATTAGCAGTTCAAATTAAATCCTTCATTCAAAACACAACTTTTGTTTAGTATACCAGTTTGGGTAGTTTTTGAATTTTAAAAAAATATTTATTCAATGTAGAGAGAAAATAGTTGCAGCTGAATGCCTAAAAAGCCCCTCAGATGCTGGGAGAAGAGATATAAATCAGAAAAAGAAGGAAAACCATACCTCTCAAAGTGCTCTGTCCTTTACAAAGCATATTGTTACTCTGCTTAGCCTCTTCAAGTCAATGATCCATGAAGTCTAATGTAGTTTCCAATTTTTCGTAGAAATTGCTGAATTTCTGTTTGTCCATGACAGAACACCACTCTTGGGAGAAAATAAATAAATAAATAACATATTAAATTTATCCACATGGATAATGTTGGAATAAAGTCAGTCATCCAAAAAGAAACTTCATCTGAAACACATCCATTAGGCAATTCTATATCTTAGTGTTAGAGTAGTTCTGTTTTTGCACACAAATCTACAGAGAAAACCATCAAAATGTGAGAACAGATTTAATTTTTTCTTGGTCTCCAACATTTTTTGCTGCCTATAATTTATTCTTCTTCAGATTCTTTTTTCTTTTACCTTTATTGTCCTCAGTTTATCAGTCAGCTTTAAAATCCATTTAGTTTTGCTTGTTTATTCTCTTTCCTCAGAAAAGTTTATGAGTCTTTTCTGAGTGTCATGTTAGCAGATTCTTCCAAGAACCACATAATCAAATATATTTTATCATGATGTACCAAAGACTGAAATTTCTGGAATATGATGAGCAGTTACCACGAACATTCATGTAATTATAATAGCATAATTTACTTGGTTTGCTGAAGATATTTTCACATGTAGAAATAGAAATTCCAAATATTCTGCCTGCACCATTCTTTTCTGCAGAGAAGTACACACACTTTCAGCTCCTATCAATAACAACTTCAGCATTGGACATTTCTTTGGGGTTTAATGACCCTTTCCAGGATTGTGGATCATTGGCTCTCAGGAGGTTGTTAATTCTCAGAAAAAGCTCTGTTCCTCTGCTTTTATTGCTTAAATATATTGTTTGTAGAAATATAATATAAATACAGGAGAGAAAAGCAAGTTACCAGCTGAGCAGAAATTGATATGGCTCAAATTTACTTTATTTTATGCTTGATGGCTGGATATTAGCAATCATATACACTGCTTATCCTTAATTTATTAAAATTTCAGGGTAAAAGACTGCCTTTTACTTTTACTTTTACTTTTCCTTTATAAAGGATCTAAACATGAATTATCTTGAGTGCACCACTTGTACTTTTGCATTGTAAATTGAATAAAACCCATGAAAATTCACATTTTTAACAACTACAGTTTTGAAGTAAGGTATGATTCTGGCCTTTGTTGCAATATTAAAAGGCATTAATCTTTTTGATAAACTGAATCATGACATTGAAATCAAAAATTTGGAGTTTTTCACATATAAAAAGGGTTTCCAGAAAACTCAAAAATATATTTTTTCAGTCTCTGATAACAACTTGTACTCAGCAAGTTGTACTCAGCAACAACAAATATTTCTGACCCAAAGACTCTTAAATTTTTCTGTTTATTGCAGTGTTACTGATTTTGGCAGTATTCTTTCCTCATCAATATTTTTAATTCTTTAAAAAAAAGTAAATTTGATTCCTCTCAGACAAGTTTCCTAATTAAAAGTAATCTTTAGTGCAAACACAAAAAGATTTCTTTAGCTACCCTTTCTCTTTGTGCAGAGGAGAATAAATGTGATGATGCACATGGTCTGTCTACCTCATATGTCGAGTGACAGAAACATTAATTCCAAGCACATTTCTATTTCAGCCACTTATTTGCACCCTGTTAGTGCATGAAGAGCAATATTTCTGTGGAGTTATGGTGACATCAAGTGGCTGGCTATACGATCCCTGCAAATATATGGATATATGCTCCAGACATTGGAGAAGAAACCAATGCAGGGAACTACCATTAAGTAGTTTTACCTCTCTGAAATATGAGTGAACTTCCAGTTAGTTCCATGTGACAGATTGAAATCTTAATTTTAGGTGTATCATCTGGGTGTGTTAATGGCATTAAAAGCCATTGATGAAAATCAAACCATTGTATTTCATGCTTCAGATAGAGTTCCAAGGCAAGAGACTGACATTGAGATGAAAAGTGGTGCTCAACACCAAATCATCCAGACTGTTCTCCTCTACCTTATGTTAAAACATTTCTGGGTGACTCAGTCAGTAGCTGTGCACTCATTAGGAAAATAGAGCAGCTGAGAATGATCTTCTGATAGGGTTTTTGTGATTGAGTTAACAAGTTAATATCTACTGCTTTAATTGCATCTTCTGGTTTAATGAGCACAGCCTCATAAAGGTAACAAATTAAGTTCAGTTTGTTCTACAGTAGGTTGGTTTCTTTAAAATTCTCTCTTGTCAGAATTTCCATTTTCAACCCTTTCCATGCCATGACTGGTTCGTGAGTAATGAGTATGAAGACACGCATTTAAGAGCCTTCAGTGAGTGCATTTTCTTCACCAGCTTGTTTTTACACTCACTTTCTTGATGGGAGGACTTCTTCATCTCCTTTCCTTAATTTCTTTCTTCTGTTTGCTATCCTCAGCCTCCCAAAACCAACACAATCACTCACCATTCTATTTCCATGTCACATCAGAGCTTGCACCCTGCTTCAAGGCTTGAGTCCACTTGTGTGGATGGCCTCCAACAAAGATTAGCTGGGGAATAAAGACTCAATGTGAAATCAATAAAAGATTACTGTTGACCAAAGAGTTACTACAGAATTCCAACTAATCACAACATTGCCAAAATGGTAGCTGAGAAGCACAGAGAAAATCACAACATTGCCAAAATAGTAGCTGAGAAGCACAGAGAAAATAGTGTCTGTTTGAATTTAAACATACTGATACAAAAATTCCAATTAAAGTCACTATTTAATACAAGTGCAGTTTAATGCAGTGGCTGCATAATGCTGACCTAAGTTGTGGAAAAGGTGTCATCTCCTTCCTTCAATTTGATGAAAGCCTTTAACTTTGACACCTTACTTGACTAGTCCACAGCTTCCCATGTATTATAATGACTTCACATTTGTGAGTGAAATAGATTTACCTGAAAGGTCTAGTTTTTTTTTTTTTTTTGGTGATAGTTGTTCATCTTGTTGTGTGATCCTCAGAAAGCAAATTATTAACTCTGGTGCACCAAACCTTATTTGCAAAATTAAGATGCAAATCTAATTTTAGTAAGTAGAGAAAAATTCTGACTCGAAGAGTATATTCTTTAGTGGGGACTCTCATAAAAATATTATGTATGAGAAGCTATTTGGGACAAAAATCACATGGCTTCATTGCTCTGGAAGTTACACAAAATAAAATACATTAATCAGTCTGCTCACAGGACTATTTAAAGGAGAAATCCCATTAAGTGCTTAAATTGATTTACTCTTCCCTCCCCCAAAATAATAAAATAAAAATCCTCAAGTGTCTATTAAATCAGACAATAAATAAGGATAGGTAGGTAAAATCCTTGGGGAAAGGAAGAACCTTAAGGCCATCTGATTCATATTTCATACCTCTTCTATTTCTCCATCTTTTTTTTTCATCTTTGTTGAAATTCATACATATACAATGTCATAAGCTAGTGTTGGTTTGGATTCAATTTATTTTACAAAAGGAAAAAAAATAGAGAAAAAATCATGTGGACTGATGCCAAAATAGTCTAGCGAAATAATTTTTATTTTCATTGATATTCACTGCCATGTCTCTCCACTGAAGTTAATGCATTTTCCCTGAAAGGTAATTCATTTCAATTTAAATCAATACAGTATCTTTGAACTAATGCCTTCCAGAGATGCCATGTTTGAACAAACAGTGGTATATTTGTGTAAATTGCAAATTTTATTAGTAATTGCACCAAAAAAAAGGGTGCTCAGAAAAATACTTTTGCTTCTAAACAATACAGACTGTGAACACAAATAATCCATATTTTGTTTTGCTGTTCTGTTTTGGTATTTATACCAAAATATAGGTTATTATATTGGGTATTATAGGCTTTAACATAGAGGAGGGAAGGGAAAAGCTATTTATATATCTAAATACAACTGGGTAGAGTTCTTGCCTAAGAAATTAATCAGTACTTTTGTGAAAGGAATGTCTACTTTTTGAGGTGTTTTTTATTTTTTATACCCCACCTTTCAACACATCAGGGAAGACTGTCCCAGGGAGGTACCAGGAACATAAAAATCCACCTTATTTTAAACTTGCATTTCCTAACCTGCAAAACATAACCTCCCAAGTAACACTAAATTGGGGGGGGTGCACATATGAGAAGAGACCATTTTTTTGTTTAGCACAAGCCAGTAACGTGTGGCGTCAAAAAAGAGGCAGATGAGTCCTGATTTCTAAAATATTTGACTGTCATTCTCAAGTTCTTCTTGCAAATAATCTGAAAAACTTTTCTTTCAAGCAGTGTTTTTCAGTCTGAAAATTACCATCCCCTCTGAGGGATCAAAGGGATTATAAAGGCTGGAAAATGTCACATCTGTTGCCAGTTGTTCTGTTCTTTCAAGGGAGCTGAGGAAAGCAGTGACTGTGTTTGATGCCTGAAAATGCCTTCATGGGTAAGAGCCTTGGTTTGCTGGCAGTAGTTTGGCCTCTTTATGGCAGGAGGTACAGGGGGTTGGCTTTTCTGGATGGTTTGGGGTTGTTTTGCATCCCAGTTTTTGAGGTCAACAGGCTGGGTGGTTGGAACCATTTTAGTCAAGTTTAACATGGCTTGAGCTGAATGGAACAGGTTTGAACCAGGTTTATCTGGTTTGTTCCTGTTAAAATTGGTTGGAAGCAGCTGAAGCCAGTTTAGTCTGGTTTAAATTGGTTTGAACCTGATTAATCTGGTTTAAAGAAGTTAGAACTGGTTTGAAATGGTTGGAATCAGTGTAGTCCAGTTAAAAATGCTTATGACAGTTTGGAACTGGTTTTATCTGGTTTAAACTGTTTGGAACCTGTTTGATCTGATTGGAACCAGATTCATCCAGTTTGAACTGGTTTGAAGTTATTTAAACTAGTTTGAACTGGTTTTATCTGCTTTGATCAGTTTGAACTGGCAGGAACCAGTTGGAACCAATTTAATCCAGTTCAAGCCAGTTAGAACCTGACCAAGGTTGGTTTAAGCCTGATTGGAACCTGATCAGGTTGAAACAGGTTGGATTTGGTTTAGACTGGTGGGAACTGGTTTATCCAGTTGGAATGAGTTTAGTCCAAAGTGATTTATCTGGTTGGTACCAGTTTCAAATGGTTTCAATCAGTTTTATTTGGTTTGATCTGTTTTAAACATGTTTGAGCCTGTTGGGACATATTGGGACCAGTTTGATTGGTTTAAACCATTTGGAGCCAGTTTGATCTTTTGGAATCAGTTTAGTCCTGCAGAGTAGATGGCAGCAGCATTCCCATTTCCTGAGATGACTCCATAAGGGTACAAGGACCAGGGCAGACACACAACCTGCCTAAGGGAGTTTACCACCTTTTTGGTGGATTCTACCACCTTTTTGGTGCTGATTGTCATACAACATTCTCATGCAGTCATGTCTGAAATAATGGAATGACCCAACTTTATTTTCCTCAGACGTTTGGAAAGATCACACAGACCAACCATTAGGAAGCTGGTCAGCTCCTCACAGAGGGCAGTCACTCAAATTCTCAGGTATATACTTCTTCTGTCTTTCTTTTCATCCTGTTGTCTCCTTTAACCCACACGACAGCCATCATCCTTTCTTGAGAGAAGCTGCAGGGATGCCAGTGGGAGATACATTAAATATTTTACTGTAATTAATTTTTTCCCAGTACTCTCTTTTTTCCTATCACTCTGTATTTGTGTCCAGTTCATTGTATGAATGGGTATTGATCTTTAAATATAACACCTCTAAATCTTTCTGTATGCTTTTGACAGGTTCCTTATTTATTAATTTTACTTTGTTTTTTTTTAGAAGCCAGGAGCACTTAACACAATTCTTCCTTGAGATATCATTAAAATATGCTAACTAAGGTAAATGTGTAAGAAAGAATGCAGACATTTCTAAAGGTTATGATCTATGACAACACATCTTAGCTTTAAAGTTACTTTAATTGAATTAATTGTAGCATTGAAGAAACTGAAGAACAAAGAGAGCTCTGACTCTGAATGTATTAAAGAGAAATATCTGACCTTTTCAATATGTTACATTTTGATTGGCAGTCTTTCCTGTTGGAGCTCTCTTAATAATAATTTTTTAATTATTTTTCCCCATGAAAAGCAAGGTAGGTGTGTCAAAAAGCTGAAGTACAGCTGAGATAATTAGAAATATCCAAGAGTGGAAATGTGCAAGTATATGTGTACACTACCTACCATAATTCAGAGGATGTCAGCAATGGCAGGTTCATTTTGTTGGCAGAGCTTCTGACAGAAGCAAAAAAAGCTAGACCAGGTTAAACTTAATTTTTCTTATCAGAATCATAGAGTCATGGAGTGGTTTGGTTTGGAAGGGATCTTAAATAAAGAATATCTCATTCCAACCCCCTGCTATGGGCAGGGACACCTTCCAGCAGACCAGGTTGTCCAAAGCCCAATCCAACCTGGCCTTGAACACTTCCAGGGATGGGGCAGCCACAACCTCCCTGGGCAACTTGTTCCAGTGCCTCACCACTCTCACAGTAAAGAGTTTCCTCCTAATATCCAATATAAACCTACCCTCCTTCAGCTTAAGACCACATTCCCCTTTGTCCAGTCCCTACATGCCCTTGGAAAATGTCCCTCTCCACCTCTCTTTAGGTCCTGGAAAGGTGTTATAATGCTAATTTCACACTTATTTTGGTTTGCAGGATCTTAAAGAGTCCTTTATTCATAAGGTTTTTCTCTGAAAAAGATTGTTAACTGCTTTTTACATGAGAATAGAAACCATTTGAAATGAACTTTGGGTTATTTATTAACAGATCTGTCTGAGAAGTAGAGGTACCTTTTAATTTAATTTTTTTTAGTACTTTTACTAAGTAAGATTTAATCAATTTTCTCAAAAAAAGCAGAAGGAGTTTCTCATGGTATTTACCTGAGGATATGAACTTTTCTTCTACCTCCTTCTTTACCTTTGTTATTGGGTACAGGCTGTTCCTGTTCCTGTTTTACATTTTGCTGTATTCCCTCTCTGTAGCTCCATGATCCTCTGTTACTTGTTCCACGGTGCCCTGATCTTTTTGGATTTCCTGGCTCCTCATTGTTACATGATTTATGAATCAAAAGTAAGATAAAGGGCCCTCCCTCAGCCTAGGAGAGTTATTCCTTTCTCCATTAAAGTTGACATAACTTTACTACAGTCTGAAGACCTCAGGAATAGCTCTGACAGCATGCTACAGCTGCTAAGGAAAGAAAAAAATCCAGGTGGCAAACTGTCTTTTCAGCCCCTGCATTGCTTTCCTTATTTAGCTTTTACTGAAAAACTTTACTGCTGAAAAATTTTCAATTTCAATCTTTCAAAATCAAAATGAACCAAAAGCAGGCACTGTGAGAGTTCCTGGTGTTTACTGATTTATTGAAAAGACCAAATTTCACTTTACATGCAAATCTTCCCTAAACCCTCAAAGGTTAGGACAGGTGTATTTATACAGAGGCAATATCTCTTTGTATAGTGCTGTAATTCTATGCAAAACCAAAGCAAAAATTATTTTTCTTGTACAGACTAAAGCATGCTTGAGGCAAAAATCTGGCCTTGTTTTCAGCTAGTGAAAAATTTGTTTGTACAACTATGTAAATACCACATTTCTGGCCTACTGCTGCATCTCTAACTTCCCTGTAAATTGTTTATAACAAATACTCTGATTTTCAGCTTTGATATCTGATCTGTACTTACCCCATGAAAAGTTAAAAGGTCAGTAAGTGTTTTGAACTAGCTCATCTTAATTTACTAATACTTCATTTCACATTGTCAAAACATTCACAAAAAGCCTCAAAACATGCCTTTGACTACATAGGAAGAACAAATACATTGTAAATAATTTCCTAACCTCATTTTAAATTGCTGCCTTCTGGACTTTGGTTGTCTAAATAGAAAACCACTTCAAATTCAGCACACTACCAGATCACTTTAACCTCTTTGAAAATGCATTTCAGAAGCCTTGATGGATCTCTTGCTCAGCAACTGGCCTTGGGAAAGTATACACTTCATGGTAAGCCAAGTGCCACGTTCTGTAATCTGTCAGAAAAGGAACAGCAAGTGTAATGGGAGGTTGAAACAGATCATTTAGCATTGTGACATTATTTGTGAATTTGGCTCTATGAGAGAGATTTTTGTCATGCATATGGTTGATATTGATGGGAGGTTATGAATGTGGCTGGCTGTATCCCCAGTTTTTGAGGAGTTTTGAAGTATAACTTAACTTGGGTCTGTCTCTGCAACCTTTTAAGAGTGGGGCTGATAACACCTCCTGCATAGGATGCTCCACTGGAGTGAAGCTGAACAATTGTGATGCCTTCCCAATTGTCTACAAAGCAATTTGGGAGGAACCTGGCTTCACTTTTATTAACCCCAGAGGTCTCTCCCTTTCTTTGATTTTCCAGTCTATATCTTTCCTCAGCTGTCCAGCTAAATTGACAAAGCACAGGGTCCTGTTCCATATAGCAAGTGTCTTTGTAGGAATCTCTTTAAAAGCTTTAGCACTTAAGAAAAATCAATAGTGCTTATGATGTCTTGCAGGTCTCCCCTCTCCTGCACGCTAAATTCTCATCAGCCTGTTATTAACTGTTGGAAAAAGACAGTAAACATTGCATTTTAAAAGCACTCGTGTGGCATTTCACTTGAATAACGTTGCCTAGCTTTCCTTAATGAATTTAGTGGAACTGTGTCGTTGGTATATTTAGAAAGAGAAATAAGAGCTGTGCAAAATGCATTGCAGGTACAATAAGAGCCAAGTATATCTATTATATACAAGTCCTCCATGTTCATTGAAATAAAATGAGCTCATAGAAATACTGATATTTTAAATACCACTTCAGAGTATAAATGGCCATAAAGACAATCAATTATACCTCTTTCCAAATATACTTGGAGGAAAAAAAAAAACTTTTAAAAAAAGCCCTGGAAGATCAACCTGCAATTTATCAGAGGAAAGAAAATGTAGATGCAAAAAACCCAGTGAAAAACTGAAGTAAAAATTATATGAATGTACTACATTAAGAAAGGTATTTAGGAAACAAAACTAGTGAAGGCAAAAACAGATAAATTTCAAACATCTAGTTCCCAAATGTTATTCTTATGGTTTCTAAACCTGTGGAGTTACTATGTCTTGGAAAGGGATCTAGAAGAATTAGATTTGGACTATGTTACTCATAACAGGAATTAAAGGGTTCTACATCAGGATGATGAGTAGGTTTACCTGCTATTCACACTTCATAGTCTCTCCTTGTTTGCCCTGTATGTCCTTTGCATTTCTATATGAATTATAAGCATTTTTTAAAGACGGAGAAAGGATGATTTTTTTCCTTTTTTTTTTTTCCTTACTATTGTGTCCCAGTGGTTATAACAACAATATAGAGTACAAGGATACTAGCTGCAATTCCCCAGTTTGCTTAATAACTTCAAATGTTCATCACTGCAGAGACTGACCTAATTACCAGGGTACTGGCCACTTCAGTAGTGCTCGTGCACCTGTGAAGGGAGTGGGGGGAGGGATTTCCCATGCTGCATGTCAGTCTTTTTCCTTACATAAAATGAATTCAAGATTCTTTTATTCCAGAATGAGAGTGCAAACATATGTATGATTCTGTAGTCTAATGATAATGACATTTTGTGGAAAGGGACAGGTTTTGATCGTGCAACATTTCTTCATGTTTTTAATCATCCCTAATGATTAAACAGTCCTTGGAGATGAGCCTGTAAGCTAAGCCCACATCTTCCAGAATTAGCCTTGAACATCATGCTGGAGACAATCACTTAATTAATCTTGATCTTCTTGATATATTTACTTTTCAGTTTAGTGAGATGGGAGTCATCTTTCCCAAAACAGTTTGGTGCTCAGCTCATGTTTTGCCAGTACAAATGGGGGAAGGTTAAAACTCCCTGGGCATGAATCCAAGGCTCCTGCAAGGGGATTGCTCTGTCCTCACATGGTAGTGGAGAGGCCAGTCTGCCTCTATTGAGTTTTAAATAAAGCCTTTTGTATGAGGCCCCATTTCAGTAAAAAAACACCTGTCAGAGCAACATGCATATCCTCAGAGGACACAAGAAAGGGAAAGTCCAATTTTCTGATCCATACTGGTCTTTTACTTGCAGCCCCAGGCCCTGGATGATGTATACAGCAAAAATACATTGAGAGTCTTGTCTGTTCAATATCTACAGCACCATTGCACTTTATCACTTCACCAGTCATGCTGCTGCAAGAGATATTTTGTACTTTGAATCTGGTAAGGACATGAAAAAAAAAAAAAGAGTGCTTTAAAACAGCATACAAATATTTACATTGGCATAAGTGACAAATTTGAAGAAATGGCCCTCTATATGATAGAGAAAAGACATATTGAGCAGGCTTCACAACTGAAGAAGCTGTAAAATGGAATGACATATTTCAGTTTATTTATAGCTTAAATCTAGCATTTTTGCTATCAGATTAAATTATTGGGTGAGTTCTTCTAAATCTGCTTCCTGTAGTGCAACATATCTTTTCTCTGGCTCATATTACATTTATTATCAACATCAGCAATCTTTTACCTTTTCTTCAGCAGAAAAATTAGTAGCATTTCACACTTTGGAAAACCAGAGTTTTTTTGCATTGCCTGTAATGAAGAATTTAATGTGAAGCAAGTTCTAAAGAATTCTGGGCTTGTAAGTACAAAGGGTTGAGATCTTTCTGTTTCTGGTCACCTTTGCTGCTCTACAAAAAAGACTTTACTTTGACCTCAGTAGCCCGGGGTTCTGTCCCTATTCCATCCTATGTCATCTCATTCTTTCCTATGCTATATGTAAAGTAAATCACCTCACACTAATTTTCATCTATTCCATATTACCTTCCAAAGTACATGTGCCCACGCTGTTCTTTTTCACTGCTCCAAGTTGTCACACAAGCCTCTGACATTTCTGACCATCTCAGTTTCAATTTCAGATCATTTTACAACAGCACCTTAAAAGAACCCCAAAACATTGACTTGTTCTTCTTTATAGGAGTAATTTAAATTGTAGGTACTCTAGATAAATCTCTCCTGTGACAGAACATAAATGTTAACAATTCTGAACCTGTAAAAGAAATATAACCCCGCAGCTAGCAGGACAGAACTGGGTAACAGGAAAGGCTTGACCTTAATTACTGGTATTCAACAGCCACAAATCACCTAAAGGTTATTCTTGTGACTTAGAAGAAAAGAAAAAACCAATTTTATTTAATATACAAAGCAGCACTTTGGGGGGAGAATTATACACTAAAAAAAAATAAAGTGAATTGCAATATCTTAAATCATAGTTCACTTTGACCTATTAAGAAAATGAAATCTATCCAATAGATTCAAACCAATTTTTTTAGAAATCAAAATCCCAGTATATGCTTAAAATTCATGCCAGCTATATTGATTGGGATACTTTCTTTTGATATCAAAAAGACTTTGTTTTTCATCCCAAAAATATATCAAACAAGAAAAGAATAGACATCTCTCAAATTCTACATAAAAAATTCACTGTTTATGAACACAATTTTATTACATCTACCTGCAAATTTTAAGCCTAAAAACTCTCATTTTTCAAAAAGTGTTAAGAAAGTCTGACTTTCCTCAGGTCAGAGTAGATAATTGGAAAAAAAAAATCTTGCTTTCTCAAAAGAGTGACATCATATTTATGTTGCGTGACCATGTTTATTTTTTATATTTCTTATATTTTTAGTATTTTAGTGACTACTGTAAGTTAAAGATTTTTTCAAAATTGATATTTTATACAAGAATCATAATCACTGTGAGTGTGCCATGAAAAGACTTTTCAATTATATATAGATAAATATCTAGAAAATAAAATGTTCATCCCTCTTGAAACAGCTTCTAAATATTGGCTGTAAATCAAAATAGAGGATAATTTTTTTTTTTCTCAGATTCATGCCCAGTATCTACATAACACACAATTTAACATGATGGATAGTCTTTTTTAAAGGAAACTGAAGCTTATAGCTGAGGCATTAAAGAAAAGATCTTTGAGGAAAATTGGCCCATTTCCAGTGATAAAAACATGTATTTCATTGTTTTATGAGAGTAGTAGTGAGAAAATAAGAAGTCAGAAAAACAAGAATAGGGTGGCTTTTTTATATGTAACATTCATCTGTTTTTAATGTGTTAATTGCATATGTAGGTAAAGGTCAAAACCAATTTAAATTTTGGGCAAACTTGCAAACTAATTAAAAAAAATAAAGATTACAATAGGACAGGAGGACTTTAAGCTTGCTAATATGTCACTAGGGAACATCACAAACTGTGACACAGGAAAGTTTGAGAGGGTAAGCCATCTATTGTTTCCCTTGGTGTTAAGGGATATAAATTAATATATTTATTGTTAATATACCTATTACCAAAGTACCTTTCAGTCATACTGAAACTAGTTGGTCTGCATCTTTTCCAGTACAGGAGAAGTGAACTCTTTCAGTAGGTTTTTTTATTTGCAATTATATATTGTACTTCAGGAACTTCAGTTTATCTCCCAGTGCCAGACACTGCTTTTCCTTTACAAATGATCAGGTTAAACAGAAGTCATTAACCTTTGCTCATCTACAAATCTTCTAACCAGATCAAGGGCTGACCAAAAAAAAAAACCACCCAAAACCAAACAAAACCAAAACAGGAAAACCATGCAGTAGACAGAGAAATGAAGTCCATTGGGAAAACCTTGTTTGTCATAATCTGCCACTGTTCTGCCCACTTGGATGGGTAATCATTTTGCACAGTTTCTCCAACTATCTTTTGCCCTGTGGGAGAGATGACAGTGCTTTTCATCCGGTCTCCAAACTAGGAAAAACTGTGGTCAAATATTCACAACTGCCAACTTCAAAGCAATTTTTTCCATGGCAACCATACCTCAAAAGCCTGGAGTTGCAGAACTTGCCAATTAGCAACTCCAAAGGGGGCCATTAGCTCCTTCACAAACATAAAGGACACTGTTTTTAATCACCATTTGTTTCCAGCCTTACAGCAAGCACTTCACTAACACGAGCCATGCAAGTGCAAGGCTGACTACTTAAAAAGAAGTTGATGTTGCATGAAAAGAACACATATCAAGCTACATTTTTTAATAAATAAAGAACAATTATCCTCACTAAATCATCGCTTCTAATTTATTGTTGTTTAATTAAAGCAAGTGGTATTTTCTCATTATTGCCAGTAGTAAACCATGCATAACAGCCACAGAATTTACAGTCAGTAGGAGTCCTTAGTTATTACTGCTGCTTGGGAATGAACAAGTACTATAAAGCAAGGAACATCTGCATAAATAGGGACCTGTAGAATAGCCTGCCTAGCTGTCTAAGGCTTCTATTCATACAGAGAGGACATACTGGAGAAAATAAAAATACGAGATAAGGAAAGTACAGAAATAAGAATTTGGCTCCTTAGCTTGTAAAATCTTTCTGACTCTACTGAAGTCTCTGGGAAGTTGTGTCATTACGTGTCATGAAGCCTAGATCTATATTTATTTAAGATTATCCTATACATAAAAAGGAAAACAGACCTTTTTAATTAAAAAAAAAACAAAACAAAACCAAAACAAAACAACTCCTATATTTTCCCAAACTCTTTTGAAGTAATTATTTTGTTATTCACATAAATGACATGCCGTGTCCTTTAGAGGTCCCATGTATTTTAGCAAGAAAGTAAGAGAAGCATGAACTCCACCCATTCATTAGAAAAGGATGGCATTTGTGAGGCCAATTTATGCCCATTACTATCATTAACACTCTATCACAGCTAACTAATTTATCACTTACCATTCTGTCATAAAACCCCAGCTATCCTGCTCGTCTTGTGTTGCTGGAGGTGTTCACGTCACTTTGACATCTGGTGCATTTCAGAGGGATAGCTGTGCAAATTCTGAATATGTAACCAACTTAGGGACCTCTCCAAGCAGCAGAGAGACATTTTCTTTGATACAAAATTGGGATCATTTTGGAAGAAATGAGGCATACAGGATGTTACATGAAACCTGCCTGAATGTCTCTCCCTGACACAACCTGGTCAGGGCATCGCAGGCTGTGGTTCCGTGCAGTGCCTGTGCTGGTACTGCCACATGAGCCTGTAAAAAGCAGCCCAGATTCCTTGAGAAGAGCAGGAGAGATGGCAGGGCCAGCTGAGCAATCCCCTGAATAAGAACAGGAGTCTTGACAGGTCAGGACAACAACAAGAGTGAAGTAAGATCACGTTTAATTTCAAGATAGTTTTCACACACACACTTATTGTCTTCTGTCCCGTAAAGGGCTAATGAACTCACAGCTGGTTTGTCAGAAATGATGTTAATTGAAGTTTCTAGTACTCCTACTTGAATAACTCCAGTCTTTCAAAAAGAGGTTCAGTAGTTCTGAAATACTGAGGACCAAACCCAAATAGATAATGCTCCTTTTATTATCACCTCTAAGTAAGCCAGGGATTTCCATTATGATCTCCTCAAAGATGCTATTCTGTTTGCACGTGCTTGTTTGGAGCCCATATTAAAATGAGCTATGTGCTTGTTGCTCACACACTGGGAAAGGAAGCTAATGAAATTTCGTGGCACTTCAGTTGGATAGACAGTGCAAATTTCCTCCTGCATTCCCAATTAGCATTTAGCCTGGCTTCATAGAGGAAGAGATACTATTGTTAGTACAGGCCATGGGGTTATTTTAAAATATATTTCTTATGGGCAAAGCCTCATGATGTACCCTTTCCCCAAAGCTGACATCTGGAGCTGGAGTCAACAGCTAGAGTAGAGAAATGATGGAATCATAGCAACACTCTGGCTGGACATTGATGTCTACGGACAAAAAAAAAAAGGAAACTTTTCTCTACTGAAGGTATAGAAAGTATTTAACTGCTAAATGAATGCTTTTCACAGTGCCCTGGCTTAACTGCACTTGGTGTTAGTATGGTAATGAGGCCTTGTCCATATATTAGCAGGATGAAGACTAACTTGAGAAAGGTAGAAATTGCCTCACAAAGGCTTCCTCTTAAATTAAGTTCTTAAGTCATGTGAGCAACTGCCTCTGAGAGGAGATTAAAGAAATGCTTAATAAAAGAGAAGAAATAGATCTATAAGCTCTTTTTTGAAAGACCAGGTTGAAAAAGACAGTGTAATGAAATTTTTTAACAGAAAAAAGTACTATGTCATCTCTTTTTTTGACACATACAAGATGTTTTTAAAAGCAACAGTCATGGAAAAAAACTATCAACTCCTTGCAAAATCAACAATGACAAATTAATAAAAGATAGGATGTTTCTGTTGTTTTGGGTTTTTTTTTTCTTTTTTTTTTCTTTCCTTAGCAGTATGTGAAAATTCATAGCAAAGTTATTTTTACAAAGGCATGTTGTTGACCTAACCAGTGATGGTTATGGATGCCTTCACAGCCCAGGTCTGTGTTGCCTTTGTAAGTGTGTGTAATATATGATGTTGCTTGCTTTTCCTCTGCTGTGGGAGTCCTTTATATCCCAAGGGAGCACTGGAAATATGAGTCCTGAGTAACTGTGCACCAGCTACCTCATAGATCAACAATATATTGGTAGACAAGAAGAAATCTGTTTACCACAACACCATCCTCTGCTGAAGTTTCTGTTCCAGGGACAGCCCTATGTTCCCTCACTAGGATACAGCAGAAACAAAAAGAAATACAAATATATCTTGAGAGTTGTAATTTTGCCATGTGCTCCCTCCTCTCCCAAAAAAATTAGATCCAAGTATTAGCAATGGCATGTCGATACAGACAGGCATGGCTAGATGTGGGACTTCTTTTCTGTTCCTAGGAAAACAATTCCTGCCTTGAAACTCTGTCAATTCTTCCACTTGTGGCTGAACCTTGGTTAATGTGCCCTAACAGATTCAAGGTGCTTTCCCATTAAACATTTAAAGATTTTCTGGAACAGGACTAACAGTTAAGTGTGTTAAGTATCTCAAAGGAATGACCTAGCTCCAATCTGGTGCATCTCCTTGTGTTTCCTTTCACAATGTCTGTTCAAGACTTTTGTTCACACCAGAAGAGTTTCCCCCAGTGAAACAAAGAGCATGCCCTGCTTGGTGGGCAGGACACACATCTATAACCTGGTCCCAGCTGAACCACTTATCTTTTACTCACATAGCCTTGGTAAAGATAATTACAATCCACTGGAAGCCTCTCACGGGGTCTTTTTCTCACCACACCCACTGTTCTATCCAGAGAATATTCATTTGATACCTGTGGCATGGTATTACACTACTGCTTAACATCTATCACCACTAGTTCCTTGGAAAAGAAACTGAACAGAAACAAAATTAGCATGGTCTTATTCTGTATTTTACCAAGACAAATGTCCCAGGACTCATGCCCTAGCCCTGTAGCCCCAATACATATGTAACAATCACCTAGCTCCACAGTATTCCAGATTTCCCTTTGCCTAATCATAACAAATGAGTACACATTTGTCATATTTAGCAGAGTGCTGTCTTCTTTTCTACTTTTGTCTTTACACCTTATTTCTTTTAACATGTGCTTCATTTATAGCATAACTTTATAGCAGATCGAACAAGAAGCAAATATTTCTAAACAATTCCCATCACTCCTGAATTCCTTTATGAATCAATATCAGATTCAATCCCAGGCCATTCTGAACTCCCTCACATCCTTTCATTTCTCTTCAAACACAGTGCCAACGATTCTATTAACCTTCTTGCAAGAGCTGTGTGAATTCACTATCACATTCAGTACCTCTTGCACCAAAATTTTGAATTTCAACGTCACCATGTCATTAATACTCTGTCAGAAATACCCTTGCTAGTGGTGTTTTTACACACCAGAATTAAGACCAAAACACTTCCTGCAGGTGTATCCTTGGTGTGTGGTCTCCCAGAACAGTTTTTATTGTGTTTTTTTTTCTTGTTTCTTTTTTTGCTTGCCATTGTGCTCATTTACTGAGTCATGCTGCAAAGCTGATGCAGTTAAGTCCCTCCGTAGTGCTCCTCTAAAAGACCTCCAAAGCTGAGGCTTGGAAACACTTTCCAAGTGATAATTCTGTCACTGCAGCTTAGAGCATGAGTGTTCCATGTTCAGGTTCTTGGAGTGGAGAAAGACCTTGTGTGATGGGCTTCATGGGCTCACAGGCTCCACCTAACTCACAATGCACAGCAAAGTCACACTTTTCTCCCTTGGCAGCCTGTTTGTGCCTTAAAAGGAACATTTAGTCTGAGGAGCATAGCTTTAGGATATCCATTTTTCTTTTAGCACTTCAAACTCAAACTCCTGTGTATCATCTACAAGGATTTAGTTGTGTTCATTCTTGCTTTCAGAATGTTCTGGAATTTCTCCTGCAAGCTTTCTCTCTGTAGTCCTTCCCCTGCTTTGCCTCTAACCTCTAGTCTTCAAGAACCAGTCTATGTCTTCATTCCTTTCATGAAACAAATGGAGATTTCTAGCTTGCAAATCATCTGTCACTCAATTCCCTCTTCCTTAAAATCATGTCTTCACAAAGCTCTTCTTCCACTCTCTGTGCTAGTGTAGTCTCCTCAAATTCAGTTGCTACTAATGCCTCTTCCTAAAATTGATTTTCTATGGTTTGTGGGTTTTTGTGTTTTTTGTGTGGTTTGTTTTGTTTTTTTTTCTTTTTTTTTGTTTTTTTCTTGTGTTTTTTGTTTGTTTGTTTGTTTTGTTTTCGTTTGTTTTGCGGTTTTTTTTTGTTTTGTTTTGTTTTGTTTTTTGTGGTTTTTTTTTTGGTAGTTGCATTTTTGTTCTTCTCAATGCCCCACAGTTATGTCTTGTCATTATTCTTAATCACTGCACACACGCACATAATCCTGTATGGACTGATAGGTTGCTAACCTCCCCTTTTTGGACTGTTACTTTTGAAAAAGACAGGTATTGAAATTATTTCTTTGAGTAGTTTCCTCTTTTAGCACACAGTTACATCTGTATGGAACAGCAAAGGTCTGTACCAAATGTTTTTTAAGTGAGTACTGTTTTTCTCTCTCTATCTTATCTGTACTACACATATCTCACTTCTTCCATGTGATGTAGATAAAAATGTGAAAAATGCATGTGGTGTCAGTAATAATAAAGTCAGCTCCACAGGGTAAATTGCATCATACATCCTTCACACCTGGATGACACAATAGTAGAACATGGTCTCAACTATTCATATCATTGATGTTGAAGAATAAGCTGTATTTTCCTAGTTCTCTATTTTTTTAAAACACAATTTCTATTTTTTATAATATCAGTCATTTGAACATGTATTTTTCAAAGACCAGCAGGTGATTCTAAGCTAAAAGTATTTCTCCTTCACCATTTGTCACACATTATCCCAGCACTTGTAATTTCACACACTTTAATCGCACACCTTAAAGCAAAAATTCCATCTTCACTGTGTCAGAGCTCATTATCAACTGCTTTCTGATGGCCTTATACACTGCTACAGTCAATACTTGCTCTTGAAACCATGTCAATTGAACAAGATCAGAAAATCCTACATTGAAATTATTGTGTGCAGCTGTGAAAAAAATAGACTTGCTTCCAAGTAAATGTTCTAACACAGATTTTTTTAAGGGGTCTGCTGTGACTTCTACTTATTAATGAAATTTTTTTCTTGTTATTATCTGCTGTTAAGAAATATTTAAATAGAAATATAAGAAGAAATATGTAAATACAATAAATATATAAATACATTGCTGATACACTATCTAATTCCTGAGAGTGGATTACAAATATATCAATGACAGCAGGACTACAATGAGAGTCACAGAACCACTGAATATTCTGAGTGGGAAGGGATCCACAGGCATCATCAAGCCCAACTCTTAAGAGAATGGCCCACATAGGGATTGAACCCCTTAGTCTTGGCATTTTTAGCACCAGGCTCTGACCATTTGAATGAAAGTGGCACTTCAGCTGCCTAAATTAAAACTGGAAGAAATAGAAATGGAATTTGGATTGCCTGTAACATACTCATGTTGCCATATTGTATAGAAAAGCCAAAGGTAGACAACTACAGGAAAATTTGCACATCAATTAAGTGTTACATGATATTTCTACAGGATTATTGCAGCATTTTTTTTGTTTGTTTTTTTTTTTGNTGTTTTGTTTTGTTTTGTTTTGTTTTTTATAGCTATCAGTATAGTATCCCAAGCAGCTAAGCATTTCTGGAGTGGAGTTTCCACTGATTTTCCTTATAAAAATATCACAAAGGATTTTGCAGTAAATGAAAATTTCATCAGATACCCTTCACCATCTGTGATAGCAAAAGCAGCACTGCATCATTACTACAGATTACAAGTACAGACAAAGAGAAATAAAACAAATTTGGAGAATGCACAGGCTAAGCTATATTTTTAGATTTATTTTGAGAATGGTACTAAAACTCCAAATGGCCATGCTGATTGTATCACATTGCTTCTCATGGCTTTTCTCCCTCCCCTGGTGAGGATTTCATGGGTGCAAAGCAGAATTACTTTAGTTGCATTCACACCAGTATGACTGGATAAATCCAGGAGGAAGGATTGAGTCTATTTTGTAGAATTTCTCTGGAATTCTGTAGAACCATAAAATAATTTAGGTGGTAGGGATCCTCTGATCACCTTCTGATCAAACCCTCCCTCGTGGTTACAAGGGTAAGGACATGCACACCTTCCAGGCTGTGGGACTGGAATGGAATCAGAGCAGTGAAATGCTCCAGCATTAAACAGCTGTCCATCAGAGCTGAACTGTGAAAATATTACACTCTTAGAAAAGGCCTGCTGGAGATGTGGAGAACAGAAATGCTTTTAGCCAGCATCTTTTGGGGAAGAAAAAAAATAAAAAGGAATGTGGCACTATTCATTCAATTGACACCTGGCACATGCTATTGTTCTGCTGGCTTGAATTGCCACTACAGGCTGAAAAATTCATCAGTCATCTTGCAGAGATATCACATCAGTTTTAACTCTGATTGTGACAGCTTAATTTTAGTTTGCAAAGATGATGACATCCTTTCACGTTTTGCCTGATTATTATTTCAGACTGATTTGAATCAGTTTCTTTCACTAGTTGGAACAGGGAAAAGTATAATGACTGGACTTTAATTTTTTTTTTTCTTCCAGGTTTGAATTTATCCTTTGTCTAAGACTGCAAGTGATAACTCTCTCTCTCTCTCTCTCTCTATATATATATACCCATATTCTTTGACTTTAACAAAACTCTTGGCTACTCAATGAACTTGAACTCCTTACCTACACTTTTTTTCACAATTATAGGTGTTCTTGACCACTGAAGGTTTGCAGTGGATCTGTTGACTGTGAACAGGATAGGCTGTGTAGAAGATCCAATTTTTTCCAATTCATCAGATTCCCAAGCCCTAAACATTTGTGCATGTTAAGGTCTAGGGGGCAAATGTGTAGTGAGAAGATGAGGGTGTGTGACTACTGATGACCTAGAGCCTTCCAGGATTCTTTTTATGAAATGAAAACAGGATTTGTCTATATTCACCTACCTCTTCTGATGTGTGATTTTCCATAGCCTCAGGGACTGGCTGTAAGCATAAGATAGTAATGGTTTTCTTGGGAGGAAAAAAAAGAAAAAAGAAAAAGAAAAAAAGCCCGATTTAAAGAAATAGACTAATTCTGTCTTCTTAAACTCCTAAAGACTAGGTCTAATCTCTTGCTGTGTGATTTTTTTTGGTTGGTTTTCTGAACCTTAATTTAATAATGTAGACAAATTTCAAAAGGAAGAAACAAAAAGCTAATAGAAGGGATAGTCTTGATGACATGGCATCAAAAAGAAAGGGAAAAAAATCAACCAGAGCTATTATCTAGCAAAATCCTTTCTATTTGAAAAATCATGAACTGCAAATTCTATCATATTTGTGAACAATCAGCTCAGTTAATTCCCTATTTTTCTTTTCCTACACTGTTCTCCCTCTCACAGCTGGCCCTGATTTTCCCACCTCCATATTATGCCCTTCTAGTGAAACTGCACTAGGTTGAAACACATTTTTTCCTTCACTTGCTATCCCTACTGGAAATCCCTGCATCTGCAGGCAGGGGTATTCACAGGTACAAGGCAGTTCTTTCCCTGACACGTGCTGAACCTGAAGGATGTGTAATGAAAAGCGTTAATATTCTGCTTATGACAGAGTCCCTGGGAGTGACCTTCAGAAGGTGCAAACGTGTAACTCCCTGGTATTACACGGCTCCCCCGGGACCAGCTGAGCAGGGAAATTGCAACAGAGCTCACAAAGCTGTTCTACTTCAAATTGCAGCCTTGCAGGATCTTAACTCTGAGGAGACACTGCCCCCCTTCCCAGGAAACCTAATGGTCACTGTGCAAACCTCGTGGGATGTGGCCGAAATGTCACTCTGCACCAAAGTGTTGCTGAGGTACCTGCTGCTTTCTTCTGCCCCCTGAAAAATTCTGCATCACCTGAAAATGCTGAGCATCACTGCAACTCCAGCTCTCCAAGCTTTGAGATCTTCATTTTTTTTGGAGGGCTGGCAGGCAGAACCCTTTCATGGGCCAAAGCTTGACCTGGGGTCTCATACTTTGCTGAGGATCTGGCTGCATCCTGTAAAATGTATTGTGCTAATGCAAATAGAAGTCTCTGGGAAAGTTCACTCTAGGTTATATGACCAATAAATTGGTACAGTAGAGATTCTTATCTGCCTTAAAACCATTAAGTCTTTACCTTGTAAAATACACTTAACATTTCCCAGAGATTCCCTGGACTGGTTAGGTGAGGAATGAGTTTGATGTGTAACATTCTACTTGTGTAACATCATTTTTTTAATTAAAATAGTTGTTTTAGACAGAGACATTTATTCATTTTGTGTACGTAATACTATTTTTAGGATGGAGTACAAATGCTTTAATCCATTTGCTTTTGGAATGCAAACTTACTGAACATAATTCATTTATTAATGAAGCTACAATTGTGCAGTAAGTGTTCTACTGAATTGAAACAGATGGAACCACCAGATTTAATATAATTGGCAATATAAGAGTTTCTGATTCAAAATGAGTTAACACATAAAGGCAAATCCTTCATTTAAGTTTCCAATGTTCCACCTTCTGTCTTGTATAATAAAGTCTTTTGAGGGCCAGCGTGATTTTGGGTCAGAAGTACAAATTCCACATCCAACCATGGCTTTTGCACTTTGGAACCTGAGCAAGTAGCTTCACACACATTTTCAGTCCTCCATGGGGCTTGTGCTGTGCTCCATGCAATAACAGAGAGCTTCAGGAGAGAACAGGACAGACAAAAGACTAATTATAACTTTGAAGACTGAAATTTGCTTCAGAAATGTTCAGCCACACAGAATAAACTATCATCTGCATCTCTATATAACTATAATAAAGTGTGCAACAGCTCCAAGAGAGAGAGACAGCATGCAGTACAGTACAAAAGCAGTTTTTCATTTAGATGTATGCACTTAAAAGACCCAGAATAAAAAAGTGAGAGCCAAAATCTGAGTGGAAGAAAATTGTTCCAGGAAGCCCCAGGGTTCAAAATATGACTGTGGAAGACAGCCAGTGAATCAAATATGTGCAGATACAGGAAAGGGGTTGGCCAAGGTCTCACTGAAAAATAGAAGAAAGAAAAAGAAAAAATCACAGAAAGAGCATTTTCAAATGCAGATATGGGAGTTTCAGCACTGCCTATGTTTTGAAGAACAAAGGAGTCACAAGGAGATTTACAAAAAAGGCCACGATGTCCTTAGGGAAATCTCAGTGAAGGAAAACCATAGCACCTGGTAGTGAAGCTTATTCTGCATATTAAATGAGGTCATGAAAAAGCAATTTTTTCAGTGATCAAAGTCTCTCTGTAGAACTCATGAAAAAGCATCAAAATGAGGGAGCAGAGCTACTGTCCAGACTAACTATAATGTTAATAAAAATATTTTACTGTTTCACAGCAGAGGTCAAATGTTCTGTAGGTGAAAACTAAAGAAAAGTCCTAGTACAACAGGTGACCAGTAGCAGATTCCTCTTTGTAGAAATTAATAATGACATTAAAAAGTTTCCAACTAACTTCAGCCTTAAAGAGAGATGATCACAGCAGTAAAAAAAATCCAAAAACTAGTATTCACTGGCACAGTAATTCAGAGTTTATATAGTCTGGAAAATACAATTTTAAAAATCCAGCAACTCAGAATCTTCAGTTCAGATGATGGGACAAAATATATGTCCTGTGAATGGCACTTTCTGCAGAAAGGTCAACTCTCTTAATTGGATATGAGTATGTAAAGGTATATTTCATTTTATACATATACATATGTGTATAAGTGCATATATACATATATATGATATATATAGGAAGAATTTCTTGAAAGTAAAGTCAAAAATCCTACTGAACTGATTACATAAAGACAAGTACATGGTGCCTCAAGGAGACCTGTTATTTCTAAGCTTTGAAGTGCAGTGTACATAATCAGTGTTGCAGGACAGTGAAGGCACACCACATGTAAAAAGAAAAATCAAAGTATTTAGTATAACAGTAGGAAACCAGGAGGTAATTCTAAGAATGGAAGCATGTCCATAGAGCAAAATTGAATTTTTTGTCACTGTGGAAGACTTTAAAAAGTTACTCTGACAAAGTCCTAGATTGTGTAATTAAAGTTTTCAAATATAATTAAAATTTGATAAATATTTAGCATATCCTTCAGAAAGATGAGGTAGTGACTGTTTTAGTCAACTGATGTGTCATCATTCAGAAAGTCTGCAATCATCCTGTCTATGCTCTTCTCAGTTTCTGTGCCAATTAAAGTGATTTGCAGCTGTGACAAGGTTAGACACACCTGATTCTGAGGATAACAGGGAATTTTTGGCATGCTAATCATAGACTAGGAAGCTCTATCACCTTTCACCTTAGTTTAAATAAATAAATAAATAAATATTAATTTTTATCTTCATAAGGCTTTAACTGAATAATGAAAAAAATAATGTGACTAATGCGACCACATCTCATTAGCTCCAAGTAACTCAGGGCAAAACCCCAAAATAATTGTTGCAGCATAAGATACAGATGTAAGAGAGGTATCTTTGCATCCTTCCCTCCTTCTCTGGAATTATGCATCATTTACTTTTTATTTGTAAAAAAAATTGAAATGGAGAATGCACAGTGTCTTTCAGAGCACATTTCAGCAGTGAGCCAGAGGAATTCAGCTTTCTCAGGAATTTAACACAGACTTTCTCCAGCAGTGTTCTGAACATGCTATTATAACATGATTTCTATTGCTCTGTCAGGTGAGAAAATTGAAAGACTCCTATGAAACCAACACCAGAAAGAAGAGAAGATAAAAAGGGAATGAAGCCATAAAGGCAAGTCAGGACAGGATCCTGACTACACAATGTGATTTGGAGCAGATTTGGCTGCCTCCCTTTAAGAGCATCTTCCTGACAGAGGACTCCTCCCAGCTGAGCAGAGTGGGAGTAAAGCAAATACCCAAATCCCTCCAATATTAACTAAATCTCACTGCTTCCAGGTCATAAAAGTGATATGCAAGATTTTCAAGATATTCTAGGTATTCAAGATGAACCATTGACACTTATCATTATTAACAAGATAATAATGATAATGCACATTAGATGTGTGCCCAACACCAGCCAATCGTGGTACTATCCTGGGAAAAAAGGATTTCAATAGTACTGGACATAAATTCTGGCTGACACAGGAGGCAGTAATTCCTCTTACAAACCTCCAGTTATGTCTGCCTGCATCCCACAGAGACAGCCACGGTGGAAGAGCTCTTTTTTGGAGAGTGTTTTATACTCTCATACTGAAAGAAGGACACCAGCAGGTTTCAAATAAGCCTAGCAACATGCAGCATGTGAGCTCCTTATTAGGACACCTACAGAAGAAACAGCCTTTTGGATCCCCAAAGATGTTTTATTTATGAATTGTTTGTGCTCATATGGATTGAGAGCTGGAAAAAGTTTAAGTGATGAAAACTACATTAGTGGCAGTGGATGCTGTTTTTAATTAGGAAAACGTTACAGCCAAAACACTGCAGAACTATTTTTGCTTACTTCTTGCAATTTTTTAGTAAGGTTTCGGATTTTTTCAATGTTTTGGACCACAGTATGACAGAAAATCTAAAAAGCTTCCCTCTTTCCAAATTTCACTCAAATGAACATTAAATTGGAGGAATAGAAGATGAGAAGTTTGAACAAGTCATGATCAGCTCTGGACAGGGTACCATGAGTATTTGAATTATGTTTAGTTTGATGATTCTTTCTTTCTGTTAATTTTGTCTTTGGCAAAATAACAATAATGCTATCAATCCAGTGCCCATTAGCAGACACAACCTGTGAGCTCCCAGTACTGAGCAGTCCCCACAAGGATGGATGCTATCTCTCACTACCAAAGAAATCTAAAAGAGGATAAAAAAGAGGATAGCATGTCCTGGAGATATACTGTGTTTTAGCCCAGGAAAGCTAGTTTGTTATTATAGTCTGACATTTATGTCATGGAAATTTCTGAATAAAGGATGAGAAATGTGATGTCGTATTTACATTTTCTAGTCTGAAGATTAAATCAAGCAAGGTTTTCGTTACCTTCAAAATTATTTTACCCACATCCTCACTTGTATTCCCCACAGATAAAAAAAGAAGCAAGGCTTCAATTTATGTCTTCTGCTTTCACAAAAAAAAGATGGCAAAGCTGAAAGTTGTGTTCTACTACACGTGAAAGACTCTTTGCTAATTCCACCTTATAATGACTGAATAAGTTATTAATTATGAAGTTTTGCCATCTTGCTGAATGTGCCATGACACCATATCTCGAAGTTCTAGTTTTACACTAAATTATATTATAAATGTATTAAGTTCTTGGAGCCAGAGTTTTCTATCTGGCCTATTTTGTTCTTTCTTCAGAGTGTAAGTGTAATTACTTGAATGGTTTAATATAATTGCATCCTAAATGTATAATATTAGGCTTCATTCACACTATTATAGTTCCTGGCATTCTCTTAATTAATTGAATAAAAACAAGTAGAGATATTATTCCATAGTAAGTACCCAACACAGCAGTTTCCTAATAGTGGAGAAATCACACATTCTCTCTTAATACAATAGTTCCATTACTCCAAGGGACATCAGTTTAGACCTGTGACACACCATTTACACATTTTGACCACATATGATTATCCAGTTAGTTCACTGTATACAAAAGATAACAAAAATCACTTATGTTTCCCACATACAAAGAGAGCATAATTTACAAAAACCAGATAATTCATAGGTTCAAAGTCCTACCAAAGCTGTGAGAGAATAAGTTAAAAGAGGCAGATTAAATAAACCTTCAGCTGTTGCTGTTGGACCAAGAATTGCTTTTTCTCACATGAATGGCTTTGTCACAGACTCTGGAGACATGTAGCTCTCTCTGGCTCTCTGGGAGATTTTGTATTTCATCTGACCTATTTAAATCATAAAGATATATCCCACTCAATAAACAAGAGAATATTTTTTTTTCCTGTAAAAATGTTTTATTTAAAATGGAAAAGCATCAAAAGGAAAGATAAAGAATGGGATTTTGCAATGCCTTATAGCCTGACCATGAAAGGGCTTTGATGAGAGCAATGGATTCAAGACTCATCAAGTAGAGGAAGATATTGAACCATGGTATTCTAGATCCAAAATGAGCAAATTAAATAGACTTCAGAATTCCCTTCACCTGCATTTTATGCCAAATTTGAAAATAACATCAAAATACTTAGTCTCAAAACCAAAAACAATCTTTGAATTTAAACTACGGAAAAAAACCTCACCATTTTAAATTAGAGTTAAATTCAAATGGATGCTAATATCAATAGATTTTCTCTTTTATACTGTTTGGACATATCTCCCTGTTAGATCCATGGATTTAAGTATAATCCTACAGTGTCACCCTGTGATATCCTCCATGAATAATGAATATAACACAGTAAGAGAAATATTTTTACCACTATTATGTGAATTGTAGAATTATATTTACCTGTAAAGAATGTTAACTCAAAATTAACTGTAAAATCTTAATTTTAAAGTAATACTTGTTTTATGATTGTAACTGTACCATTTTGAAGATAGATTTTCTTGCAATTCAGAGTGAAACATCCACCTTACACCTGTTCTAGAGTTGAATATTCAATTTCTTTATTACAACAGCACATTATTATAGGGGTTTTATTATTGAGAGTTAGTATGCATATAATCATGGGCATGAGCTTTTAGATATGATTTTGTTAGCTTTTTGTATAATTTTTATGTCAGGATAACTCACTTTGACAGTCATGGCTACTGAAAGGAGGGCACTAATAGACATTATGATCACAGTTCAATCTACATAGTAAAAGTTACTTTTTCACAGGTACTGGCTTCTGCTTTGGCAAGAAAAATGTCCTTGATACAACCCTACTGATAATATCTGGTGTCTTATTAAACAACTACAGTGAAAATTAACTCTTCAAGCCTTAATAATGAGTATATGAATATGGTTATTTTGTCCAGTCATCTTTATATAAAAACATAACTTACATGTTTATTCTTCAGCCTTAGATATTGCATTTATGTATTTCTTCCATAGTTATCAATAAATGCACAAGGTCAGGACAGTCTTTGGTTTGTATCAAACCATGACATGAGTCTATAGGGGAAGAAAAATCAGCAGGTGTGATATCAAGGAAGGAATCAGACCAAGACCTGACATTCACATCCCCAGGAGCAGTAGCAGTGAGTCTATAACACCCTTTCAGACACAAAATGGGTTCTGCAGCTATATTCTGTCATTTCACTTCAGCTTTCAGGATATTATCCTATCAGGTTTATCACTCTTTTTGCAAACATGTTATCTGCAAGTCAGCGTGGCTTTTTCAACAGCCTGTCTATGGCAGGAAACAAAATTATTTGCCAGTCCACTGTCACAGGGGATGCAAATAAAAGGACTTGCAAACTGTGTCTGTTCCCACGTGAGAAAAGGTCTTTGAAGCAGCCAAGCAGTGCAATGAATATTACTAAAGAGTATGAATCAACAGGTTGTTGTATAGACTGCTTGGCCTCCAAAGCTGAGTGACAGTGTCCTCTTCATCAGCAAACATTTACTGTGAACTTAACACAACCCAGGCCCAGCAAACCACATTTATTCAGTTGTTTCTTCTCAATAACTGTGGTTGACTGTTCTAATGCCTGAACAGTAACTAAAATTTTGCTGGGTCTTACTTACTTTTAGCTCACAACTCCCTGCACTGCTTCTAATTTGTTTTCTCCTATTCTTCTTTTTTCAAAATTTTTAGATAAACAAGAATGTTAAGATCACTGAAGAAAGAATCTTTAAAAAATCACATCATTAAGACTATTCAGGTATTCATGAAGTACTGAAATATGGATAATGACTTGAGCATGTCAGTAAAATGATCATCTGTCCCAATTAATATTGATATATTGCAGTTGTGAAGGCTTTTAATGATCACATTACTAGGAAATTATTGCTGCTCATATAATTTGTCCTTATAATCATGTATTTATCATAGATACAAAAGACAAGTTCCCCAAGAGGACAATTAAAGCCCATATTCTGCTGATTCTTAATTGGTAGAGAAGACAGTCTTTACACTTATGTGGGAACAACTGTCTTTTTGTCAACACAAGTGTCTCTTTTTAATTACAGCCTATACAAGCTACACATACTGTATGTTTTATGGGCATGGGATGTAACAGCACTTCTGAAAAATATCTGCATGGGGTGGAATAGATAACCAGTTAGGCAAGAATCAGCCCAAATAACTTTCTGAAATTGTCCTTAGAGAGGGAAAAGTGATGAACTAAAAATATTAATAGGTTTTTTTCTCAGCCTAATTTGGTGACCAGTTCTGTATGCTGCTACTCAATCACAGGTTAGTTCTGTAGAGCACAGCAGCAGTGACTGCATCCCAAAATGGTGCCACAGGTACTTGAATGGTGTGTTCAATAGATTTCAGAGCACTGAATTTTATAGGCTTAAAGATTAAATGAAGACACCACTGCTAATCACTAAATCTCACTCTACAAAATTAGTTCCCTTGTCTCATATAATTGCCTGCCTGTCTTCATAAATAGATTGCAACTGAGTGTTGTATCTTCCATCTAGTTATATCTGTAAACTAATCATACTCATGGCCACTTGGTATACTTTTTATTATGATTAAAAATCCTGGAGGCCTGGTGTTATAGTTTGTTGGCCATGTAATTTAGAGAGTTGTCCAAGGGATCCATTTCCCCCACAATTACAAAATGTGTCAGACTTGAGGCCCAGTAACCATGAAACTCAGTGTGTGCATTCCTGCACTCCTTGGGCAGGCCTAGCCATCAATCTCAGAGGGTATTTTATTTTTAAGGACCACAGTGTCACACACAGCCATAAACCAAGAACTTTGAATCGTGAAGCCATTGTTGCAGCAGCCCTTTTCCTTTGGCTGACTGGTGTAAGAATATTTACTGCTTAAATTCTGCTCAGACAGGCCCAGTGATACTGATGGTTTATCTAATTATTAAATTAACATGAAGAGAATGCAGTTCTCAATTAAATTTTCTAACTCTGAAGCTCCCCTTGGATGCACACTCACTGTGTCACACTGGGATTTTTCTCACAGAGGAGGCAGCAAATTCATTCAGTATGAACCTGCCAAGTGGATTAAGGCTGCTGTTTGCAGGGAGATACACACACATGATGTAGAGGAGATGCAGAGGGAAACTTGGCAGGGCTCAGCAAGGGATGCTCCTCCTTGGCACATTGCAGTGGGTCAGCATTACAGCTCTGCAGCTTGGAAAGCCAGGACAAGACACAGCCCCCACAGCTCTGCCTGGGATTATTGGCAGGTGCCTGTAGTCAGCAGTTGCCAGAAATTGGCCCCACATGAACCAGCAGAGGCAAGAAGTCTCCAGTTCTGCTTTATTAGGTATGTATGACAAGCCAAATGATGGGCTTTGTGTCTGCCTCTCCCTACCCCTGATATTAGTGTCCAGGCAGTGCTGGATAATGAGACTGTATGTACCTCGCTCCTCGAGGTCTCTCGTGAAATCCCCAACTCTCCCTTAACTCTCATAAAGATCATTTGGAAGATTGACTGGATCTTTTTTGCCTTGGGTTCTGTGCTTTTATTATACAATGCACAACTTTCTTTTTTTTTTTTTAATCTTATTTTTAATATAGTTCTTTATTATAAAAATACTTTTTTTATTATTATGTTTTTCCTTGGGGATGTTTTTGTGTTTACCTCTAATTGTGTGTCTAGATTCCCTCAGGGAACTTGAGTGGGCTCTCTAACACAACATGTGTCCAGCTTTATAAACTCAGATTACAGATCTGTTCTCTATTCCACTTCCACTTAGAATAAGTTACTTATATACAACTTTATGCACACATACAGAATAATTGCCAAGTATAATCTTTTTTCTCACTCAAAAGTTGTTAGGATTTTTTGTTGAGGTTTTTTGGTTTGATTTTTGTTGGTTTTTTTTTTCATAAAGATAAACATATATGTCTTGACAGAAATTGCAGCCATTCTTTGCAGGAGAAGCAAAATAGCTGATTGCCCAGTAAACCCCAATGAAATCACTTAAAGCTCAGCAGAAACCTAGCCCAATTATCATTCCAAGGCAAGTTATAATTTCAAGGTAAAATGCTTACAGGATGCCTGAAGCTGGAGAATAGATTTTACCTTCCAAATGGAAGTATGAAAATATTCCTACATATTTTAAAGTATATTTTGTTGAATAAAATCAGTAACTGAACTGATATATTTTCCTCTTTCTTTTTTTCCCCCTTTTTCTCAAAACCAACCAACCAAACATGAATCAACCAAAACTAAACAACCCCCCCTAAAAACCAAGCCAAATCTGTACTGAAAACCTCTATCCTCTGATTAAAAATTAAACTTTTAGTCCCCAGAAAATTTTCAATAAAATCAATAAAACAAAGAAATAGAGCTACGAAATGGAGGAAAAACACCGTGACATCACATGACTCTGCAGAGTACAACAATCAGAATGTTTGTTCCACTAGAAGGATTCTAATTCTGAGGATCTGAAACCAAGAGCATCATTCCCAGACTTATCAAAAACATGTTCCTACCCTCTAGTCACAGCACAACCCAGGTCATCTGCTCTCAGCCTTTCCTGCTGACATGATCATCCCCCATAAATACTTAAACTCCCAGGTGAGGATCTCGGTTGCAAGGTTAAGGAGTCATGCTAACCTATTTGCTCATGGGCTCAATTAACACTAAGGGTATTGTGTATTATGACCCATCTCCAGTAGGAAACGTTGCAGCTGTTTGAATTGTAAATACTCTGAAGTCTGCTTCTTATGACAGTTTTCTGGGGGCAAGAGATCTTGGGTCAAATCCTTGATCTGAATTAGGTTTTGCTTGTCTTCCTCTGCATGGGCTTTTTCAGAGATTTTGCTTCTGCTGCACAGTCTGGGATGAAGCTTTCCCGTTGCTTTATTGGAGCTGGAAAATGTGTTAAGCAAGCACTGAGTTAGAGGGGAAGCTTGAGGATAACTTGAGTCAAAGGCTGGTGCACTTTCTGTACAGCAAGAATCTGATCTTCTCTCCTGGAAAGGCAAAATCAGAAGAGTAGCAGAGAAAAAGAAATAAGACCCTTTTCCACCCTACCTGATAGTATCTTATTCTTGTGGGAGCTGTAAATTCAGATGACTTTAGGCAGTTGGTGCTCCAGCCGTAAATTTCACAAGATTTTTTTTACTGTGTCAGGAGATGCAGGGCTCTGACAGTCAACACTTACTCAGAACCCATCTCCTCTGTGTGCCTCACCACTGTATTCTGCACAATTTTCTTCCAAGAGGTGAAAGATGGGCTACATAGCCCAGATGTTGTAAACACTTTCTGAATTCACCTCTGATGTAGCAAAGAAACCTTAATTCATCACAGGGAGAAGTGGAGGCAGTGTAAAGTTGGGTGTGAGGGGGCAATCCTCTCCTTGGTGTCCATAAGATACCGTGGAAGGGGAGCCATGTGTGGAGAGGCTGTGTCAGCTTCAAGTCACCTCAGAAGAGTATTTCAGATGCCCTTAATTGACCTGATGTTTGGGGCAGAACCATCAGGAAGGAACAAAGAGGTATTCAGTGTCAGCAGTGCCTGTGCTTGGGAGTTGTAACATTAAGTGCAATTTTCATGTCCTTCCTCTGTTATGGAGACCTGGAATAAATTTGGCTTATTAGCTACATTTAATGAAAATGTCTTTCTTCATTTTTTTCCCTTTTTTTTTCCTTTTATTACCTCTGCCCTGCTCTTCTGTTGCCATGTGTTGCATCTGTGTTCTCAGACATCTATGAAAAGAATATAGTCATCTCTTGTTTTCCCTGTGGCACAGCAATGCAGGGATCTAAGTTCTACTGATCTCAGCACTAAAGGCATCACTATGCTCCTTGAATCAGGTGGCTCACTAGCTGGATTTCACATCAGAGACAAATAAATGGAGAGAAAAAACAGTAGTGAGAAATGTTTTCTCATCTGTGTGTCTGGAGACACAGCTTGACATCACTTTAACAACTGCAGAGTTGACCTGAGCTGCGAAATTTGAATTCATAGCCTCAGTTTTCCTGTGGTCCAGGATACACTGCATTAAAAGTTTTTCCCTTAAAAGTATTTCCTTTTGTCTTAGAACCTTTCTGTTCCTCTGAAGTGTCTGTAGTTACTAAGTAGCTTTTAACTGCATTAAAAAGGCAAACTAGTTAAATGATGCAAGGATTTCATTTCTTTTTTTAATGACAGAAATGAGAAAATATCTCCTATAGCTGTCCTGACAGGCTGCATGCCAGTCTCAGACAGATGTGATTTAAGGCAGACAAGTTATAAACCCTGAAAAATGGGGTTTGTAATGGAAACAACTGACCCTGAACCTCAGTGTCATGTGCACAATGCTATAATAGCTGCTACTTGGCACTCACTTTCCATCTCTCACTTCAGTCAACAGATAAAAAAAAATACACTTCTCATTTATTAGCTTTTAGGTTGGACTGCCCATGCATGGGCATTCCATTTCTCCTCTTCCTCTGGCTGCTGCATAACCTGTCTCTGAGACTCAGATCAGAAAGGTGTTAAGCTTGACTTTGCTTCTTCTAAAGTCAAGGTGGCTGCATGCAAGATTGTCAATCTGCACATAAAGTTTTGTGGGCTTGGAAGCCTTCCATAGATTTGGTCAACATTAAGCAATTTGGTTCCCAGACCTTTTTCAACACTTCTTATATAAGAAAGAATTGTGCAAAGAAATATTGTGGCAATATTGCTCAATACCTCAGTGGACTAAGGACCAGGATGCTTCAGTGGGAAACAGCAACCTCTCAGAATGATTTTCCTAGCTGGAATAACCTGGGGAAAAACCCCTGTGCCTATCTGTTTGTCCTGCTTTTCCACTCTTGAATAATGAGTGGCCACCTAATAAGCACCTAATAAGAGACAACTCTCTTCCTATCACATCAGGATATTGAAATAAATGTGGAAAAATGTCTGATGACAAAACAACTTATTTCCTTTGATTTGGTAAAAAAAGTATTTGGAAGTTTTGAGATTTTATCATCTGAAAATAATTTTAAGGTAGTCTAAATTATAGCAAAGAAGATTGATCCCGAGGAACACAGAAATTCAACCAGACAACCAAGTAGGTGAGAAATATTTTTATTTGAAGGCTGGCTTTGAGACTGTAGTTTTTCTGCCCAAGAAATAAAATCTTTGGGACTGAGTGCCAAAAAACCAAAAAAAAAACAGCAACAAGAAAAAAGCTCCAAGAAAACAATCCCTAAAACATTTTCACTTTCAATGGGACAAATTAGAGCTGGGCTAGAAATGTTAGCTATGTGCCAAGTTGAGCCATGCCAAGCATGTAATACCAACACCCTGTTAGGATTTTACAGAATTTCTGCTTTTTGAGAAGCCAGCAACTTTCAAACTTCTGAGGAAGTCACATCAGGTCACACCTATTCACTGGTGTAACTTTATTGGCTTCACCTGGTTCAGGCCATCATAGCATCAACAGGATCCTATGGGAGCATTTGATGATGATTTTGATGATGATGATGAACCAAAAAGCCATTATTCTGATGAACCACCTCTTTTGATCTTATATTTTTGTCTGGAAAAGGTTACTTGGCACAGGAATCTACAAGAAGTATTGATACCAGAGACACCAAAGAGAAGCTTGTATTAAGCCTGGTTCAGAACAGACAACAAAAATAAAGTCTTAACACTGGCTTTTAAAATTTAAAAGTGTAATCTGTAGTTCTGTGCACTTAGAGAATGTCTTCTTTTAATCAGAGAGGCAATGCTAATTTCCAAATAATACCTCAAAGCAATCCTTCTCATTAGGGAGTTGACCTTTTCCTAAGTGATATTAGAAAAAATTCTGTTATCTCCATACATTTATATATAAATGCTGAAAATCTATTGGGCTCTGTAGTTCTTAAAGTGTATGTGATCTTCTCATGTCTGGAGTCCATATCTGACCCAAATGACACAGAATAAAGAAAAAAAAGAACAAAAGCCTATCTCTCAGCATCAACAGCTGAATTTTAAACATTTATTTCTACTGCACCTTTGAAAAATTAAATGTTCCTTGCTGTAAAGCAGAGGAATTAATAGCAGTTATGTTTAAATGCTGCTTATGTTGTTTAGCAGGCAGTCCTTTCTAATGTCAAGTTAATGAGAATGCCAATCAAGGAAGAATACTGCATGTTAAGACATGCAAATGAGACATTAGAGTGCTGAAATTGCTGTCATCTTTATATCCTCTGATGCTGTGCCAATCTGTGAGAACTTTTCCAGGAAATGGCCAGATTTCAATGGAAAAGACAAACTTAAGTGGTTCCTAATTCACAGTGTTTGTTGCTTCCATGACAGCTGAAGGAAAAAAACAAAACCAGAACATGCTCAAGCATAACTTTATTTTGTCTAATCTGCACCAAAAGCACAGTTCATGGCATCTTGAACTGACTGTGATTGTAACCAAGTAATAATTAAATTGGGAAAAACTACCCAGTGATCCTTGAAAGCCATGAATTACAGAAATAGCTCTGGTGGAGCCCGGGACTTGATGGATATTGTGCAAACAGTTTTAACTTGAAAATTCTTTCTCCAGGCTCTGCACAGAGGAATTTATAGTACTGTCATATAATAATTAAATGCCAAAGGAAAGTTTGCCCTTGTGGACAGTAACTGGGATGCCTCATCTGCATCCTGCTGCACTGGACCTATGGGTTTTTTTTAAGTCAAGACCTATTCTGGTTAGGTTTTTTAGGGGAATGGAAGAAGGTTCCCAAAAGGGAGGGATGGGAAGTGTGTGACTACTCTGAAGACCTCTGTGGCTTTATGCTTTATAGAAAAATACTTTTTGCTCCAAAGGGCCTGATGTACATCATTTGCAAAGCTGCCTCTTCCCAAAAGTTCAACACTTATTGAGGCTCTGGTTTACATCTTTACAGCACCAGTATCCACAATAGATCTGTGAAATGCTATACAGCTATTTTCTGCTTGACCTGACCTAGTACCTTTCTTGGGGGAATGTTTTACATTCCAGAAAATTCAAATTTACTTAGTTGGTGTGGGGATTTTGGCTGGCTGTTTGGTTTATTCTGGATTGAAAACTCAAAAGTTACAGTCTTTTTTTTTTTTTTACATTTTCACCTTGAAAATCAGTTTCTGTCCCTGCTCTATTTGCAATTGTTTGAGAATTATTTATTTTAGTGCCACCTGAGTTCAGAATGATTCATGCTCTAATAATTATCAAAAGGTATCCTGATGGCTATCTTATTACTTTAAAGAGTTTCATTATTATAAAAATTATTATTTTAATATGGTCTCAAATGTAAGATGCCTAAGGCATATGCCATGTACACATTGTATGCATTTAATTTTTTGACATAGATTTTAATTTAACAGCATTATATCATTCCCTGCCTTGCCCATACACTGTTCTCCTACACTTCCTTTTTAATATAATGGGAATTTTAGGAGTAATTTCATTTTCCTACAATATTGATGAAGAAAGAATGGTAAATCCCTCAATGAATTCCTTTCTTTACCTATGGAAAATAATTTTTAAGAAGGCACATTATATATTTTATGATTCTGTTTACATTTCTGGTTTCATCAATGTAGAAAAGGAGGTTTCTTCTGTGCTTTTAAAAACATTTGAGTCAGTAACATGAAACATGGAAAGAATCAGAATGGTTGCAGGGCCTCTTATGCAAAGAAAGAGAGAGTGTCCTTCAAATTTTCTTTCTCTTAGCACAGTAAAAATTTAGTTTATTTATGATAATGATGAATATATCTTGGTAACTTGTAATTTTTTTTCAGTACAACCTGAGTTAATGTTAACCTCTTCATCATATTGACTTTCCCATAACATTTTAGTAGGATACTGTTTGGGGTTTTGTTTTGTGGTTTGTTTTTTGGTTTTTTCTTTTTTTAATATTGAAAGCAAGCAAAGCTTGGCTCAAGCTGCAATCCTTCAAAAACCAATAAGGAATGTGCCAAATAAATGCACAGTGGAGAGAGAAGCTGAAAGTCTCAGCCTCCCTCCTTGTGCTGCAGCACTGAGAAATTGCAGGAAATGGAAAGATAGAAACTTCCACAGGTACTGAAGAGTTTGATCTGCAGCCTTGGAAAAAGCTTGGATTGATGTAAAAATTAAAGTACACAGACATTAGGCAGAAAAATTATAAACTTATGTTTCTATAGTTGTAAGAGTATGCCTTAAGTAAGTAAGAAACTGTATTGAGTAAGAGAATAAAGAATTTTATAGTCTAGTCATGTAATTGTCTAGAGTAAGATAAGAGTTTAGATGTCATAATAGGAGCATATGTGTCTACATGTAATTGTAGCCCATTGGATAAAAATATATGCAGTGTGGCAGAATTAAATAAAGGTGATAGGTTAGGAAAAAAAATAAACTTTGTGACAACTTTCCATTGGATTAGAATGTT
>WBNO01026721.1:239061-320086 GCA_013400575.1 Peucedramus taeniatus | reverse complement strand
GTAAAAAAAAAAAAAGCACCAAGCTATAAAACTCCCTGTCTTTTCTGAAGAACTACATGAAATATTAGTTGTATTGTTTCAATAACAACAAGAAAATATAAGCATGGATTTTTTTAATTTCAAGGGGAACAATTCAAGAGACACTCAGAACATGAAAATTCTATTTTCAGTCATTACTCTTTAGATGTCAGAAAATTAGTCCAGGTCTCATAACTACTTGTTAGGAACTGATAGAAATGGGTTTAGGGGAATGAATATGTTTCTGAAAATATGAGTTGATAATCTGAGGCCCATAAAAATCTCTGTGTTACAAACAGGCTCAATAGTGAAAAAAGCTCACTCACCCAATATTTGTTGAGGAATGGAGCCCAGTGTTTCTGAGGCGAAATCGCTGACCTCTACTACTTCACTTCAAGAGAACTCAGTTATCCCAAGCAATAATAAATTATTTTTTCCCTCTGTGGACCAGTCACCAGAAAGCAATATATTGCACTGCTTCATAAAAAAAAGGAGCAAAAACACCACAGCATCCTAAAAGTATCACAGTAAACTGAAAAGTTCAGTTGGTCAAGAATATAAAACTGCAATTTCTTTTATAGAAAAAATAGGAAATTTTTTGGGTTCTTTTTTTCTCCTCTGTTTCAGTCAGAAGGAAAAAAAGCAAACATATTTCTTTTAGGTTTACCTGAATCTAAATATTTCAGTTTTCAAACTGAAATAAGGTACTATTTGTCTTCTTTGATATACTACCCATTTATCTATGTAGTCAAGTCCCCAAGTCTTGGCAGAGTCATTTTCCTTCTGATACAGTGGGTGCAGGGAAAGAGGGGAAGAATCAGAATGCTTATAGATAATTGAATACTTAAGTACAGGCATTTTTGAGGAAAATACACATTTGTGAGAAAGATTTATTTGTTATAGAGTTGTATCATTCAGTCTATTAGAACTTTATAATTGGGTTTTATACTCAAAGGACAAATATTTCTTTACTGGTGCTTTATTTAACCAAGTATTAATAGAAAAACCCACTAGGTTATTAGTTTATTATTTTTATTTAATGTGACAAAGAGCAGGCTATAATTTATCTCTTCCTGAATTATAGGAAATATTACTTTATCTTGTAGGCATACTGCCAACATAAAAAATGCTTGTCATACAACAAAAATGGAATATTTGGCAAGCACAGGACAGATCTGATTTTGTTGGTATTTTAATTACCTATTTTAGAAAAAGTCCACCTTCATCAGCTTGGAATTTTCAAGTCCATCTTATAAATAACTCCCTTGATGGAAATTACTGAGACCTACCTGACAGCACGAACAGCCCACACCTCAGCTGTTTCACACCAGAATGGCTCACAGCTGAGGATCAGGACTAGCAAGAAACCTGGGGAGTGTGACAGAATGTTTCTCTAACACTTTCTATCCTCAGATCCTCTTGATCTAATTCTATTTTATTACTGCAATAAAAGAGCAGCACAAATGTGATACTTTTTCCTCTTTAACAGGAGTATTTTGATTTTCTGGAAGACAACTGGTAAAATACAAAGAAACATGGCAAAAGAAAACTTTGCATTCATTTCTATTAGTGGCACAGCAGAACTCTGCAGATGGCTGTGTCTGTCTAGAAGATAAGTTTTCCATTCCAGATCATGTTTTAGTCTCTTCTTTAAATGCAATTTTTAAAATAAGAAAAGGAGGGAGAAGGAAAGCCTGTATTTCCTCAGGTACTGACACTGAAGGAGCCTAGTTCCTATGGATTTAGATCTTGTATAATTTTATATCTCAGAGACGATCTATGCTGGAAGAAAAGTAAGTTCCAAGTTTTACTCTGCAAACTTGGTCCCTTAGGGCATACATTGACCACAGCTTTATGCTAGGATGTGACACGAGCTCTTAGCATGGCTTGGGTACAGCAGGGATTGCAGATACAGTTATGCAGTGCTGCTCTTGGAACCCAAAGCAGTGTGCATTCTTCCTCTATGCCCCTTGTCAGATCTTTCCATCCAGAATTTCCTGGAATCCTGTGACCTGAGTACTCTTGGTATAATAGATTACTCAGCAGAGCCACATCTACAGACTTTCTCCTCCACTAGCTACATATTTTCACAAATCTTTGAGAATTTAATTACCTTTCAGGCTTCTACCTGTTGGCAAAATTTGGCTGAAATATTTGAAGAAGACATCTGTTAGGGGGTGGGAAAGCTGGAGGAAAGGGAAAGGTGCTGGTTACACTCCCAGACAGGAAAAGTGCACTCCAAAGAAAAAAGGAAAAGCAAAGAATTCCAACTAAATTCTGCACATAATACATTTCATAAAAGCTGCAATGTGTAAACAAAAAGCAGTAAAACACACTTTGCCATACATCAGATAACATGCAGAAAGAAACAAATGGATTATTCATTACAAACTCCAATGATTAATGTGTTTTCAAATTCATATTGCTTTTTCTTATAGCTGTAAAGAGATTACTTTATTTAAATGCATGAATTGTAGCTTCACAAAGATTACTAAATAATTTTAACCACATCTTCAACACCAGAACAGTCAAAATTTCCCCTCAGAGTGGCCCCATGCTGAACCCAGGTTGACCTAAACCAATAGAGAACACGATCTGCAATGCTCCTAAAGGATGTAGTGGGTGATAAAATTTCTACACTTTTTTGCAGGCACAGGCATGAAAAACTTTATTTAAACTACTGGTCATTATGGTTTTGTTTTGTCTATAACACATAATTGTATTACAATATATATTCTTACTATGGGGTACTGCAGACAAAAGTAGTGATGTGTAGATGGATCAGGGCATAGACACTGAGATTTCAGATACTATCAGAGCACTATGACAATAAATACCTCTGTGTAGAAGCATAGATCTTCTAGTGTCCCTTAGACCTTATTAAAGGTCCTTCCCCAAATCAGTGTTGCAAAAAATAAATTATTTCTCTGAAACATCTATATGTGCCCCCTAAAGATTCACCAGGACATTTGCAAGTGGTCATTGTCAGCTGCTGGTTTACAGGTTATAAGGTTGTCAGAGTAAGTACTTTTCTTTTTTTCTTTTAGGTAATCTCAATTTAAATTTTTCCATATAAGCAATATTTACTTCTTTTGACTAGGTCCTGGATACCAAAAATGCATCCTCTTCCTTAGAATAGCTTCTGCCTTTTCTTTTTTAAAGATTTTTGTGCACTATGGCAGACACATCTCCTGAAACTTGCATGTCTGTGCCCAGTTGCCTTTCCCTACAAGCCCTTAACTCCTCAGCTTTTTCTCTCTCAAAAATAACTAAAGAAAAGAAACAAAAAAATCTTTTTTCCCCATCTCCATCCCCCTCAGCAGCAATGCAACTAATACAGGCAAAAAAAAAAAAAAGTCTTTTCCAGTTTCCAAAGATGGATAAAACCAGACTTAACTGATAATTACCTCCTCTTTAAGCTTTCACTGATCAAAGCTAAACTTTTGCTCAAAAGAAACTTTCCTTCAGAAAATACTGAGTCCTGGCTAGTTCCAATCGTGCTGTTAAATAAATAAAAGTTATTTAAATCAAGCTGCTATCTAAACTGTACTAAATATTTTTTTCCTGCATGAAGAATCTCGTAAGAATGAAGTTGGTCCTGTACTCCAGTCTCAGAAAGGTTTCTCAATTAGGAGTTAATTGAAATTGCTCTGTGTTTGATGATCTCCTACTATTTTCATGAGCTTTCTGAATAAGACTGCTTGAGAGCTGTCTGGTGAAACTTTCCCAAAAAGCATATATTAGATTACTGCCATAAACCATTTATCAGGCTGCATCTTGAATCCATACAAAAACTAAAGCCACAACAAGAGCTCTTGGAATAGATTTATTGTTAAAATGTACCTTCATCAGACTTTGCAAGTTAACTGAAATCCAAATACTTCCTGGCACCTTGCTCAGTTTTATAGTAATCTGTCAAAAGCTTAGAAAATTGGGTGACTTTCCACTGACAGATTGCTTAGTGCCATGTCAGGTACTGAAATCTGAAAATACTTACAGATAGCCAAGATTCCCAGCCTCATTCTCTTCAGACAAGGACTCCACATTTCTACTTTTCTTTTAAAACTGAAGATGAATCAGTGTTTAAAATCTCAGTCTCCATGAAGTGGATTTAAATGGTGACCTTAATTCAATATATCAATGCCCAAAGCAATGTATGAGCCTTGTATTTACATTTCCAGCCTCCTCCCAGCAGACTGACCCTGGAAAAGTATTGTTTTCCAGAAAGCACTTTCAGGCAAGGCCCCTTTGGCACTCACTTTTAGAAACAGATATGAAAAATAGACATACTAATCCCACATAGTTTCTCCCACCTTGACTGTGCCTTTCTCTCCTCCTTCTTCCCTGTGTTCATCAGTGGGGTTGAACCTGCATTTCAGACTCATTTATAGCCCCAAACTTACAGGGTTTTTTCATCTTCACAATGACAAGTTTAACAGACAACAGCTGCAAAGTATGATTTCTCATCTGGAACCACAGCACTCATCATTTGAGGTCTCTCTGGTGCTGTTGTTTGCCTTGTAGTCAAATTCTGCCACAGCTCCTCACTGAGCTAAATGAACCCTATTCAAAGGTTTTGCAAAGCACTGGAAATTTATTTGTGGGACTAGGAATGTGAGTGCCTTTCCAAGCTTACAACCACCTGCAAAGCAGTCCCTCACTTTTTGTCACTGAGGAACATGAGGCTAATTCCGAGGACCTTAAGATGCATCATAAAATCACAGAGTCATAGAATTTTTTCAGTTGGAAAAGACCTTTAAGACTTTTCACCCACCACTGCCATGTCCACCATGAAATTAAGTCCCCAAACTCAGCAATGGTGATTTCACCACTTCCCTGGGCAGCCCATTCCAGTGCTCGACAACCTTTCAGTGAACACTTTTGTCCTGACATCCAACCCAAACGACTCCTGGTGGGACTTGAGGCAATGTCCTCTCATCCTATCACTTGTTTCCTGGAAGAAGAGACCAACTCCACCTGGCTACAACATCTCTTGAGTAGTTGTAGAGACTAATAAAATCCCCCTGAGCCTCCTTTTCTCCAGGCTAAAACACCCCAGCACCCAGATCCTCCTCCCTAAGCCTGCAGCATTGCATGAGGCTCTGAACTCTTTTGACAGAGTCCTGACAATTATCTGAGGACAGTGGAACAGGATTTTCTTTTGTTTCTTTTCACTGGTTTAGAAGTTGATTTCTTGTGGCTCTGCAAAACAATCCTTGGCATGAAATTGTGCAAAATAATCACTTATGTACCTAGAGCTGGTTTCATCCCAAAATTTAAAGTATAAAAACTGGATTAATGTAACTGCAACATCTCTGCCAGGAACATAATGGAAGGAATGGGTTCAAATTTCAAAGGGTTGCTAATGAGACATTGATTAAAAACCTCATCCATAATGCTGGAAAAACTCAACTAAACATCCTGATGCTCAAGAAGCTCATCTAATGTGAATCACCTGGCTTAACAAACTGCTTTACTTTAAAAAGAGGAAAAAAGCCACCAAAATGGTAGGTAGGAATTCATCCACTTTGCATGGAAAAACACATTATGTCATACCAAAATTATAAAAATTTTACAGTCCTTTCTTGGGGATGTAATTGCTAAGGGCAGTTCACTGCTTTCCTTTCATGCAAAAATGGCTTCTGTATTCTGGAGTGGCAAACCAGAGCTGTCCTGCCTGCCTGGTTCACTGTGCTCCTCTCAGCTGAGCTAGTAACTCCTATTAGCCATCACTTGCCACTGAATGCTCAGGTTAATCTCTTCAACTTTGCTCATTTTAGTTTTTAGCAGAAGTACATGAAACATTGACGAAGACCACAGTAGCCTCACTCAACCTGCATGCCATTAACATGTCTTTCTGCTTCTTGGCTGACAATAAGCCCTTAAGTAGCTTTTCTTGCTTCAAACAGTTTAATTAAACATACTTATGCAAACCCTCCAAACAGTTCTTCATTTTTCAGACTGCTCTTTCTGTATTGCAGAGTTGGATGGTGTACAGGTTAGGACAACCTCTTCCTTCAATCAGGAACAGTTTCAGGACTGTGCCCAGCTTCATTTTGTTTGTTACTACTACCTGGCAGGAAAGGCATTTCTCATTTGGTAACTCTGTTCTTTCCTGGACTACAGAAGAACTGGCTTTGCTTTAACTTAAAGCCTTATTTACCAATCTTTCACACCAAATATGTGTACAGACATAAAAGTATTCAACAAGTTGTCTGAATATCACTTTGAAGAACATTTTAGTCTGGTGCAATTTCCCCACCTGAGGATATAATTATTCAGTAGCTGGTAGGTCAGTGAGTCCTTTAATCAGTACATGTCATTTCAGGAGATGTACCAGCTGGTGCAATTTTCACAGCACATGAAATATAAAAATGAATAAATGAGATTATGGCAAAGAAAAAGAGAGCAGACATTCAACAATGCAAAAGAAAACCCCAAAACAAAAGACTCACAATAAGAGAAACTGGAGGGTCATAGGTCTTTCTTCCAGCACTTAGAAAAAGGATAAAAAAATGACTGCCAGAGTAGAGTTTTGACACTCGGGAATTGCTTTTGTGGTAGGATCAGCTCTGAATGCAAGTACAACACAGGAATGACAACTCTGAAGAAGAAGGAATTATTTTTAAGCGAAATATCTGGGATGAATAAACTGTTGAGATACTGAAAGTTTTGTTCTTAACAAAGCCCAGACTGCTACAGGTATAGCAAATAATAAAATAAATTCATGCAAGAAGGAAAAAATCTCTAATTTCACAAAAATTATATCAGAACTTCCAGAGTCACAACAAGACAAGGAGAGAGGAAGAGGTTATGTGTAGAGGAGCACTGTGTAAGCCTCATTGCAAGGGGGTTAGGACACCACAGACTGCAAATGGTAAGATCTGTACATACCCCTGGAGGAAAGGCACAAGCACAGGCCTGCTTTCCTTCCCTTCCACTTGTAGCAGTCAGTTAATTCTCTGGAAGAAAAAAAAAATTTAAAAAGCTGTCCTGGTTTCAGATGGCAATAGCTGAGACAAATAGCACAGACAAAACTGCACCTAAACCCTTCCCAGCCCTCTGACCTGCTCATGGCACTCTGCACTGCAGGCAGCCAGTGAGGCTGCAGCATCCTCCAGCATCCTTCAGCATCCTTCAACATCCTCCAGCATCCTTCAGCATCCTTCTCTTGGGTGCTGGCTGCATGTTCAGCTGCCTGTCCTGCCAGCAGAAGGAGGTAACATCCACACATAGATGAAGGCACAGCTCCAGGCTCATGCACCCATGGACAGCCCAGATCCAGAGGGATGCCAGAGTTTTGGCAGCACATGCTGCCAGCCAGGCTGCCTCCTCTTCCTCTGGGGAAGGGCAGCAGCTGTCAGACAAAACGTGCTGATTTGGAAATTAATGATTCACCTGCCAAGCCAATAACTCAGATGAGCTCTCCTCTGTCAGTGCTCTCCAGAGAAGCACAAAAAGGCCAGTGGCTTTGTCAGCATTATGGCAAGGGACATTTCTTACATGACTAAAGAATTTCTTCCGCCGTCTTTGAAAATGCAGGTGATGCATTTCTCAGTTAAGGTGATGTGATGAAGTTAGGGGTTACTGTAGGAAGAACAGAGTTCCTGTATAGGTGTATACATAATCTTAGATGAAGCTTTGCACTTCCAAGGTGCTTTCACTTTTTTGGAACACTTGCTTTGTTGTTTCCTCAGATCTCACTACTGCAGAAAGCAATTTGCTTTTCTTTTTCAAAAGCTAAATGTTGAATCAATAACTATCTTCTGCTAGCAGTGTCTCTTACTAGACAATGTGCTGAATAGGCTGTGAGCAACAGGTACCACAGCTTTCACATGAAAGCAACTTAAGTAACAAGAATGTTCAAAATCAGGTTATTTCTCTATTTATCATTAATCTCCAGTTTGATCTGGGAAATATAAAATATTTTTTAAAGGAGCTCAGAGAATTAGAGGGGATTTTTTTCCTTGACTTAAGATAAAGTGTTTAGCTCAAACACACTTAAGGTATGCATGGAGGCAGCAAAATATGTGATGTATGGATAAATCAATAATATAGAATAAAATCTAAGCAAGGAAAGAAGGGATGAGTTTGAATGACAGAAGAGAGGGTGCCTGGAGACACCACACCACAGCCACACTCACCGGGAGAGCAGAACTAGGACAAAGCAGGTTCATGGGACTTCAGGCTTCAGCCTGCCATCAGTAGACAGAGGAAAACATTTTGCACTAAATGTATTTCAGTCACAAATAGTGGTACTGCTTGCAATCACAAGGCATGGGCTTTAAAAAAAAAAAAAAAGATGAAAAATCTAATGTCAAAACTGAATTTCCACAGGAAGAAGCAAAATCTTCTTCAGAATATTCGTCATTTCTCATATAAAATAGAAAGTTAAAAGATGGCATCCTACCCAGGGTCAGTTTCTTCTCCAGAGCCATCAGGCTGGTACTCTCCTTGAGCAACACATTTCTAAATAAGTCATGGCCCAGCTCTACACTGCCTGATAATGTGAAGTGCTGTACAATGTGGCAGAATAGGCAATGCTGTATGCCTCATAGGAAAGTGTCTTTCAAACCATGTATGCCTTAAAGTGGGGTTTCTCCTCTTTTAAATGAGAAAACCTAGCAGGAGAGTTTAAAAAACATTTAGTACCCAGCCTCATCACCATCTGGTCAGATTTGATTATTATACAGTTGAGCAATCTCCTGCTAGCTGCACCACAGGGGAATTTCTTAAAAGGCTGCCATTTACCATTTATAACTGTAGCAGGGAATAAGTGGGATATATGACTAGCATTTTGTGCCAAAAGAAGGGGCTTGCTTTGTTTTAGAGACACTGATTATTTCACATGGAAACCAACATATTTGTGTAGATAAAATAATTTACATGAAGAAAAACAGCAGGTTTGCAAAGTGCCATTAAGGCTCCTGAACCAAGCAGAATATTTACACCTGCACTATTAATTGATCACAAGAGCTCCCAATACCAATGTGTGTGAAAAATGGTTCCTTTTAAGAGAACAGATGCTTCATTGTTAATAGGAGTTTCACACATAAAAAATAAAAATTGTGGAAGACTGCCTGTTCAGCCCCATATATTCACAATGAATATTAGAAAGTCTTAATTAAGCTCCATCCCCTCACCATCAAAACTGAATTATTATAGGAAGCAGAAGTTGCAAGAACACAAAAATAGCACAATGTTTGATCACTAAGGTAAGAATATTGAGAGTAACCATTCAGGGAGAAAACATCTATAGACTGTTTTTTTCACACATGGATAAATAAGAAAAAGAACAACTGTGAATATCATGCATCTGGAATGAAAAGCCATTGGCTACATTACAGAACAAAAATGAGAAGCAAAACACAATGTGCTTGTCACAAACAGAAAATCTGAGTGAACTCTGATGCCACTATCACAGCATAATAATAAACAGATATTATCTGCCCTAGAGAATTATTTCTACCTTTATCTTAAATGAAGCATGGCTCATTTGGGATTGGTTGTCTTGCTCTGATAATTTTAAGAGATTCTGAGCTCTGTATTTTCAAGTTAAAATTTTTTTTCAAACACGCTTTGTTGTCACTTGGAATCACATCTATCAGTAATGGTTGTTCTTTTCCTGCTCTGAGAGAGCAATCTGGGCTGAAGACACCATCTAAGTAACCTCCTTGCTCCCTCTCACTTCTACAATCTTCTTAGCTAAAAATGTTATTTGTGATTTTTGGTTGTGGTTGTGCAAAGACTTTGTTTTTACCTGCCAAGTTAATCATTTAACTCAAATGGCCAAAGCCATGCTAATCAAATAAAATCCTAATGGTTTATAACAAATCAAAGCCACCTATATCACAAGTTCATTCACAGTATTATGTTGAATTATTCTCTTCACAATTTCACAGAATTATGATAAGCCCCAGGACCAGATGTAACTGCAAACAATACAGTAGAAACTGAATTACTTATTTGCTCTACAGTTCCCTTGCTAAAATGCCAAGAGCATCTAAACACAGACACCTTAGTCAGAAACCTAAAAGTGCTTCCAAGTTTTTCAGTACTTTTTTTTAATTTTGTTGCCATTTCTACCAGTTATATATTTGATTGCAATGAAACTGCTCAAATCTTTACATGGTCAGGCACACATCCAGGCCAGTTGTCATATATGAATGGTATTAGTAAATTATAAACTTCTGTCATGGGAGTAAATTCTGGGACATTAACAGCTGCAGAGCAGCTGGACAAAACAGACCTTCCTAAACTCCATTTGCAAAGGTAGGAGAAATTGTGCAATTAGGAATGGCCACAACAACATTCACATTTCTCCAGATTAATATTAATTCATAGTGTGGTGGGGTGTTTTGGTTTTTTTCTCATCTCATGCCAGTGTTCTACATGCCAGTCTTGAAAAGAGCAAATTCTGTAATTACTATTAACATAATTCTCCAATTCTGGAACAGTTTCAGGGCTATGGACATCTGAAGAAGTAAGCAATATTAAGTACTGTCTCCTTTCTTCCTGTCTTTTGTAATGGGAAAGAAAAAGCATCTGAAATGCCAAAATACTTGGAATACTTAACATTGGATCAATTCCCAAACCCATCCAAGTCTTACTTGTTTTTTCTTTTTCCTCTGGAGACAGCAGCAATGGCATTTCCTGTAAGAACAAGAGTGTGCTGTAGCACAGGAGTCTGGGAATACCTTTTGCATTATCCTATCTCCCATAATGTCCAGTATCAGAGGTCAAGAATAGGAGACACATAATGACACCATGGAGGTGTCCCCACAGTTTTCATGCTCTGTGACTCAGGGAATCACAACAGGCATCTCTTTGTGTTTAATAGCATCTGGAAAATTATATTTTGTGACTGTTGGTCTCTGCCTCTTAACCTGCCTGAATTTTCCTCATCCATGTCTATCAAAAAGGAATTAAGGAAACAGTTCTTTGAAAAAGCCCTTCAGCTGTTCTTACACAGCTGCTTGCTAAGTTCATTTGCTGCCTCTTTGGCAACTGTATTATGAAGTCAGAGTGAATAGCTTTTCCTTACTCAGATTTTGACCTAACTTGGTTACAGCACAGAGCCAACAGGTTACTGTGTTGCACTGCTAAGGCTGGCCCTAAAGTCCTCTCAGAGTCAAAAGGAATGGGAAGCTGAATTTCAGTCTCTGACAAAAATAGAGGTAAAACCTGGTTAGGAAAGGGAAAGAAAGATTATGCATATCAAGAAAACTGGATCCTCAGTGGGCATGAAAAGCTATTCAGCTCTCCAGGTTATATCTATAAAACCTTTTTAAAAGATATATCAAAAAACACACCTAAAAATGTTATCCCTGTTTGAAAAAACGACTCTGCAAATACTGAAGGTTGATATCAAAATTCTCAGGTTACCAGTTTAAAAAAAAAAAAAACCACAGCAATCAATATAGCTTGTCCTACAACAACTGTGAAAGACAAGCAAACAGCAAAGCTTCTCTTGCCTCTTATCATGTGAATTGTCTCAGATAACATTCTCATCTGGAAATAATTTGAAATAGTATTTACAGCAGCTTCTCAGTCTGCACAAGATTTATGGTTTGACAAATTATATAGTAGTAGCATATTCTGACTGAAGCATTTCTGCATACATTAAATGATTTCTCAGTACATACCTTCAGAAAATGATGGAATGCCTGAGCTATAGACTAATCTTTCACTCTTTTCTCTTCATTTGAAACAGATCTTCATATTAAAGATCCTGCAAAAATCTCAACCAATGAGACATTTTCTGTGTAACGTAAAACCATGTGAAAAAACACATTCAAAGATTTATAAGGTGCTTGTTAGTGATAAACATGTGATTGTTATTATCTTTTAATTTAAATATTCCAAGCTACTGTCCAGTTGCATAAAATGGAAAAATAGTAGAAAAATCATTATAAGAATTTCTCTTAGCTGGGCTTTGTAATTTTTAGTGCATGAATTCTCAAGGCTTTTTATCTCCTTGGATGCAACCAAATATTCTCAAGAAACCAGAAACACATACTACTTTTGGAAAAAAGTTAGGTCAGGTGGCATATATGTTTATATAAACACTAATCTACATTTGAGCCTATATTTTCTTCACTGAGCTGACACATCTGTCCCTTCATTGTCGTTGAGAAGAGCATTCAGATATACTTCTAAGACATCAAAACCCAGAAATGCCTTGAGTTTCAGGAAGATCATTTCTCAGAATCATTTTAATGAGGTCAGAAACTTGAAATCTAGTGACATTTGAAGTGGAATATACAGAGGAGAGAAGGCACAAAGTTGCCTTGGCATGGCAGGGTTAGAAACTCCTGTAATTTGTGTGTATATTTTAGATTGCAGAGGTATCTTCTATAGACCACTTCCAGACACTGGAGTGTTCTGTAACTGCAGAGTGGTGCAGGGACCTTACTGGAGTATACCATGCTTCCATTCCCTTCCACCCCTTTTAAATCAGATCTTCTCTGCTATTCCTTTTGATCTTATATGAGAAAGCTGCATGCTGAGTATTAAGTGAAAAAATCTTGAGCTGTTGTATTAAAAACTGTACATGTTGGCAAGGTAAGAGCGAGGAGGATGGTGCAGCCAAAAGCAGGATTGAAATTTGTCAGTCCTGCTCTACCTGGATCCATCACCTCGAGCACAGAGTCAGGGCTCTGCTAAATGAGGGGGAAAAGAGAGAAGACACCAAGCAGCATGGCCAAGCTCTTCACAATGAGAGCAGCACCATGAAGGGGACATCCACAGTCAGTGGTTGTCAACTGCAGTATTTTTAGGGAGCACACACCTGTTTTCCAGACAAGGAGGTTTGGTAAATCAACCTCTCTGACTACTCCCCACAGGGAAATTGTGAACTGGAGAGACAATCTAATGGCAGATGGGCAGGAGAGATCAAAGTACTCATTGCTTGCCAGTGTCTGCATGTACCAGCATGGTTTCAGGACAGAGACAGCCAGCACTGAGAGAGCAACAGGTGACAGAATATTTATATAAGCAGGATGAGATCAAAACCAGAGTGACATATGAGACACACTGAACAGCTCTTATACGATGTGATTACAAACTGAGTGTCTATGGATTGTGAAAAATCATGACAGTTACAGGAAGCTAATAGGGAATTATCCCAGTCCTATTTTTATTCCATAAAAACAGTATAGGTATTTGCCAAAAAGACAATATTTAGCTGGTCATATTTTGAATATATGTTTATATTTCATAAAATAGAAAATGCTGGCATTTTTTGAAGTCTGTAATTCCCACATTATCCTTAATCAATGAATTAGTTCTCAACAATAGATAAACCTTCTTCTAACAGCTCTAAGATGTCATGAAGACTTTATTTTTTAATTGAATACTCAACATTTCTAAAACAAATATGTATGTTACAAATACTTGTTTTTAAGTTTTTGATCAGTTTACTAGACAGCAAATACTGTACTGTTGTTGGTGTTATTTTTTGCTTGACTTTACAGAAATGTGGATTTTCAACTCATAGCAGTTCTTTACCCTAATCACATTCAATTATACAGGATCAGTTTTCCACAATCATCTTGGCTTACTGTATTTCAATGATTTGCAGTTTTTAGTCTAACTTGGTCTAACTTGGTTTCTATTACAAAATAATGGTGCCAAAATGTGAATCCTGAGGATACCCACTTTTTTTTTCTCTATGAATAGTCCTCTTCCTAACACCACCTATTCTTTTCACAAGTTACAGCATTCATATCCAGATTCAACATAAGACTTTATCAACCTACAGAGTGATCTGTGTCTTTGTGTTTTTGCTTGTCACATCTAGTTTTATAATGTAGATGCTGACAGAATGTCTAGAAAACTCTTTCCCAGACCATTAAAAAGTTTTCAAGTTTTTCATCACTGAATACCAAGAGAAATCCAAACACCCTTCAAGACTCTTCGTGAGCAACAAGTGGAACTTTTTTTCCTAGGGGAAAAGCACTTAAAATGTTTACAAGGGAAGAGATCTATCTTCTGTGTAATTCTTATCAAGAATTTTTACTTTATATTGATCCTACCTAGAGAGTATGGTTTGGTGAGTGTCTGGACCAGCACACTTGTAGAAAGCACTTGTGAGTTTTTCCTTCTTACCCTGGCTGATTTTAACTAGAAATTACATGGTAGGATTAACATTTGTTGTAGATATAGATGTTTTCCTATTGCTCAAGCAAATAATACCAAAACTAGATCTGCGTGAATTTAAAAGAATTTAGGATTTCATTCTTTCCCATTCTAGTAGCTAAATCAGCTTAATATCTCTGGAAATGCAAGACTGGTTAATAAAATAACTTGTTAGACAAACATTGAATATAAAAATTCAAACTGATGTTCCACTGTTAATTTGGATCATTTTCAAGAACTGAACATGTATTATATTAACTTTAATGTATCTACTAAACACAAAGTAGCCCCAAAATGTCCCATTTAAACAAATCTGGAAACTGATCTCTTTGAGAACTTTTTCATGTAAAGCCCCACTGAGACACTTAATTTGGAAGTCTACAGTGAAGTTACATTCCTGTGGGTTTTTTGTAATCTACTCCAACAATAACCACTTAGAAAAAAGACTTTTCCTGTTACACTTCATTCCACTATCACTTTATTAGCAAGTGCATGTTTCTAAAGCCCATTTTCTAGAGTTTTTACTGATTAATTGAAATACATGGGGATTCTGCAGGTGTTTCAGTGAATAAAAACACACAAGAAGTGATTATATTAAATTCCCTGTTCGTCAGTAGTTTGAAAAATTACATTTAAGGTCACAGACATTGAATTGCATTCAACAAACCATAGAATATCCAGAATTAAATTACTAATTCCCTCTGGATCATATTCCACTCTGTAGCCCAAGGAAACTATAAAAGCTGGTAACTTAAGACAGCTTGGTGACTTCCAAGAAGTTCAATAAGTGCACAAGTATAGATTTAATCCTGGCATTGTGTAGTAACTGTGTCAAATGAAAAACTCATACCAAATCTCTGAGCTTTGTAGTTTTGCAGCTCCCAGGTAAAGAGTGGATTAGGTGGAATGCTTGATGAACATTACTAGTGGGTTTGTCTTATCAGATGAGGAAATAATCACCATAATATTGAAAAACACACTGCACTGAAAGAATTGCTCTGATCCATTCTGGATTTTTACCTGAGAGTGAGCAATATAAAATACACCAACTAAGATGTAGGGGTTGTACTTTTTCAGCATCCTGTCATCCTGTACAGAGAATTAATACTAAGAGAGGGGTTTCTCCCCACCAGAGGTTGTTCCAAAACCAAATTAACAGAAAGCTGCAGAAGGCTTGATTTCTTATATATTAGATTGATGACAGGGAAGGAAGGAAAGAGAGAAATATAATAAATGGACATGAACATTGTCAGGCCCTCCTGACTCACCTTTCTTATCATATTTTTATTGAAATTTACCATTAATTAATTTGCTAGGAAGACATGTTTTCTAATTACAGGCTAAGTGCAGTGTTGGAGACTGGAGTATCCCTGTGCCATTGTACTGTCTTTTAAGAGGCATCCACACCTCTTTACAGACAGTCACTGCTTAAGATAGCAATCATTTTAAAATATCATTTTTAAGGCCAAACAAGCAGTATGTTACTTTCTATATACTGAAGTAGAGATCAAAATTACAAAAGAGCACTGAAAAAAAATCATTATTGAAGGCACAGACAGAAATGATTATGGAATTACTCAGGATGTGCTATATATATATGTTATATATATATATGAACAGAACTGAGAATAAACACAGTCCCAGCATTGTGTCATAGCAAAGAGAAAGAGAGAGTGGCTGTGGTTTTGGTTTCTGAGACAGCTTGAGGAATTGCAATGCATTTCTTAGAAGAAATCTCCAATGAGGACCACCAGAACAGCTAGGCTGAGGTCAACAACTGGTATTTTCCATATTTCATCTTTGCACAGTCCATCCTAAATTATCACAGAAGGCACTGATGTATCTCAGCCCAGATCAAATACAAGATACAATTTTTCCACTACTAAAACCAAAGTGCTTGTATACCATCAAAGAGTAAAACAGGAGCAGTACAAGATAAGTTTTAGACTAGGGCTTATGTTTATATTTCAAACTTAATATTTTTTTTAGTTCTGGCCTTGCAAAGAGTAATAGCTCAATAAGTATCATCTACAGAAAAAAATTCATGTAACTGTGCCTGACCCCCATTATCTTTCACAAGTCAACAACCCTACCTAGGAGAGGGTATAGAAATTCTGTAAATAGACAATGCATGTCTCTAAAGTATTTTTGCAGGTTCTCAATGACCTATATAGATCAAGGATTTCCTAAGCCAGAAATTATTCTTCATATAAAATAATATTCCTGAACTGACATTTCTCATTAGTTTATTTACTTTTTAGAGATCTGAAAACTTCTGGCAGAAAGCCACCCCCTAGCTGACCTCTGCACTGTTTTGAGAAGTTTCCATCTTATGTCTGTTCTAAAACTGAGACCTGATCAATATTTTCAATAACTTATACATCTTTTACAAGGAGAAAGGATTGTGAATCCTCCTAGCTAATTTATCAACTCTGGTCTGCCTGTTCTGTCATCAGCCCCACCTGGGGCAGTTCTAGTCAGTCATTTTCTAATTTGAATGCAATTTCATACCATTGATCAGCTTTCTTGCCTCCTCAAGGACCTTTTCTGGCTCTCCTTCTGGTATTTAGAACACAGATTTGGCCACTAACATCATTATATCTCCTTTTCCTTTCCTCCAAGTTCTCTTTCCAAAGTGGTGATGGCTCCTTCAGAGTTCATCACCGTGCCTGTGAAATGACAATTTTTTGTCTCTCACTCTCATCACCTTGTGTCTATACACAGTGACTTTCTAGTGTCAGCTGGGTCACTTGACCACGTGCTTCTCCAGCACTGTGAAATTCCTTCCCAGCTCTTGGCTGTCCACTTTTTCTTTTACATCTGCAAACATTATTATGTCTACTTTACATACTATGTTTGGTTTATATTTTAGGGCACTTTGTTTTTATCAGCCACCCAGATAGGATTTTATAGGAACATTGAATGTTAATCAAAAGTAGGCATTTGCAATTAGATTTTCCAGGTCTATACTTTGAAACAAATCCCCACTGGCTTTTCTGTTGCAAAAATAGAAAGAAAAAAATAAAAGAAGAAGAAGAAAATGAAAAAAAAATACCCACACACAATGCCTGCCCACAGCAGGGGCATTGAAACTAAATGGTCTTTAAGGTCGCTTCCAATTCAGCCCATTCTATGATTATATGATAAAATAATCAACAGTGTTTGGCTAAAGAATTTTTTATTTCCATCTTAGGACAATTTAATACAAAACATTGTTTCATTCAGTTGTTACTTTTGCTTATTATTTCAGTGGGGGTATTTTGGAAGGTGATAGAAAATGGAAATGTATATTTGAATCTATGTATTCATATGGAAATATTTATTTGGAATTGATATCTGCAGTAAAAAAAACATTTTTACTATAAGTTTTAGAATGTTTTCAGTGAAGTATTTCCATAGAATTTTCAGTTAGTTCAAGTGTTTTCATACACATCTAAGTACAATTTTTCTCTGATATGAGTAAACCCAAATGTTCATTAACTTTATGGCTGCATTTATGCATTCAGATGTTTTAATCATTTCCTTTAGAGGGAGGCAACTTTGAAATTTGAGCTTAGAGGTAATGAGAGTTATCTCTATGGTGTTGGAAGGTCAGAGTAAAAGACAGAAAGAAGACAAATATAATTCTTATCTTTCAAAAGGAATATAGAGTGCCCAGAAACACAAGACCCATGGTTCTTCAGGTCTCAGAAAAATCATTTGAACCAAGTCATTTTTAAAGGGGCTTGGAAGAAAGGAGGAGTTGCAGAACAAGGCCTTGTTTTTAATGAAACAGAAGCATACCAAACATCCAGAAGCATAATGGGAGCAACCAAAAAAAACTGCTTTGGAAACTACAGTTCTCTCACTAGAACTCAGTGGCCATCTGATGTCTTTAATGAAATGCTAGGAAAAGCAAATTTAATCATTAATTGGACTCTCACATGTATTTCTTAGTACCCAATAAGCCTAATATCTTCTCAGTGTCACACAATTACCAATTTTGAATATTTTCTTTAATCCAGTTCAGACACCATTCACTAAGCTTCTCAGTCTTTCTTAATGATGTATTTTTTCTGCGTTTGATCTTTTTCCTACTTTGTTCTCACATTGTAACTGTAATTACTGATGACTCAGCAACTTTATTTCTAGATTGAAGGAAGAACAAGCAACTACTTTCAAGATAACTTCAAATTGTTAAAAGAAATATGGCCAAATGTATGTAGCCACCCCTGAAGCCAACAGGGAATAAGGAAATATAAATAGATTTTTAGACATGTTTTGGATTCTTGGACTTCCCTGAAATTAAGTTAGTGTACTAACATTAAATCTTTATGCTAATATGGGGTATTTATAGTGTTGCATGTATCTGTTCCATGCTGAAATGTTCTTGCACTTTGGAAAAAGGATTATTATTAATATATTTATGAGGTGTTCTACCCTTAATTTTTCCAGCAGTTGTATTTAATCTTTATTTTTAAAATTGGAATCGTGAGTAATCTGTGCTCTAAGGTGGCACACAAAGTAAGGAACTGTGCCCTACTTTGCACTGGTTTTGCTGAATAAGGTTGAGAAACTTATTTAAAAAAAAAAAAAATCTATTTTTAACTTCAAAATTACCAGAATATCATATGTCTGGGAATCAGCATTGTTCCCTGGCATTGTGTCTGGGAATCAGCTTTGTTCAGATTCAACTGAGTAGCACTTTTTGAGAACTAAAAACAGCCTAACCCCTTTTGCAGCAAGATCTGGCAGCAGTGTACTAATCAGCTAACAGTGCAGAGGCAAGCTTCTGACAAAGACAGCTTGTCTCCTCAGAGGTTTGAGCACTGGAATGAGATAACTAAGAAATAAATTTGTTACCTATTAAATTATACTGCATAAAATTCTGTCTCACTTCAGTTCTCCAGTTGCTGTTTCTGTTCTATTACCAAAAGCATAGAAATTAGAGGGAGACTTCACTTCAATTGATGAACAGCTCAGCAGCTTGGTCAGTAGACCAACAAATAAACAGATGATGGAAGGGTCTGATAAAACAAGCAAGCATAGTTAAAGGATCTAGCATTTCCTGTACCTCAAAAGACTAAAAAAAAGTGCTGCATTTTTTAACTCATGAACTGAGAACTACAGAAAACTTCAGTAAACAGAAATTCAGATTTTTCAGAAACAGATGTAGCAGAACTGACAGTAAAATTGTCTGCAAGTAGCTAGCCTGGATAAAATTGCAAGGTTGTTCTGGTATACTGCTGGGGAACAGCATTGTATCTGTATACATTTGTGCTCTCTTAAGTCAGTAAAGAAATTTCCATTGATTGAAAAGATAGCTTCAGGCTTTATATTCATGCACAATTACAATGGCAAAGGAAGTAGCATGTGTACAGAAAAAAATTAACCTATTCATTCTCTTGGAGGGTTGTTAAATAAATATCTTCTGTTTAATAAGATACCATACCACACAGAGCTGTATTAAATTTCAGTCTGTTATATATTTCAACAGAATTCTGCACTGCACATCTATGGCTTTCAGAGCACTGCAGTTAGCATCAGAGAATTTTTTGTTAATATGAAGGTTGCTGTTAAACTAAGTATATCAGCAACTAATCTTAGCCGAGCTAAAAGACTGCCAACAGCTATTTTAAAAATTGTTTACCTAAACAGTAAGAATGTTTCTACCCCTACAGGCTCCAGCTTTGTGCATTGCTGCTGATAGGAAAGATATACAAGCTGTAAGACTCATCTCCACTAAGTTTCCATCTACTCTTCTTCTACCTCCATTCATGTTACATTTCTTTTATGATCTGCTAAAGCAAAAATGAAAACAAGCAACCTATGAATCAGTGAAATAGCACATTTTCTTCTTTTATAGTATAAGAACTTGCACTTTTCTTTCTATTTACTAGTCAGTAAATCTAAGCACATTACGTGCAACATTGCCAAAACTTTCTGTAGGAAAACCATTAGGAAAAAGCCTATGATTTTATAGTTTGCTATTGCTGTTTAGCAAATGGGCTTAATCTATGTATAACCTGTACTCAAAGCACAAATAATTAAATCTGAAAGTATTTAGGCAGTCTGTCTGCTGAGATAATTGTTTATCAGGGTGACCAGGATTGTCTCATAGGCTCCTGGTCTTCTCTTGGCTGTCTTCTATCCATCTGTTTTCTTACACCTGGGGCATCCAGGTTTGAGCAATCCTGGATCTGGTCTCTGATGCTTTAGGCCAGAAACCTGTACCACAGCTGTCCCTGGGGCTGAACCTGAGCTTGTATCCCACTGCACCAGGCTGCTCTAACACCCAACAACTCCCTAGGAGCAATGCCATCTCTTCTGGGCTAGTACAGGGGTTGCTGGGGTCTCTAGGACAAGGGCTCTCAGCTGTTATAAATGTGAAAAGAGCAGCTAAAACAGGGGCACTTCATGAAGTGCCATCACCATTTAATTTCCCAGAGGTTTAGCTGTTTTAGAAACTCCATCTCACAGTGCACTTTTCATAATTGCCTTTCTCAGGAGCTGCTTCCTCTGCCACTGGTCCCATCCCTGGCTAACTTGTTAATTAACTTTTTTTTTTCTGCTGACAACCAGGACAGACTTAGCAAATTCCTTGGTGTCTACAGACAGTAATTTGAAAACTACTGATCATTATATTCACTGCTAGCAGAGAAAAAAAAAACTGTATGCAGCCTTTTAATTCAGGCTTGCTGTAGACACCAAGATTTTTTCATCATTGGAAGTCTTCTTTTTCTGACATTTACCTCAAATCTTTCCTAGCAATCCTACTTACAGATTACTGATATGTTTATCATGCTATATTTTTCTTCAGTTTAAGCAATCTTCAGCAAATAGTGAATTCTCAGTAGACTATAAAGGAAATTAACTACTTCCAAGTTAGACCAAACTTTACATGGATATTAAGATGCAGAGTATTCCCATTCCTGTGTGAGGATTAAGAAGACAAGTAGTAAAACTTTGTAAAAGTTGTAGTAAGGGATTTCTGAGTCTGCTGAATTACATTCAGAATACAATTGATCTTTATAATTCAAATTATTATTCCTTAAACCTTTTGAATTTAATTTAGTTACTTCTCTGCCTTTCATGCATCACTTAATCGCTTTTTGGAGAAAAAATAATCAATGTAAAAAAATGCATTTCATGACTAATAAAAATGTAATTCCATAAAGATTGATTAAACTTTTGGGAAATATTCCAATCTACCAGAAACCTTGAATACACACAGCTCCAGCTAAAGTCAGAGTGATACATGTCTGTTCAGTACCTCCAAAAAATCAGGCCCATAACCAGCTCCTTGCCTCTGCAGTTCTGTGGGATCACTCAGAAAAGTTTTGCTAATTACTCAGAGACACACTCAAGGACTCAGTCACACTTCCTTGGGAACAGATGCTGCAGCTAGCATCAAATACAAGTGAACTGAGTTTGCTTCTCCCAAACTGAATAATAAATTTCACAGATATTTTTCAGAGGATTTTTGACCCACACTGTTTTCAGTTAGTGCTGCAATACTGTTAAGAATGTTTATGCTGGCCCAGACCTCTCATACAAACCCCTGCCTTGTCTGCAGATGGTGACTGGCAATACCAACTCCTCAGTAACATTTTTCAGACTCAGAGATTTTCCAAGCCCAGGATGTTAAAAAGTTTCTCAAAACCTGTGTCACAACGGTCTCTTTTCCTTTTAGCACTTTATTTTAGCATTTAGTCTCATCATCTTGACTATTTTTCATATTTGTATCTGTTAAACTATTTAATCCAAGAGGAAAATCAGGATACTGGAGCACAGGGGTGCACCCACCACAACAGATCCACAGTGCAGCAACAGAGAGGGGAAAACTCCTTCCAGGGGAGGTACCTGGGCATTCCCTCCTAAACATGTTAATAAACATAAATAAACATAATAAATATGTTAATAAACATAATAACCCATTGAATTGTGTGTTTTGTGGGCTTCCCCCACTCCTGACGGATCAAGACTGTGACTATGCCTTTGGACAATGGACGCAGGAATTGCAACAATCAAGGCTCCTGGCTAAATCCACAGGTGGAGATATCTTTCTAATCCACAGGTGGTGATATCTTTCTATTCTAATTCTTTCTTTCTTCTCCTTATACATTTTCTTAAGTGGTATCTTTCTACTTTTATATTGTTGCATTTCTATACATGATATTAACCAAAACAGCTACATACCTCCTTTCCATTGCAACAAATTGGTCTTAAAAAAACCCTGTGTATCTTCTGGGGTACATAAGATACATAGGGTTTACATAGGAAATAATTCTTCATGCATCTCATAGTTTAATTCCGCCAAGTTTGAAAAATAATTTCCTTTGCAAGTTTTAAATTTGTGATATTTCAGGAAAATATTTCTTTGTTCCTTTTTTCTTTTTTTTCTTTTTTTTCTTTTTTTTTTTTTTTTTTTTTGAGGTAAGGAGAGCAGAATTTCATTATCCGTCAGCTCTAAATTGTTAGCTTTTTTTCATTTTCTCTCCTTAATCCTGCACAGGTCTGCCTAAAATAGACAGTCCCCATTACTTAAGCATCATAATTAGAGAGATATTCAAACACCTAATCACACTATGACCTTTTTTCTGATTGTTCTTTAATTTTATGATATCCTTCCTTAGATAGGATAACAGGCACCTAAGCAGTAGCTCATGTGAGAACAATAGTATCTATTAATTTCTATTTTCTTCTTTATCCACATTACTCACTTGTTTACTTTTGTCAGCAGATGAACTGTGAGCACTTTTTCTCTTTAAACTATCCCCAAAGTTATGCAGATCCCTCTCTGTGCACCTGTTATTCAGATTCCTCTCACAAGAGCAGTGGTTAGGCTCAGTGAGGTTGAGTTTCAGTGTCTCACTAAGATTTCAGAACTGCTCCTCTGCAGCTGTGCCAAGAGCAGTACAGACCTTGTCCACCAAAATGAAGGGGTCAGTGTGGCTGGACTGCTCAGAGCCAGCAGGTCTCTGTTCCCCTACTGCAGGCCACCATGAGGGAGTCCTATTCCCCTGCAGTGTGTATTATTCAGCATTCCTTCACCTTGCACACACTTCACTACATGTTTTATAACCCTGAATTTGACTATTCTAAATAACTGCCTGTCATCTGCAGATTTGACTAAAGAGCAAATCTCTTTCTCTTCCTATATATTCTTTATATATAGAACTTAAACAAATGAAGAACACTTGGGCATTCAGCTGCTAACCTTGTGTCATGACTGGCGTGGAGAAAAGGTGAGAGGCTAAGTTAAAAAACTGTCAGATCACTCTGAAGTACCATGCATGATTTTATTTATTCTGGTGGTAACACTTTGATGAGTATTAGGTTCTTCAACTTTGAAATATTATCTTTAAAAGGAGAAGGCACAAAATGAGATAAAAAGTCAGTGGCTGATCAGCATGACCTAATTTACCTGGGGATTTTCCACTGGGCTTTAATGGGACATTCAGCCTTAACTAGTATATTACCCCCAAAAAGCACCCATCCAAACCCTTGATATCACAAGTCATATCCACTCTTGAAAACTAGATGTACTTGGTTAAAAACCACATATTCAAATCTAGGAAAAGGTTATCAGGAGATTCTTAGTATATGGTTTGTAGGATTAGCCCCAAATAATGTCCTTGACTGAGATTGATAATATTCCTTTTGGACTGAGGAGAGAGAATGCCAGACTGTCTTCACTGAAGAAAGGGATGAGACTGATGCAGGAGGAAAGCTCCACATAAATCATTCAGCAGGGCCACAACTGAAAGGAGTCCAAGTAAAGGCTCTATAAGAATGGAGGAGGGGAAGGCAGGGAAAGCAGCCACCACCAAGGGAGAGAGAGAATGCCATCCTCTTATCAGAAAGGAAAAAAAAAAGTGGGCAAGGATTTAAATAGATCAGCTGGTGCAAGAGAGCACAAAAAAATGACCAACCAATGTTTGGGCTATAGAAGTTTATTACTGCCAAGGGAAAGGTGAATGCCCTCTGCTGTGTCCTGTCTCCCAGACAGGTGTGCAAGCAAAAAATCATGAGAAAAGGTTAGCCAGAGCCATGGTGATGTCTTCCTGCTGTTATATTTAGCTTATTTGAAGGACCTCAGATACAGACACTAGTTACTACAGTAAAATGAGTCATGATGGACTGCAGTTAAGAGATTGACACCCTAGCAGAGCTCAGAAGGGGGAAAATCAGATTCCTGTGGTATATTAGCCAATATTATCCTTAGAGAAATCATTCTTACCTGAAGGTGCATAGACAACCAGTACAATTTATGGAAGAGTGTGCAGGAAGTCAATATGACCCCATATTGACCCAAAGAAGTGCAAAGTGGCCTGAGACCTTTCCTCCTGCTCCAAACTTCAAGCTTGTGTTCCAAGCACTTCTCTGTGAAACAGGGTGTGAGCAAATATCTTGTCTGCTTCAAACCTCAGACAATAGGTGCACATGACTAAAACCAGATGTTCTCTGCACCTTCTTTACAGGTTTTTTTCATGTTCTACAGTTTAGATGCCATTTCTTACACATATTTAATACCACTGTATTCTAACTTATTCTCAGGAGTAACTAAAATCTAGTTCTCCCTCAGTCTGGGCTTCTTGGAAGTAGAGGAATCTCTGGCCATGGATGAAGTGTTGAGCATTGATTTGTAGTCACTTAAGCTCCAACTGTATTATTCCAGCTAAAGTGTACCATATCCATATAGAACACTTTAGCTGGAATAATACAGTTGGTATTATTTAAGGATTGGTATTATTTAAGGATTGGAAGAGAAAAAGAAGTATTAAAACTAATATAAACATGAACCAAACTTCTATTTTCCTCCCTTTCTAAAACAAGGGGTTTGGAAATTAATTTTGCAAAAAATCCAATTTGATGAGAATAAAAGAGCTTATTGGAATTAATATATGGCATTTTGTTTTCCTTGCCTGTATAGATTGCTTTCAGTTAGAGTTTAATTTGTTAAGAAAAGTGTCCAGATAGAGCATCACTAAAGGAAAATCCACTATTGCACTCAATCATTGCATTATAGACCAAAGTGAACAAAAAATACCCAAAGAATGCTTAAGGGGGGCACAAGCTTCATTAGGAGAATAATCCACTGCAATATGATAAAACATAAGGTAGGTATTCACTCTACCATGGCACAGATGAGGACTTTATTTTAAACCCATAGCAGATTGAATTTTTGCATGATGTTTTCTTTAAACTGCTTTCCTTAATCTAGAAATACATTAAAATAGTCATCTGCCAGCTGTGCTGTTTTCAGCTGTAGCAAACTGATGATTAGTATCCTCCTGACATTTTCTTCACATGAAATAAAACATGAATATCACAGTATTACAGAAGAGGAAAAAAAATCTGAAGTTCTTCATGTCTTGTCCTGAAGTTTTTATCTTATCCTTGAATTATTTCCATAATTAACAGGTATGGTACAATTAAGCATATTTGCAAATATATATGGAGCAGAAATGGAAAAACCTGAGTCTGCCAAGGTTAGAAAAAAAGCCACTAACATTTCAGTCTTACACATCTGTAGAAATGCTTTCCACATCCACTAAAATCACTATATTCAGTGTGAAAGCTTGTGATGTTCTGTGATACACTGACGGTCAAATCCAGCCCACTGACATCAGAAGGCAAAAAGCATTTTTGACTATGTCTGCTCTTCATTCTCAGCCTCCAAGGTCATTTCAAGAACTCCCTATATCAGCTTAAGAAAGAGACTGGCTATACTTTATGCTTAAAGATACATTTTATCCTGATATACTGTTGACATCCTTAGAGAAATATTGCTAAGACTTTTCTTTTTCTTTGATAATTTTCTTTTACTTTGATAAAGATGACAGAGTAATCAAAACCACTGAACTAAGTGCAACAGAAATTTTACCTTTCTATCTCATTCTTAAGCATATACTGCATACAATTTTTGTTCCTAAGTGCCAAATATTGCTCATATGTCTATAGGATGCCAAAATCCTTTAGTCCATCTAAGCTACATCTATATTAGTAAGCAATACAGACCAACAGAAGTGGCTCTGTAAAGTGAAACAGCTGTGAGGACCTGGCATCCTCCCTGCTCATATTGCATGGGTTTTTTCTGCATCAGACTGGCTGTGTTCTGCTCTCACAGACTGCCTGCCAACTCACCACTGGTGAACTCCTGGAGTGCATCTTCCAGATAAGTTGCACACAAAGGGAATCATGTTCTGAGGCTGCTCCCCAGTGCAAACTGAAGCACAGTACAGGAGTACCTTTGAGAGGTTAACTGAATGCAGTGGGTGATCCATGGATATCCTGTTAGCTTTATTCCTCCCTCAAAGCTAAAACCCCCTGGAGTGCTGCTCTATATGTATTTCTGAGGATGAATCCTCAGACTTAGCAGACTGTACTGAATCCCTCTTTTCTTCTTAACACATTGGGTGGCACTACAAGAAAACAAGTTTTTGAGGCACAGCCCACCAGGAGAAGGCTTCTGCCAGAACAGATTTCAGAACTGCTTTAACCTGTCAAACACTTTTACCTTTCAATTCAAAATGAGTGGGAGGGCTTCAGATATCTGTGATAAAAATCACTAATCCTGGGTGAGACCTCAAGCACACATGGCTTCCTGATATGGATTCTTTTATCTTAGAGAAGTTACAGAAGTCCTTCACTGCCCAGAACTGTGCCCCACAAAACTCAGTGCAGTGATAGGGCAGGTACATGTCCATCATCACTGGCTTCAGCAGCTGGCAGAAGGAATTTGCAGTAAGGAGATTCTCCATGACTCTTTTGTCCTTGGCCATTTTGCTGAGGCACCAGTGGCTCTGACAGCAGTTTTGCAGTGTGGGCACTGCTCTGTTTGATTGTAATCCACGGGCTTTCTTCACATGTATCATCAAAAAGCCATCAGGTAAGGGTTGGTTTTTTTTTATTATTTTTGCTCTTTCACCTAGGGACAGATCTGAGTCACTGACCTCGGAGAGAAGGGCTCTATATTTCAGTATCGTGCTTCCCAAGAGAAGCTGTAACTCAGGCTGCTGAAATACCTAACAATTTGATTTCTGTAGACAGTCACTGAGCAAACTTCTTTCTAACAGCAAAATGACACTACTCTGGTTTACCCACACAGACTATCTCTTCTTTTAAAGACAGAAATGTGATCTTTACCCAGATCATTGCAAATACTTCTATTGATGTTGTCCTTTTCCTTCATACCAGAAAAAGTCCATCTCAAAGCCACCCCAAATCTTTGTCAAATGCAGGAATGTGGAGAAAAGTGATTTTTCTTCTTTGATTTTAGATAAGAAATAAAATCATGGCTGATAATAGACTGTCATTTTTTATTTCAGATGTGGTCATTTCAGCTCTAGTACTAGGGTTAGGGTTCCTCTTCTTACTCTACTCCAAAGGGGGAATACCAGATATAACAGCTGGATGTTTTGTACTTCATCAGACTGCAAGCTGGCAAATACACTTTAAACCATTGGCACAGTTACTTTTCTACCACTACTCCCAGGGCAATGTCACTGTCACCTGGAGCAGTCACTGATAACCTGCAAAATGCAGTTTGTTTGTGACATGAAGGGCAGGAGAGAGAATGGATGTGCAATCTACAGAGTGAGTAAGACAGCATCTCAGTGATAATACATGCTTGGCTTCCAAAATTCTAGGAACAAAAAAGAGCTGTCTTTAGCCATTTTTCCTTCTTAGAGGAAACCAGCCTTCATCTAGAAAGTGAGATGAAGAAATGAGAAACTGTGAGGCAAGTGAAATAATAATACCACAAGTAATGGAATATCTGAAATACCTTCTAAGTACATGGTCAGGACATGAGGAGCAAACAGGAATAACTCAAAGGCTTAACTAATTTCTATAATTGGTGTCACAAATTCCTACTGGAATATAGTAAGTATACAAGGAAGCACCTGGTGGGGGTTGAGAAGCACCTGAGATGCAGTGGTAGAGGGATTATTTATCAAGAGCACCCTCTGAACTTTGGGAAAATCACATGCAGTGAATGACAGTTTCAATGGCTTTTGGAATAGAAAAAAGAGATTTTAAGGCAATATCTCCACTTCCAAAACAATGAGAGGCTGTTGGATTGATTTGTTTAGAGACAACCCAAGAGTCAGCCTGTTGGTGACTAGGGACATGACTTTCCTTTACGCATTTTGGAACAATTATATTGTAGGGCTCAAAATATTTGCTGCATGTTCTAGAGACAGCCTTTTCTTTGGAAGGAACATTATTAGGACAGTAGCTATTTTAAAATGATTCTGCCAGAGGCAGAAAATCATTTGGGTTAAGGAGACACTGTTGGAAACAGAAAAAAAAAACAGGCTACAAAATATTGACAGCACTTTGAGAAAGCAGACATCAGCAAAAATTATTTATTGTCAGGCTTTTGCATGGATAATTTGGGTGTTTTTTAAAAAGTCAGAGACCTGGTGGTTACTGGAAACATTACGCCAATGACCCAACTGAAACTACTTCTAAGATAAGAATTCTAGTAGAAGACATTTTGACTCTATTAGTAGCAGTTTAGAGATCTGAAAATGGAAAAAGGACCTGCACACAGAATGAAAACAAGGGCATATAGATATATTCTTAATGACATAAAAGAATTGCTCAGATATGTTAAATTCAGCAAGGCTAAGGCTGAGCTGCAATTAACAGGGGACATAACAAGCAACAATAAAAGATTCTACAAATACATGACACATTAAAGAAGTAAAAGGAAGTATTAAGGAGATAAAATAACGAATGACCCGAGGAAGGCCATTGCATCCAATGCATTCTTTCAATTTTCAAATAGATGTTAACTATGATCCAATACTTAATTAAATTGTTTAAAGGAGATAGGCATGTCTTCCTCAATATGGCTGAGGACATTGAAAAGGATAGAGATTTTCAATTTAGCTTAGTTCAATGACTTTCAATTAAGTATCCTTAACAAAGAGACCCCCGTAATCTCTGAATCATAGCACTTACCTTGGAGAGTTGATGAAGAACAGTAGAATTCCCTGAAGAGAAATAGAGGGCAATCACAATGTCATACTTCAAAAAGGGGAAAATAGCTCTTCTTGGGATGGTACAAACCAGTCCTTGAACTGTTCTTCCTTGAAAGACTCTGGGGCAATTTGCTAAAAATTATTTTCTAAGGCACAAAACAGTAAGATGGTAATAAAAAAGAGAAAACATGGACTCCAGGAACAAATCATGTCAAGTCAATGTAATTTCTTTCTTTGATTGCTGGCCTAAGTGGATAAGGGAAAAGTCACAGCTGTGATATATTTGGTCTTTAATAAGACTTTCCTAATATCTAGAATAACTTTAAATGTTCTAGTATACAAACTAGAGAACTATCTTCTAGATGAAATCACGCTCTGGTGGATTGAAAAATACTCATGTAGAGAACATGATCTATGAGGGGAGATTAAGGAAAACCACAACAGTTTTGTCTAACAAAGAACTGGAACAATAACATTTTCTAGTATATTTTTTTATATGCAATCATCTACATGAATATATATATATGAGGTAATGTACATTAAAGTTGAGACAGAAAAGCTTGAATTGCAACATCGGAGATTGGGGCTTGATATTGGAACTAACATTTCTCCTTTTAAGAATAGCTGAAACACCATAATGGACTGCCTGCTTTCTTTGGGCATGTAACACTTTTGGTCAGAGAAGTTTTCTTTCACTTGTTTTGCATAAGTGGTGACAGCAATATTTCAAAGTCCTGTTGCCTTCAAGCAATGATTGCTTTTTGGATTAACCAAAAGCCTGCTGAAACTTGAGAATTATGCAACTACACAGGATTTATAGAGACAACTAATCTGTAACCCCAAAATTTATGAGAAAATAGTTCCTTGTTCAGCAGCAACATACCCTTGAGTTCAGTTGGAGCTCCCTGTTTGGTTTGGCACATACATACAGACAGTTCTGCTTTCCTGATCACTCAGAACTGATCATCCTGAGCTTTAAGGTATATAAATCCCTTTTAAGCCCCTGTGGGATTCAGAACAATGCCCAGATATGCAGAAGGTGCAGACTTCACCACACACTAAAAGTACAAGGAAGAAATTTCACGGAACAAAAAGGTAACCAGGTATGTTTTGTACCATAATCCACTGCTTTTAATACTTATAAAATGTATCCTTGAGGAAGCTCCTGCTATACTCTTCCAGAAGCTGCTCTAACCCTCAGAGCTGAGCCTGACTCTAAGTCAGATTTGGTGCTCACCTCTAGAAGTATTACTTCCAGAACAAAGCTGGGGTCTGACTTATTGTGCAGCAAGTGTGTAATGTCCCATACCTTTCCTAGGATGCAGAGGCTCACAGTAAGGCTGTTATCTTTCACTGTGATCTTTTCATACACAACAGAGAATAAAGATTGGGATGGAGAGTCACTCCTGAGTTCCCAGCAGACTGAATTTTCCCTTTACTCCATCACACAGTCCCCAGAGTGCATGGTGTCCTAAGTGTTCTGTTAGACTTTGCAAACATTTCTCAAGCTGATAGCATTCTACATGACCAAAAGCAAGGTCTAGTGAGTGGAACTAACAGCATGTCAATACAATGATTTAGCATATTCACTGAAACACTCTGCATGCACAGTGTGTCTGGTTTCCTGGTGCAGAAAGAGAAATATCCAATGAGGGGGAATCCAGGAAGCAGTCAGCCAAATGGAAAAGCATGTGATGTAAAAATATGACCCATTTCAGCATCAGCTATTCAGAGTATACAATATAGTCAGTTGTAAATAGTCTCCATTTTTTAACATTTCTGAGACTTACTTTAGAATGCTAAGAAACAAATTATTAGAAAACTAAAATTTAATGCATTGGTTATCTAATTCCTGAAACAATAGTGGTAACCTATCATTCAAGCATCCTTATTTGCTTTATAAACCTCCCCATTTACATGTGACAATCTCCATTGCTCTTTCATTTCAAATAGCAGCCACTTGAACCTTTCTTGCAAGGTATTTAGGATGGGGGATTTTTTTTTGTATTTTTTTTTGTTATATTTTCCTTAAAATAGAGCATTTGCAATTAACATTCTGACATCTTTGTTTCTTCTATTTATAAATACTCAACAGATTTTCTCAAATGCTTTCATTATTCAGATTTTTTTGTTGAATTATTTCTTAATATAGCTCTTTCCTGTATTTTTCCACTAGAACCTAACACTCCTGTAAAAAAAAATGGAGTTGCTTGAACTGAAGTTATGAATTGCATATCTGTTTTTTCTGCATACCATCCAAACTTTAATATTAAAGTTTTCATTTTTGTAGAAATCTTACAAGAATTGCAGATAAACAATAGAAAAATTACATCTGATCACAACTCACTATATGCCTTTTCTTTCTGATGACAGGTATTTGTGACTCACTTGAATGGTTTGCGAAAGTTTTCTGATTACTGCATCATTTTCTAAAAGACAGCAGAGTTTTTTACTGTCTAGTAACTTAAAAAGAGGCCAGAAGGAAAGGAATGAAAATAAGGACAGAAAATAAATCCTTTTAACCAGGGTTCTAGTGCCTTTGCAAAACATTATCCAAAAGGACAAATATATATGTGAAAGCCTGAAACTATTGCAAATAGGAATCACATTCCTGCTAAGAGCTGTATTAAAGACTTGGTGATAAACTTCACTCCTCTCCTCACTCCCTGGTTAGGAACTGAGACTTGATCTCCTCTGGTCATTGCTTCCCATATTTTCCACTTGCCATGTCCTTCCCTCACGGTGTTTCCCTGACTCCAGGCTGCACAGGCTGCAGCAGCAGGGGAAGATGGCAGAATTGACCATGAAGGGTCACCCACAGACAGGCTTAAGTCAGCAAAATCTTGTGCTCCAGCTTTGAGGAGACGTGCATCAATCTTCCAAAGGCTAAATAAACTGAAGGCACATGTGACAAAACCAAGTGATTCTTCTCTTAGTGTTGGTTCATATTTTTTTATATCCTCCTTTAAAACACAAAGCAAAAGATTAGCCTGAAGACTTTGAAGGACTTTCTTTAGCCACCCCATTTTCTTTCTGAGGAACTAACCCAGCTTACTTTAGTGAAGTATATTACATCAACAGTGGGAAAACAAAAAAAGGAAAAAGCCATCAAACTTACTGGTATTGAAATGCTCTCATATGTCCCCCTGGCTATATTTACCAGTTTATTCAGTCCTTACCACCTCAGGGCAGCATGCATTATATTTATAGATTAAAAAATTCACTAATATTTTCTCCATTCTAGAAAGTTTCCATTACTCATCTTGTACTGTCTCTAGAAAATAATAGTATTGCTAACACCAGTGACCAGCTTGTGATGGGTTATTCCTTTGAAGAGCTTCTACTCACACCAGCACACAGAATCTTTACCATTTTTCAATGGCATAAACCACATGGAATAGCAGATGCCATAGCCTGGACACCAGCATAATACTTGTCTTTCTATTCTTCTGTATTTGTGGTAAATCAGTCAAAACACAATAAAAAAGAATTTAAGGCATTTCTTCACTTACTTAAAAGATAATTGAGGTAATTCTATGGAAGTAATTGAAAGAAATTATTTAACAAAATATACTTCACAGTAAAAAATATATATAAAAGCAGTATTTTCACTGGTACAGGCAATAAAATCTTAAAAAATAACTTAGTGTGAATATGTATCAACATTTTCATTGCTGACATTCTTTTTCTTTTTTTTTTACCATCTTATTTAAAACTCCAGCTATTCTCTCATATTCAATAAAATGTGCTTTTATCCAGCCAGGTACAGACTTGAACCTAGGAGGTCTTTGTTTAAATTAGTTTTACATTAATGATAATGTGCCTACCCCCTTTGTACTCTGAAAATTGTACTGAAGGTGATATAACTGCAGCACTTATGACTTATTCAAACTAAGCAAGTACTCAGACATGTCCAACATGCAAGGAATGTTCATGGACCACTGGAAACCAAACACAGTATCAGGCATGCAGCTCCAACTCAGTGGGATCTTATCCATGCACTAAATTAATAGTGACCTAACTTTTTTACCTATCTGAAAGTGCCACTCTTTTATAACACAGCCTACATCTAAAATGGCAAGGGTCAGACAACATGTTCCTAAATTTATAAATTTACACAGTCCTGTAACAAACACTGAAATGTCATCACCACCTATTCATAAAACCTCACCTCTTTAAACACAAAAAGTCTGGAAAAGGAAAACAAGCATGAGCTTTGAGGCAGCTCAGGCTAATGACCTCTACTTTATTTTACATCACTTAATGTTTCTATAAGGATCCATTTCAGATTTTTAACCCTTCATACCATCTCCCTCTTTATAGTAATCTCTATCGCTAGATAAAATAATGTTTTGGCTTAGTCAAACATTCAAATATTAAATAAAATTAAATGTAAATAGCTTACTTATCACAAATATAAGTTTTATTTATTAGCACAAAAATTGAGAATTAATTTAACCCAAAGTGTCACTTAAAAGTGGGAAATCATATTTGAGGTGACTGTGACCCTACTGTGCCTCATTCAGTGGCACAAAAAGAATTTGCTTCTTTTCTATTCGTTTCCAACATCTTACAAAATAGAACTTTTAAGTACAAAAATGAATAGAGGTAACAGATGCTGAACATTATAAAAGGTAAGTTTTGCTGGGCAAAATGGTAGAAATAATTTCTTACCCTGTGAAAATCAAGGAGTTAATAAAAGTTTCATTTTGTGGACAATAAAATTTTTTGGTCCAGAGAACTATTTAAAATAGCTGAAATCTAATTCTGTATCTCTTTCAAGAGCTGAAAATGTAATATTTGTCCAACAGCACCCATGTTCAAGCACAAGTTTGAAGTCAGATACTAGGACCTATTAAACAGAAGGTGCAATTTGAAGAGGTGGAACAGCTCAATGATAATAACTCAAATACTTTCCTTGTGATTTTGTACATGTACAAAGGATATAGTTTGTTTATCATGCCTTCTCTGAAGACCAGGAGCCAGAATATAATGAGCATGGTTACATTTTAAAACAAAACATGGGAATATTGGGAAAGAAGTGCTTACACAAAAAGATTGGCACTTGTAGCCAGTTAATTAAAATTTTATGAACCTAAAGCCATAGAGTATTGGAGAATATTTCTGTTCATTTCAACAGAATTTGGTTCTGCCCTGCCTGAAGCAAATGCTGGGGGAAAAAAGTAAAAGTTCAATTTAAAAAATCCAAATGTGACTGCTCACATTGTTTAGCAGGAGACAAATGTGCTTTACAGGTAGAATGTAACAAGCAAAGAGAACATATGGCCACCACTGCCTATGTAGAATTCAATAATTTCTTATAAAATATATGTTCTTCTACTTTGCTGAGTAGCTAAATTTCATTATCTCATCATACTTTGAGGTGAAAAGCCCACCAGGTTATAAATGGTCATGATATAAAGAAGAATGACAAGTAAGTCAGTCATGTGGTTATTTATTGTTATCTTTGTAGCTTACTTCCTGTTTTGTTGGGTTTTTTTGGGTTGGTGGTTTTTTGCAGGCATTCTAGAACCATTGAAAACTTTTTTTAAAAAATCAAAACAAACCAAAACATTTTATTTTCTTACAAAACTCTTTAATGTTTTGTTAAGAATTGAATTCTAGTTTGAAGGGGTTTTTTAGGAACTGTTGGAACAAGTCATGTCGGGGCTTACATCAAGACCTGATTCAGCCAATTATTTTTGCATGTATTCGTTTCTAAGCACACAAATAATGATCCCAAAATAACTTTTCAAACTGAGTGTTTTGCAAATAAATAACTTTGGTAATATTAATCATCTCCAGCATAGCCATATTTTGAATCCTGATAGACACACGCTAACTTCATGTTCAAGAAAAGCCATAATGGGTATGTGCTATATTTAAGCCCTGAGGTTACACAGTGGTCTGTGACTTTCAGCTTGTCTTTCAACACTACACCTAAACACACATTTATATGTGGCTTTATAGAAGTTAAATAAGAAATAAGACTGTGTCTTATTTCTGACACTGTCCCTCAGATACTGTTGAACAGCTGGGAGTGAAGACCTAGTACTGTTGGGAAAGCCTTTAATATTAACATTTTCTCAGAGGAGAGGAGGGCCTTTATTGTACACACTGAAAAATGACAGGACTGCATTGTAACAAGAATCATGGAGCAGAAAGCCTAATTCTTGCTGTAGTCATGAGTCAGCATGAGGCCCTGTCCTAACCGATGTACAAAATGAAAAAACTCATTGCTCCAAAAAGCTAATAAAAAAATCAAGAAGTATATTTTTACTACTCTGAGATGGATAAAATGTAATACATTATGACCTTGTACTATAAAAGTGGGATATTACATATATATATATGTATGATAGGAACTATTAAGAAACAGTCTTTGAATAACTAAAAAAAAAACTAAATTAAAGCTCTCTGCAGTAAAATAGAAAGAGAGGTAATTTTACAATGTTAATTTCCCAGTGCACACTTGCAGACTCTTTTTCAAGTTGAATATATTTTAGTGTTGATAATATTTACCCATCCAATCCTACAGGGAACACTGATAAAGAAACCAACTGATTACAGTGTGAAGCCTTCCAAGAGTGGCCTGGACTTTGCCCAGCTGTCTCCCACTATTCTTCTGTCGCTTTTCAGATTTCATGTTATAAACTTAATTTTGAAGCAGTATTATACACATTTATTTGATTTCCTGCACTTGCCTCTTGGCAAAGAAAAAGAAAAATGAACCAGTATTGACAAAGATGGCTTGTATAGATAGGTGATTAGAAGACAGGACATCAATCATATTCCATCATGAAGTAATATGCATGGTGGGCACAACTGCAACCAATGAATAAAATATTTAATTTTAACACCATGGAAAATGAGACAAAAGTGAATAATGCAGCAATTTTGCATAAATAAATGAGTGAACTTACATAAATAATCTGAAGGGATTTTATTATATAGTGAAAAAAACTGCAACAGGATTTGTTAATAAAATAATCAAATGGGTTTTTATTTGCAGAAAGAGAAGGTACAGAGCAGGTAAAAAGAATGTAGAAGCTATTCAGACTCTGTTCCCATTAGGAAACAAAATATTAAATCAATATCTTGTGTGAGAGGTTCAGTAGCTGCAAATCAAAATAGTTTCCATTGGCATAATAGAAAGACATTGCTTTACTCTACCTGAAGATTTAGCCCTAACATTTTGCTGTAAGTAGGAAGATCTTTAAAGTTAAGAAACATTTAAGAAAAAGATTCATCCTGTAACATATCTACAAACTACAGATGTCAATTAAATACTGTGAAATTGTCCACACTTGAGAAGATTCTTCACTGTAATAGCAACTTACTCTAGGCAAGGTAGTTCAAAGAACAAATATGAGGATTATTTGACTGGACAGATCAAGCACTACCTAAAAGCATGTGTCCAAAATTAGACAAAAGACTTAATTCAGCCAGCACCAAAATGCAAACCCACATTTCCTTTCTCCAATGTCATCAATGCCCTCCTTTAACAGAAGCCAAGAAAGCTCAGACACCACTACGAGAAAATTTGCATCTCCACTGAATTTTGAACTTAAACTCCCTGCCCTTCCTATTGATCCAATCTTTTGCCTCCATCGCTTCTAAGAGCATTCAACATGCGTAATATTAACTGTGCAAGTCAAATAGAAGATTCTTTCAGCCCACACCTTCCACAGAAAAAGTACAAGGATGGGTTGTGCTGGAAGAAACAAAAAGAAACCTCTGTAGAAGGACACAGGAGCTGTTCTTGCTGATATTTAGGGTCAAGTTTAAGGTTAATTCTCAACTATGCTGAGACATATAAACCATCCTCCTGCAACATGGCCTGCTTAGTGCCATCAACACTGACATCTTTGACAGCCAAAGTAGGCCCTCTGTCCAATTTAACATGCAGTCTACTTTTTAGGCTAGTCCTTGACAAAAGAGAAAGTGATTTAGAAGGATTACGAAGCAGAAGCAAACCATAGAGGGATCACTGCTGACAGAACTTTAGACTTATGACCACCAAAGCAAAGTTAATTTGAAACAATTTCTGAAATTGATAATTGATCTGTTTGTTGATAAATTGATCAATTTCAGATTTCATCTGAAATTGATAAGCATCAAGCTCATAGAAAAGCAGCAGTAAGATCAGTCTAATCAGGCTGGACAGGTGGAAGTGAGAGCTTGACTCTGAGATGGACAGCAATGGGAGGTGGTCTTCAGAATAATCTTCTGGTCTACCTTGCTTATCAAAGCTGAGACTGTACCACTGTCATGCAAGCAACTGGAATTGTATGTTCTAATCTACCCAGCCTTGCCACATGGCTATAATCCATCCTGATGAAAGATTACTTTTTGAAAGCATTTAGAAAATACCCCAGTTTTGTTTTGTTTATTTTCCTATTGCCTCAAGGAATGGTGGGCATGCAGCATGCCTCATGTATGGCTCCCATTGCCTTCTCCATGACAGCCCCAAAAGTAGAGGAGGAAGAGGAACTCCAGTGATAAACAGGCAACAGTCAATCCTGATGACAGAAATACGAATGAAAAACTGAGATCTGCTTTTTTCCCCCTTCATTTCACCTCCAAAGATAAATTTTATCTCCAATTTTCTCCTGAGAGCATGTTCCATGCAAGATGAACTATAAAAATGCAGTTATTTCCTATTGCTATTGTGTGATCTCAAGAATATGTTTCTTCCTTTGTTTTAAGGAATGTATTAATAATATTACATTGTCAAAACGAAGTCTTATGTCAGCCAAGGTACAAACAAAAGAAAGCTATTTTTTCCTTTGACTTCCAGATAAATCATTCATTACACCACAGACCAGATCAAATTGGGCTTAGGTTCTTATAAGAAATGTGTTAACAGTGTAAAATATGTGTGTCAAGTTTCAACAAAAAGGACATTTGGCTAGCAAGCTGTAAGCTCTTCAGAGATGCAGGTCAGCATTATTTCTATCTTATTTAAGGGAAGCATTTGTTTGGCCAGCTGTTGATCATAATCTGAAGTTATTTTTTAATTGGAGCATTTAACTTTACCATAATAACTTTATATGCTGCATCTTCTTAGCTGCCTAGCATTCATCCAAGGTGCCAGTCACCTTGCTGTCTGTCCTTGTCACTGCACCATTGAAATGTACCTTCACTTTGCTTCATGAAACAAAGAAAAATTATAAACTATTATTAACTCAGTGATCAAGCTGCTTTCATATCATTGCTTGAGTTAGAAAAAGCTAAATAGGGTTTTAGACCCACTTGTAGTTCCATAATCATGTACTTTGTCCTATACCTCATCAATTAGTTCTTTGGAGTTATTCACAGCAATTTCAGGGCTGTTCTAAACAATATTTCTAACCTACAGATATTCAAGATATTTTGAATATGCTTTTTTTCAGTAACCACACTTTCAAGTCCTCAAAGATATAATATCAGATAAACATTGTCATCATATCATTGAGAAATATACATGGGTGTCCTTAGCTAGCCTGTTCAACTGGGATTTATTGGTATTTAATGCTGTGAGACAGGTGCAAAGCAAAGTTAACATGCTAAGAAACCAGGAGTTGTAACAGTGTCAGAAAAAACAGTCATCAAAAAAGAACATGAATGCATTTAACTTCCTTTTATGAAATACAGATAATTTTATTTATCCTGTGCGATTATCATCCTCTTGTTACTTACAATATGGCTGCAAAAAAAAGTGAGAAGTTTTTTTTCGCAGTTGGATTAATGAAGCTACATTGCAAACAAAGCTGAAGTTCAGGATTCAACATATTCTCCATACCTATGACCTGGTCAAGTGAGCAGTTTATAGAGAGGAAAAGGGAAAGACCCAGAGTCATGCAGAAGACCTTGTGATTCACTTTAAAATCACACCCAAGAAGTTCTGGGTCCTTGTTTAGCTACCTGTTTTGTATGCCTAGTTCTAGTCAGTGTGGATGCCCTTACAATCACTTGCAGTTTGTAGAAAAAATGCAGTTCAGGCATCCATGATTCACAGCAGGAGAAAGCAAATTCTTCCCAAGACCATGTATTTGGCATCCTGTCACTTACATCACACATTTCTGACAGAGATAGCCTATCTTCTGCCTGCTGACAGGGAGACACAAAGTTGAAGTCAATGAATCTTTCATACAGGAAACTGCAATTCATCACTAACATAATGTGGAACAGCCCCTACCCACTGAAAGTGCAATTTTCTCTCAGGTGAAAGGATGTCTTTTTCATCATTATGTCGTGATTTGTATTTTTTTAGAGACAGCAATAATATTTTTAAATAAGGAAAGAATTGATTTCTGACAGTAACAAAAAATTAATATGGACGAATACTCCCAAGACAATAGCTATTATTAACAACCTTTTCCTGTTACTTATTTCTATATATCTAATGCAGCAGGATTCCTTCCAGACCAAAGTCACAAGGGTTACATAGTCTGCATATAGATGCATTGTTCAAATCCATCCCATCTCACCAAGACATCTCAAAACACTTCCTCCAAGGTCTGGTACTCTCCATGGAGGAACCTGTTTTCACACACTGTCTAAACAGGAGATCAGAGAAACACAACTATGGTAAGTTAGTTTTTACTGGCTAGTGGCAGAAGGACCAGATACTTTCATAGACTTATTTTACAATTTGAAAGTATTTTTGCATTTTAAAGAGCCTTCACAGTACTTTCAGAAGATTTCATATGGAATAAGACCTTTGCTCGGCCACATGGATAGGCTGATACATGGTTCATAATCCAAAATAATTATCTGGTGTCTCTTGTCTGTAGAGACTGCAAAACAATAGTAAACCAGCAACTGGTCAACTGAGATCAAAATATAGAACTATTTACAGGGAAGACATGCAGGGAATGCCAAATCACATTAAGAATGGAGTTTAAGGTGACAGTGTCAAACTGGCTGTTCCCACTGAAGTTAGCAGAAATGTTTAAAAGATCAAAAATCAAACTATTTAGCAAAATATCAAGAATTAATTTAGTAGCCAAGCAGGACTGTTTTCCAAAAGCACTGCTTACTCAGGCTTTTTCTCCAAACTTCAAAGAAATAGAAGTGAGATAGAATATAGCTGTTGAAAACAGGACATTTAAGTAGAAAACTCAATATGTATTTAAGTCTCAGACAATCAATTTAGAAAAAGTCCATCCTTTATTTTCTTGTATAAAGCAAATAATACTAGCCTGTTTCAGCTGCCAAATGCACAGCAGGGAAGCGAGACCCTCTTCAAAGTAAAAGTTATCATCAGTAAAATATGGTTGTAAAGTTTATGTGCTCTCAAAGCAAACCTAAGCCTTTTAGAGAAAACAAGAACACCTAACTTAGAGAAAACAAGAAAAGCAGAGTTTGGAAGGCTGCAGAATGAAGGCAAACACAACAATTTTTAAATGGAATTTGAAGTTCGGACAAAAGCTACAGCCTTTGGACCTCACTGAAATTTTATTTGAGCGCAATAGTGACTTTTATTACTGCTCTAATGCACAGGAATGTGTCCTAGAGAGAGCCCTGACAGCTATTACCCTCCTGGGTGTTGCAGAGTAAGACAACCAAATGGCTTTGCAGGAGGACTTTTTGAGTGCAGCCAGTGTGTCACAACAGACAACATGCATGCAGCAGACACCCTGACCTGTGTATACCATCCTGATCCTTTCACATATGTAAGGATAGAAAAATATAGTTCTTATTTTTGCTTTCATCTTACATGTTGATTTTTTTATCTGAAATGACCATTGTTACGGAAGTTGTAGCTCAAAATCTGGGGATGTTCATTTCCTCTGAAGTGATAAATGGCCAATTCATAACAGGGCTGGTTTGAGAGCCAGCAATCAATACAGGCACTAAAGGATGGTTTAGATGGCCATTCTGGTTTTTATCCATGTGCACAGACAATGATAACACAAAACCACCAGTATCAGAGTATTATGTGGTTACCTCATCTCTCTTTACTAAGGGACACTGCCCTTCATCAGTGTCATCAACAAATCAATTGGTCGCTTAAGATGTCTGTAAGTGCTCGTCTTGTCTTTTGCTTGAAATGTATTGCAGCCATTTTTCTGTTACATTTCACATAAAAAGGATTTGCTGGAGCTCTGCAACCGGGATAAACCAAAGAACCGATTTACTGAAATAGCTTAGAAATGGTTTAATATTGCAGTGGTGTCAACAAAGCAGATTTTTAAAAATATCCTTTTGACAACAAAAGAAAAATATCCATTCCAAAGCTATGCATAAAGGGAATCTTTTTTAAAAAGTTTTCGCACCTGTCTAATGGGGAAAATAACATTCACCTGAAGGGTGACGGGATTTGGATCTACAAAGACTGCATTATTAACTGTACTTTCAAAAGTGAAGTGACAACCAATGCTATAAAACAAAAATATCTTCCCCTTGGCAAACCTAACAGAAGAGAAAAATGAAAATAAACAGAAAAATATGAAGAAATGTTTACTTCTTCTGCAGAGTCTCAGTTTTCCTGTATCCACAGCTTTTGACTCCTTAAGAAAAATTTCCATTGGTCAATTTATGACTCACTAGAGCTAGTTGAAATGCCTGGATTCTTGTCTTCAAAGCTGTAATTTTTTGATTCTGTGAACAGCCTTTCTCTTTCTTTATTCCAGATGCTATCTGAAGCTATCTGTGCCCACAGATTTTTCCACAGCAGATCACGAGTATTATTCCTTAGCAATGGCCATCAGCTTTCGTGAGCCAAGGCAGCATTCACAGCCCCCACACACAATGCAAGGACTACAAAACCACCCAGTAGAAATCTATCCTGAAAAAAGGAGAGGAGAGTTTGTACTTACATTTCTTTGGACTTCAAAAGTAGCAATAGCAATGGAATATGGTTAAACAGCAATGGAAGAATGATGAAAGATTTTTACCCTCACTATATTTAGGTCCTTTTCACACTTGCTCCTAACATAATTCCTCTACAGTTTCCTCACTACCTGTTTGGCAACAAACAAAAATAAATTGAGGAAGTAATAAAACAAAAATTGAATTTACTTTAGAAAAAAAATAAAGGGCCTAAACTTCTTAAATTGTTCTTTTGATGTGGATAGTTTTCAAGACTGAGCCCTATTATAGATTGAAGGATCACATTAAGTTTTTTCCTTAGAGTAATCAAGCTCCAGTGAAACTTCTGAAGAAAAAAAAGTGCTCATAATAGCAAAGAGTACAAAATGTTACATATAAAGAGCCAAAGTTTCCAGCATAATGAAAGAAGAAGAGCATGTCTGCAAATTCAGTCAAGGCAAAGGCAAACATTTCCATTGCATGTTACTTTAAAAGAAGATAAAGAGTACTGAATCAATAAATCACTGAAAAGATTATTATTTTGTACAAGCTGAAGGTCAGTGCAGGTCATTCCCACTAAAGCAGACAGAGTTTGTTAATTTAATCCAGCAGATTTGGCAGGGAACCCAAACAGGAATTTAATCAGCAGCAGAAGGTGGTGAACATCTCTGAAAATTGAATAATCATTGTGCCAGACAGTAAACATCATTACAGAAGGAAACAAAGGAAAGAACAAAAATTTCGCCTTTTCATACTGTTTATTAACTTCTTCAAACAGGTAATAAATGATTTAAAACATCTGTCTCTGGAACACAAAAACACCACAAATGAGAGCAACTGGTCAATAGTTTAGCACATTTATGACATTAAACTTCTCTAAACTAAAGCTCTTCTTTCTTCTGTATTGTAATTCTTTCTTCAATAGCTGTCTCATGAAGTAATATTGCTATTGCTCTAATTCAAAAAAGATTAATTCACTGTTTCAGCTCTTATCAGTTCATGGGAACACAAGAAAATCAAATGCTCTAAAATACACTTTCCTATATTTTTCAAGAATTGTTCAAGATGGGAGGTTGACATTTGAAGCACTTCAGCAGAGTTTATGTCAGCATTTTGTTTGGGGGTTAAATTATTTTTTGCATTTTCATTAAACTTCTTCTACCAAAAACCACTTCTCTAAATCAGTCTTTCTGTTTCTACCTATGTCTAATTTAATATTTTTCTTCCCATATATATTATAGACTCACATCATAAGAGGATAAATTCTGCCCTTAATAAGCAGAAATTCAGCTAAGCTGATGTGGTAAAATACTCCATGTCTTCCACTGACATAAGACTTAATCTTTTTGGTTTATAAAAGAAATTCATAAAATGGAAATTTGGTTTCTAAATTAAAATAAATCATTTGCTGAAATCACTCAGATGACTCTGTATCCAGTAAAGTTAGGTTAATCTGTAGAGACCTCATATTAACGGTACTTAAATTTCAGACTTATACAAATATAAGAGAAAAAATCTCCATTGGAAATTTTTTTCTGAAACAATCTTATATAATGGAAAAATCAGTGGGTCAGAATTCCTGGATTATATATTGATACATTAATATCTACAGGAGAGATTTACTATCTCTCAATTCCTCCATAAAATTGCACTTCATAATTTGCATAATATTAATTACATGCAAATTTCCAGAAAATTTGATCAATGTCCTATAGAATCAGAAGTTAGGAAATAAAACATTTTTTATTTTAAAAGCAGAAATTCCACTTCCTATTCCAATTGAAATTGGTAGGCCTTTAGGCCCTCAGCATGTATCTTAAATAAAAACCCCACTAAGCCCACCAAATACCTTTTTCTGAATCAAGGAAACATACAGCCACAAACTAAAATATGCAGGTTTTTCACCTCAGTTAAAATGAATGTGAGACTAGTGAAATAAATAGGAGATTTGTATCAAACACTTTACATTTACATTGGTAGGATAAGAAAACTTATAAATTCTGAATGGATTGTGCTGGCCTGGTCTGACACTTCCATTGGCTAAAAGAGAGCCAGGCAGAGCCAGTTTGTAGGTTAAAAATTCCAAGACTTTATTAATTCAGTGCTTATTTTCGCTTGAATAACATAAATAGTTATGCTGCTAGTAACAAGAAATAAAATGTGCTGAAATCATCTTTGATGATGCTCAAGGTGTAAATCCCCTCTTTCATCCACGGCAGTTTAAAGTACTGCAAGCATCTTGCTGCTGCATCACAGAAATAAGATTTCTGCTCAACTCCTGGGCAGGATCCAACCAGCACATAGTATAGATGAAATACTGCTGGCACAGCCAAGCATGTGGAGACAAATTTCAAGACATTAGTAATTCCCAAAAACAGGAACCTTTTAATCAACTCACTTAAGGAAAGCACACTCAGCACAGTACTGTCATACAATGTAATTTTATCTAAGTGTGATGAGAGAAACTTGGGGAATTCCAGCATTTCAGAGAAATCAGGAATGTTTCTGAGCTATTGCACTCAGAATGCACTGTTTACTTAGATTTTGCTCATGCTGTGTTCCACAAAGAGCCCGAAGCAGGACCACTGCTGCTTGTGTATGCAGAGCACCATGGCAGAGGCAAAAAGCATTTCAAGGTGCTGTCTAGCCAGAGGGCACGTCCCACAAATGATTTGTAGGATAAATCTACATTGGCCTTTCACTTCAGATCAGGAAAGTGCTTTTGAACTGGATCTCCCAACCAGTTTTACTTCCTGCTCTCTGTGTCACATCTGAGAGTGGTTCTGGGTCACATCAGCAAGGGCACTTGGGCTGTTAGTGGGGTGCAGTGAAACCCTCACACTCTGCACATCCAGATGTGAGCTCCTCTGTGCCAGCTGTTTTGCCCTGCTGATCCACTCCTGCTACATTGCAACACTTGCATACAGGGATATAGCCAGAGAAATCTGGTCTGTCTGGGATGGATTGGGATGGTAATCAGTGACTTCCTTCACAAATTCTGAGACTAACTTGCAGTGGTTATTTTGGGCAAAGGGCAATTTAAATCTGTTCATGGTTGTACTTTATTTACCATAGAATCTCTCCAGTGTGTTCCATGTATCTAACACCATGTTGTATCCATGGTGTTAGAAAACTGTGATTTTTTTAAAGAAATGAGACACCAAAAACCTATCAAATTTTGTTGGAAACTGGGCACCTAACTGCTGAGAAGAAAATCTTGAGTTTATCATGTGGTGGGTTCATTAAAATGCCGTGTCTTGCCATCTTTTCTAGAAAAGAATAATATATGCTAAAAAATACACTTAACTAGCAAACCCACTGCTTGCTAGAATTTCCTGGTGATTTGCTAGCCCTACACAGCTTGCCCTTAACAGCTGTAATTGAGTTAGACCTTTATTGTACAAAATGTGAAGGCAAATGCAAGCTTGGTTCCAAGAGTATCTCCTATTAGTATGCACACTTTAGGAGGTACAGCTTTGCTAAACCAGTATCTGTGACTAGAGAGGACCCACTAGGCATTTTCAGTTCTATCTCCATGTAAACATGTGTCATCTCAGTGTTGTACTTCACCCTATTTGCAGAGAAAACCTTCCAGGTAAAAAATGGATACTTTGAATTTTCAATAAAGATTTTGATGTAGAGAGTCTTAAAAGATGGTGTATAAGATTATTGCCTGTATTTTCTTCCTGGAGCAAAATATTACAAAAATAAAGCTAATTTTCAAAGTTGTTTTAGAGATAAATGATTCATACCTATCAGCTATGAAAGAACAGAGAGTTACAATAGAAAAAAAGGGGATGCAGTGAACTCAACAGAAATGCCACATGGTTCTTTTTTAATGATTCTGATATTTTAATCCTAGGACACATGTTTGCAAGGTTCCAAATGTTGGCTGAGAAATAAAAGCCTGCTAATTATTTTGCTTTTTAAAGAATGCCTCTCATTCTTCAATAAATCTTTTTAAAATTTATTTTCTGCATGTCAATAAATAATAGATTTTTTAAAATTTGTGATAATACAAGCATTTCTGAGACATGGATCACAGCCAAGAAAATGGTCTCTTAATTTTATTTTATGGGTTCCAGTTGTTTTGCAGCATTCTAAACCTTCTTGTATTTCCCCCCAGCATGTTTTGCTGATGAGATCTAAGGTTTAACTCATGACAAAGGATTTGAGTCCTACATCACCTCTGTATTTAACAGCACACAGCATGGCAAAAGGATAACACAGTCCATGGGGAGTCAAAGCTCAGTGAAAAATGTCACCTCTGTAGGTTTTAAAATCATACTCCTTAGAACACAGGTCCAATAAATGCAGTAGCTGTGCAAACTCAGCCTCTTGAAAAGAATGCCTTCAAAGATACTCTGAATCCATCCATTCTTAGCCTCTCCTATTTGTTTTCTAGAGAGATAATGATTTACTGATTTTGGTATATAATACTTAGAGCTGAAAAGAAAATTATGTAGAATTAGTTATATTTCTATTGATTATAATTCTGCCTCTAAAATCCAGAAAAAATATAATGTAAAAAAAAATTTGATTGACCTTTCTCCTTCTTTGAATAAATTATAACAGGCTTCTATCCTGCTAATCTTCCAAAAATAGAACATGAGCAATCTCAGAACTGGGATCTTAAGCAGGAAAAATATAGATTACCTTTATTATTTTAGAGCACTGGAAAGTTTGCCAGGATATCATACAGTGCAGAAAAATGGAGACATGATGTGCCATGTTCTTCACAAGGGAAGAAGGATGTCAAGCTGAATTTTCAGCTATCTTGTTTATTATTATGTATAGTCTATGGAATAACCTGTTTAAATACATTAAAAGAATTATTGTATATAGGTGACATGATAAATTCAGAATTGCATACATTTTAATCCCAGGAGAGAGCCCTTTAGAACAAGCCCTTCTGCCAGTTAAAATCATCCCAGCATAAACAGGGGACGAGTCAAGTAACACATTTATACAGATTTTCTTTAACTTTTTTCCCAGACTCTTATCTTCTCATGGGGAAGAAATTTTCCTAGAGGTACATGTAAAAAGTAAAGGTAGAGGTAAAAGGTGACCAGTGCAGCATGTTGCTCCATAGGAACTTCAAAGGGTTTTCCACGAGGCAGCAGCTTGTGTGTATGAAATGGGGCCCTCTTGTCATCTTGCCTCAAGATCCTTTGGTCTTATCTTCTTGAATGCTGTGTAACAAATTTGCAGAGAGCAAGAACTTGGAAAAGCAGAGTTAGGGTTACATATGAAGATAAATTATGAGAGGAACCTGAGAGAACAGATGCACAACTGCTGTCTTGTTCATCTCTGGCTGTACAACTAAATCTACTACAACAGGCAAAAACTTCAAGGTTTTTTCAGTTTGTTATAATGAGTGGTATCACTTCCCACTGTTAACAGTTTCCAAAGGTTCAGACACAATCTCCCTATTAAGTTAAGATAATACACCCGTGTGCCATGTATGAACTACTGAGTGAGTTAGAGCAACATCAACCTGCCCTGATCTCATAGAGTTCCCTAGTGAGTGATAGAATCAAAGCTTTTCTCTGTTTCTATCTAAAGGAAAGTACTGAAGTACTGAAATCAGTTGGCCTTTCATGGCAGATTGTTCACTCTCTGTAATTTAATCTATAGACTTGATCATGTGAATAAAATCGAAACCTTAAAAGGTTTTGAAAAAGATATTAACTTCTCACAGAATGTAAAGCTGAAGTTCAGGTAAGTGGTCTATGTGGAAGCCCCATTAAGACAATACATGGTTTTGATTTTGCATAAATCCCTAGTTTTTCCATGGAACACAGACATTTCCAATACTCAGCCTTAACTTTTTATGGTAGAATGAGCCTTTTCTTAAATTAATGTATTTCGTTAATAACAGCATTTAAAAGACACGTATTTAGAGATATAACAATTTATTTGAAGCATCCAGATAAAATGAACAGTCATACTAATGATACCATCTAAAGAATTTATTAATTGTGTGGATTGTGTCCCTCTTTCCTCCGTGGATGTTTAAGCAAAACACAGGCTTGACTCAGGAACTGGGCAAAATAATTTTCAAGATGTAAAATGAACATCTTTCTTGATCCTACTTATTTTATCACTTTGAATAAAACATTGACTGATAACCTGCTCAAAGTGACTTAAATGGAGGCGTTCCCACAATTACCTTCCCATACTACCAGCAGTATTAACAAAAGGAATATAGGATTTCTCAAGGTTATCAACATGTGCCTCTAAATGAGTTTTGCTTTCAATACACATAAAAAAGAAGTCTGAATTCGGAAAGTATTACCTTCTTCCTAAATATACCAAGTCCAGTCAAGCTGCAGTTTCAATCTTTAATACAATCTGCCTGTGTAGAAACAACTGCTAAAGTGGAAGTACTCAGCAATAAAATTTTACACTGCACAATTTCTCAAATTCTGACCCTCTTTACTAAAAGTAAAATGGCTATAAACTGGATAAAAGGGAATTGGGATGATAATATACATTGCAAAAAATATTCACTGGTCAAGTTAAAACCAGCTGGAACATACAGAGTTCCTTGAAGAGATATGACATAGAGCTTTTACACTTAAAACTCTGTCTTCTTAGAAATACTTGTGCTATAACAAGGAAAACGGAAGGAATGAACAATTATGAACACATGAAAAAGAAACTGAGCCACCAAAGAAATGAACATTATGAAAGAAGTAAGGAAACAAATTGAAGGAGGTCACAGAAGCTCTGGTTATTGCTCTCTGTGAGTGCAGTTATGAAAATAGACTTCTTCGTGAAAGGCCCTTACCTCCCATTTATTCTTCTGAGCTGTGCCTGTGTGAAAAACGAATATCTGCTGAATACAGGCTTTGGAGCTCTGCATCCACCCACTTGTCCCTCTTTGCCATTGGATCCCACAGCCTGCAGGGTCCTTTACTCCAATATCCTTTATAATACTGTGCCACTGAAAAACTTGCCTTTCTTCTCACCACCTCTCTTTGATTTTTGATTGTTTTCTTATGTTATTGCTTTGATTAATCATTTTAGATTACTAATCAGCTGACAACCAGCCCATTTAACCAACTGTTAATGTGCTGATTCTTCCTTTCAATTTCTACTCAGTTTACTGCCATATACAATATTTAATGAAGCTCAGCACTCCTTGATAGACAGCTGTTCAATATCATTTCAACTTTACAAACAGCACTTCAAAGCTTTCCTCTGAACTGGAGACATAGCTACGCCCAAATCTTTTTGCCTACCTTAGGAGAGAGCTATAAAACACATTTTCCCTGCAGAAGGTTTTCTTTTGGTCAGGCTGTGAACAACTCTTCTTTATGTCTATCATCTGTTATATTAATTTTGTTCCCTATAGAGTTGTTTATATCAAGCTTCATTTATCTACTTATTTAATTTACACCTGTTGTATACGCAATTAGGCAATTATTTCTATGTTCTTGATGTTAGATTCTTTGTTGGCTATTATTATACTTTGTTAGTTACACTGTGGAGAGTTGGAAAAAACATTTCTTTCTCTGAAGAAATAAATTTGCTTCATCCTTCTAATCTAAAATAAAAGTTCCCTCAATAGAAGAAAACTAGGACATAATATGAATATGGCTATGCGTTACAGAGGTACTTTGAAATGTGCTGAAAAACCTAGAGCATTTTCTGAATGGGGTAAATATAAATGCACATTCAGTGTCTGTTTTAAAGAAAAAAGTGATCCAATTTTCTGTACCCACCTATCTAGCTCAGGTGTGTGAACCTTGGAAACAGTTTCTCTTTCTGAACAGCTGCTTCAGAGAGAGATGTAACACAAAGGAAAATCTCATCTGTAGCTCTTTCTCTAGTGTTTTCTACCAGCTGTTTTCAACTCCCACACGTGCTGTGTTATAAACCCAAGGGATGTGACAGCCCTCATTTCCTATGGAAGCAAATTAAGGACCTTAAGAGGCTCTTGAATTCCATTCCAGCATCTGACTTTGCAGCTTGGAAGCACTGGATGTCACAACTCATGTCTCTCTGCATGTGGGTGTATTTATTGAATACTAATGGGAGCTGGCTTGAAACTGAAAGCTGAAGAGAGGTAGGCAACCCCTTGAATTGGCATTAGAATTATCTCCACTTACCTTTATGCTTTTAGCAACAGAGTAGCACAAGATGGATCTCAATCCACTTGAATTATGAGGATTTAATTTTAAAAGATAAGATGAAAAACAGCACTTGTTTTGATCTTGCAAGAGCACACTTCAATCCAAGGACATTTCTTGTTAAGTACTTAATGACTGAACAGAACTTGGTGATCTCATGATCATGCCACACAATTCATGTGCCCAACTTAACTTTCACCCTGAATCCTTTTGCACACAAAACAGCACAAAGGTGGAATCTTAAAAGAAATAGAACTCCAGGTGTGTGTGACTCCTGTGCTTACACAGCTATCCCCTTGCTCAGTATTCTAAGAGTGCTTAATTTCTAGAAGTCTCACAGAGTGCCAGACCTTGATTTCTTATGAAGCAGTGGTATTTTGGTACACCCACAGTAAGATCACAGTGCACTTCAGATTGTCACTCACCAGGCTTCATGACTTCTGTTTCTGCCATAACTGAGCATATTTGCGAATCTTCTGTACTGTTTCAATTTAAATTTTTTCAACCAATTCCAATGTAATAATCTTCTACCTTTTAAAAACACTATAACTTGTTTTCTAGCATTAATTTCATGAATGAAAGTTGAAGGATATAAAATTCTAAAACAATTTTATGCTGTTATTTGCTATGATTTTATTTGGCTTACAGGTTCTCTACAGATTTCTTCTTATAGTCCATGCTTCCTGCAGACCACTTAGTCCAAGATACTGGAAAATTTTCCCAAATTAAGCAAATTTTCGCTGATGTAAAGAGACCGTTTTACTCTTTTCTCTGACCAACAAGATTCAAATCTACATATATCTCTGCAAACAGATCACATGATACATTCCCTTTATGACTTCTATTTTCTTTAATTGCCCTTAGAAGCAGCCTAGTTTTATGCAACCATAATTAAACTCTCAGCCTCTTTTCAGACATCCTTTGGCATCCTACTTATAATTAACTACTTTGTGAATTTTTCTCTTCTCTAACTTTCTTTTCTTAGTATTTCCCCCCTTTTGTTTTCCCTGTTTACCATTTGTTTATGTCTCTCTAATCACTTAGTATCATTAGAAGTATATTCATCATCTATTTTTGGAACCTGGTTCAAGATTCAATTTCATCTATCATCACAGTTTCTATCTGTCACATGAAAATTGAAAGCCTTGTTAAAGGCATCAAGTTTATTATTTTATATAAAATATCTTTTATTTATCCACAGCTTAGATTAGAAGTTTGATTCCTATTCAACTAGAAACATTTAAAACTCCTGCTACCAAAGAACTACAAGGTGTTTGACAGTATTATGAAGTGGATTTCTAATGGCATTAAGGATGAGATCTTGAATGCTCCCGCTGTTGATTTCTAAAGGCTATGTACCTGATGGTCACCAGAAAAATTTATTCAACAACCTTTTTCTTGCCATGGCAGGCAGGTTTCTTTATTTTCCCAGCACAATGGGGGCTTTTGAACCTGTGGAGTCAAGCACAGGAACTAGCTAAGGACTGGAAGTCAAATGTAGGAGAGGACAGCCCAGATTTAGGGCACAGAGACTAACCATGGCTACCGTGGTACAACTGAGTTCAGTCAGTTTTGAAACAGTACATGAGCAAATTATGTCTCCAGTCAGGGGAGAAAATACCTTTGATCTATGAACATGTCAAAGACAGGATGTTACATTGCAGGAGGAAAGTATAATGAAAAGCAGATTTTTAACTGTGGGAGGAAAGAAGTCCACTGCATCAGATTTTCCACACTGTTGTCAATTCTTCCACTGGAGTAATTGTCTCTTGGTGTCCCACTCTTACTAAATTAATTTCTCAGAAAGAAGCACAGCACACAGATAAGCTGAATTCCATGGGCCTAATTCTGTTTTGTTAAGGTTCAATAATACCACTGTGCCCACAGGGTTCCACACATCTGAATAAGAGAAGGCCCCACTGGCCATAAAACAGGGTTATATTCCAGTTATTTTCCCAGAAATGTACAAAGACAGCAAAACAATATGCAGCAGGTGATTGGGGTATGCACAGCTGAAGTCTGTCCACAAGAGTCATGTTATCTGATTTTTGGACTTCACATGCAGTGTGTGTTGTAACACCCATCTCCAAGAACAGATTACATATAATGGAACAAACTCCACATATTTCTGGAGAGGTCTGAATTTCTGTTTGTCCAGCAGTCCAATGAGAAAAAAACAGAGAGCAATGGTATTCCTGGAAGATTGAAAGCATGTAGGGATTACTATAACACATTAATCTGTGATACAGGAACATTTCTTGACCTTGAAGTAGGCAAAGAAGCTTAAAAGAAAATACTTTGAGAAGAGAGACCTGAAATGGCCTGGGAACTAAAGATCTCAGCAGACATCAGATGGCATGAGAGAGACTGAAAGTTACTAACTGAAAAATTAAGAGGAAATGTTTTCATAACAATATTTAATTGGAAGTCTGTTCAAGTAGAATCCAGTAAGCTCTCAGAGTCATTATCATGATTTCTCTTGCATCTCTAAAATCTATTAAGTAAATTTAATAGCAGCACTCCAAAAAACTAGTATCCAGCTAGGAAAGAGAGCCTCAGGATCCTTTCTTTTCTGGTCCCATTTAACTCCTTTTAAGAGGAAAAAAAACTCTCAACCTCTAAAATCTACAACAATGAAACATTAGTCATAAATGTAATGCAAAAAATAAAGTAGTTTTGGAGTGAATCCTAAGGCAAGTTAGTGTGACCTTGATTTTTGGACAAAATCCAGAGAGCAAGGAGCACAGGATCCAAGCTGTATGATGGACCACAATGGGATAATCCTCCCATTGGAGGATGAGCAGTAATGACAACCATAAAGAACTCAAGGTTTTTTATAGGTCCAAAATCAGAGACATCCTATACATCTTTACTAAAAATTAAGACTTGAAGCTAAATAAAATGTGATATAAAATCCAGCTTGATTGTCCTAATGGTAAATCATGCCAGATCCCTTCTTCAATAAGATAACTGATTTTTAAGAGTGAAGAGATATGGACAAAGTTGTCTTCAAGAAATTTTCCTGTTCACACTATGAGAAATCATCAGTTAAAGGCTAGGACTACAAGAATTGAAGGTAGGCAAAACTGAAATGAAAAAGTCAGTTGTTCTGAAAAGAACATTGTCACTGTAGTGGAGTTGGAGTTTCTCAATAAACAGTCACCATTAATGACCACAATATGGTGAGATTTTCTAACAGTAGAATAATTTTTTTTAATTACATGGTTGGATGACTTTAAACTTGCATGGGAAGAAATGATGTACTGGGAAACAAATAGAATTTATATAGGAAAAGTACAAAGACCCACAGTCAGGGCATATAACAAGTACTTCTGCCATAACCTGGGAGTTCATTGGTAGGGAAATGCTAATAAGGAAGGGAAAGAGCACTGCAGTGCTTGAACTGTTGGTTAGTTTTAGACACAATTTGCCTACTGCTGCAATGCCTTGATGGAAAGCACAGATATGACCCTAGGTTTTATCAAATTAAGTCAGCACTCCTGTGGGAATATGGAAGATGACTGCTATATTACCAGATGTCACTGAGAACTTATCTAGGTGGACATCCTTCTTTTCAGAAAATGTGAACTCAAACTGGAAGGATGCTGAGATGATTGGAAGGCTAAAGAAACAAGTACTACAGTGAACAGTTATAAGGATTTGGCCTGTTTATCTCAGCAAAACGAAAGTGAGGAGTGAAAAACATGGGTCTATCCATTAGAAGGATAAACACCAGTGAAAAGAATAATTGATTTGGACACAATGCAACAAGTACACTGGAATAAATGGATAAATGTAGTTATGAACACATTTAATTAGGAAATTAGGACAGATTTTTCTACGGGGGAGATTGTTATATTCAGAATTCAAAATATATCCTTCAAATCAAATTCTGGTTAAAGACATGAGGGTACGATGACTTTGGATTGCTGCTGCCTACTTCATGTAAACTTGGGGATCATACTGCACCCATCTCAGCTAAGGGTCACTATGTCCACAACTAGGAACTTTATCTCCACAAGGACAACTGATTAAGCCTTCAATATACAAAAAGGAAGTATTTATACTTGAAAAAGAATAAGACTTACACACACGGGGTAACAGGAAACTCATGTTTTAAAAATTCTGACACTTCAAACACTTTTAATTCTTAGACTTAGTTAGAACTTATCAGCAAGTGCTCTGCTTTCTTAGTATTTCCTCCTAAAAAATACTACTGTGCTGTGTCAGGAAAATTACTTGCAAACTTTGTGGGATTAAGATTAAATTCCCATTCAATTAACAGAGCACTTTGTGAATCTGTCAATCAAAAAATACTTTTAGCATCCTTTGGGTATTAAGCAAACCATTTTTTTTAAGTTTAATGGATAAAGTGTCTGTGACATACTTCAAAAACCATTGTCTGCATGTCCTGCTGTGGTTGTATTTTCATTTAAAATTCTTTATGTGTTTCCTTTTCTGGCTGTCAAAGGATTGTCAACGCATCCTCTCAATTATTTATTAAACACTTTTAGCTTTCCTCTGGTTTTATCTTTGTTGTTTTAATCAAACCAAACAAATTGTGTCAACACAAGAAAAAATATTAAATATGAGAAGAGATGAAAACATTCTCTCAGTGATTGGATGCCTGTACATTGAACACAGAACACAGTAGTCCCTCTGCACTGATTAATATGACACACACTGAAACAAATGGGACACACACAGGGCAAATAAACATGCAAAAATAGGGCAAATAAAGTCAGAGAGAAAAATATGCAAAGTGAAGAAGAGAGGAAAATAATACAGAGAATAAATATATAGATTTAACTCCAGCTGTTTGTCTAAGTCTCCAACTATGAAATCCATTTAACAGATTCAAGGGAACTAAGACTCCTTAACAAGTGCTTTTCATTCAGTATTCTTTTTCACATATCACAATCTCCAAAACTTTAGTAAACTGCCTGCTCTACACTGTATGAAGACACCATTTATTAAGGTCAATTAAGTGTATTAGAATCACACTGGTATCAGACCTGAACTTTGGAAGACAAGACTTGAACAAAAACCTACCTGATATTTCTTCTCCTACACTTTCAATATCAGTCAGTTGGTTCAACTTCTATTTCTTAAGGCCCCTGTAACGGCCAAGGCATTAAAATATTATTTCTGTTACAATTGAATGAGATATATATATCAGTCAAAGAATGCTCCTTTTATCTCCTACATTGCTCTTTTTCATTCTAAGAGAGTGAAGTGTTTCCTCCCAGTTCTGGTTACATTTTATAACTTTATGTGTGTCTCTGTCTACTGGTGCATGTGCACATGTGTATAAAAATAATCCATATATATATAATTTAATAGTACAAAAATTCTTTTATTTAAATATATTTTTATAATTTTGTAATACTTGTCTGTGTGAACTTTGGCGTGTCAGTGGAAACTAACACTGCGTAGTTGGCAGTCTGTATAAATAAGCAGAAGAAGGAAGAAGAGGATTTGGGTATTTCAGTGACATAAATATTTTGGGACTTCATTCTGATGTGATATATCTAAACATATCACCTTATTTAAGAACATGCTAGACTTCTTGGCAGCTCAATATAGGTGGAATCCAGGCCTCGGTTACTAACAGAGATATTTTTGGAGGTGTATATATACATGTGAGGCAGCCAGTCTTTTTTGAACCTTTCTCTTCAATTTTTAGCTTGAAACTTTCTCAACATGGTATGAAGCCTAAATTGATGTTGGTGCACTAAGCTAGCCTTTATCTGACAGGTCCAATCAACACTGCAGATTAACTAAAATTCAGTGTCCAGAACTATAAATAATGGAACTAGAGCACAATGGCATTTCATTTGTGATAGAAAGTAGATGTTGTATGGCCTGTGTTAATACAAGTATGATACCACTACAGCTTTAGAAGCCATATAGTGTCAGGGTAAGGGTAAGAAGGTGGTTCTCATTTTTAGGAGTACTCCCATTTTCTGCAATTCCTATAGAGGTAGGAATCTCCCTAAGGCTTACTTAATCTTGGTAGAAATAATAATTTCCATCTTTCTTTTCTCAGAGAATCTGAAAGGAAATGCCTTCATTTAACCAATTCTCAGCACTTAGTGCAATAATGGCATTGATTTTGTGTGCTGGTTTTGCTGGGGTGAAGTTAATTTTCTTCACAGTAGCTATCATGGAGCTGCATTTTGGGTTTGTGCTGAAAACAGGGTTTCTATTGCACAGACACTTCAGTTATTGGTGAGCAGGGCACAGATCCCTCCTTCCTTCTCTTCCCCCAGATTTATATGCTAAGGAAGACACAATATGGTCTGGATGTCCACTGGGTCACTGGGGTCAGCTGTCCTGTTGTGTGTCCCCCCAATTCCTTGTGCACCCCAAACCCACCCAAAGGCGGGGTGGGGTGAGGAGCAGAAAAGACCGTGACACTGTGTAAGTGCTGCTCATTAACAGCTAAAAAAATCCCTGTATTGCCAGCACTGTTCCTACATCCAAAATGGAATCCCACACCAGCTACTATGGAGAAAAATAATTCTACACCAGCCCAAGCCAGCACACTCAGCTATTTTCACTTCCTAGCATTAATATCCTAGATATTTCAATGTCATTTGCTAAACCTGAACATTGTATTTCATCTATCCTATAGCAACGAATTTTCTGCCACATTTGCCCACTTATTAGGTACAACGTTCTCAATGCATTCTCATAATTTGAAAGCAAGTCTTCATCAGTTTTAGAACCAGACATCATCTGCAAAAAACTTTTTAATTTGTTGCAGGCATGATATAACTAACAGAAAACAACAGAATAAAGAAGAGCAGCAAAGACTTTCCCTCTTTAATGAAAAAATTCTGAAATCTAATTATCTATTATTTGCCCTAATGAGGGGTTAATACACAACAATTTAATCTGGTTCTTAAAAGGGGCACTGAATCCTTTTCCTCCAAGGGTTAGGAAAAAATCCCAACCAACCCCATCTTTTTTTAGTGCCCAGCAGAAATGCTACAAAACATTCCTTCAAATTCCTCCAAAATACAATTACAATTGTATTTATGAGTTGTCCATCTCTTGCCAAAATAGAATAAATTTGACCAGATTTATGTATCTAATTAGAGTAATAAGAAGTTTGGGCTTTTTTTCAGTTTACAAGCCAAGGGCTCTGGCAAGAACCTTTGTGTCATAAAATATCAAATAAATTGAGCAGTAATTTGTGCCATTCACAGGTACCTTCCAAACTCCTGTAATGAAGGTTCTTCAGCTTTGTTAATTGTTACAACTCTGTTGTAAATTCTGGTTTTACTTACCAAAATGTCTTTGAGGAGAACTGGGAGGTAAAATGGCTAATTCTACCCAGCAGGTTGACTGTATTAGCACCCACCCACCATTGGGGTTTTCACTGCTATCATTCTACCTCAATTTAATCTAAAAATTTTCTTTTTAAAAAATGCCAGATTGGCAAGACAAGATTCACAAATTCTAGGCCTATTTACAGAGTAGAGTAATGCCAGATTTTTGGAATCCCTGAGGACCTCTACAAATGATATGAAGACTTCACAAAGTTTGTGTTCTGTGGTTGCAAAGAGACAACATCAAAGGCTTGGGGAGAGGAAGGGGTGGAGCTACAAAATAAAGGTTGAAAGCTACTGTCAAATTGAACTCTCTCTGACTTATGCACAGTTTCAGGCCAAGCCTTCAAACAATCTTATTTGAGGATAAGAGTCAGGTTAGCAATTTTGGTTTGACTCTGCTCCAATGCAATTGATCCTAAGGTCAAGTAGACCAGATGAAAAAGTCTTGCAGGAACTTGCTTCATTCTGCACACTTCATGCTAAGATATTTCCACGGTCTGCTGCCTTTAGGATGGTTGTTCACGGACCAATTTCTACATTTAATAGGCTGCACACCAGCTCCTAGCTTACCAGAAAAGCACACATGTTCCTTAAAAACATTATTTTGTGTGCAGATTGTCTCAAGGAAGCTGTTTCATATAAATTGTTTTTGCATTTAAAGAGATTATAAATCCCCAATTTCTCAGCTTACCCAAACTTCCCCTATAATGCCATGTGAGTATGAAAGTTTAAAGCACAATAAATGCTAGTTTCTGAAGATAAAGTTCACACAATTAATTAGAAACTTTTTAACTGAATTGCAAATTGTAAAATTCTTAACAATGCACATCTAAATTTTAACAGCAAAATGGTTTCTTCTTAGGAGCTCAAGAAATTATAGTCTCCCAAAAACTCTTGTTGCAGAAGGTAAAGGTGCAGAATTCATCAAATTACTCCATCTGCTGGCTGATTTCCTCCAATCCTGGATGATTTTTCTTAGCCATGTATTCTTGTCCCTTTTTAATGCAAATGAAACATTCAAAGCTTGATCAGTGTCCTTTCAAAGCAAATGAAATATTCAGGGTTGCCTTTGATATTCAAAGCACTTCCTGGAAGCATGACTCCCTCTTTTCTCTCTCCATTTCCAGTTTAAGAAGACCTTTATGTTGCAATTTTAACATATTCTTTCTTCTACAGAAGGCACAAGACAAATGTTTTAACACTTTACTAGCTTTACTAGCCTTTCTATGTTGCACATCATAAAAAGTATAAATTATCCAACAATTTGACTAATCTTATGATTTTGGTGTGTTTCTGTTGTTCCATGGAACACTCATGACATGTTAGAAATACAGATGTCCTACTCTCTAACAGAGTACTCAGAAGTTGTGGCTTTTTCTATCCCTCCCACCTAGTAATCTTCCTACTGAACAGTCTTCCCTGGACACTAAACTGAACTATTTACAGCAATTCTACTTCTTCATAAGCCAGTGTCTACCTGTACTTTGTATTCAGTCATGCTCATCCAGTATTTATTCAGGACAGCCCCATGCACCCCCTTTTCAGGACTTGTCCATAGCTACACAATTTTCTGTACAGCCTTTCCTCCCTCATGCTTTCCATATCATTTTCTGAATATCACCACTGCCACCCATCTGCAAACACATAGTGATTTTTTTTTTGCAATGGGACCATCCATTACAGCACATAAATATGTCTGTATTTAAACTGATTGCACTTCTGGTTTATTCAAGGTGTTGAGCTAGTGCATGAATAAATAGAAGTGTACCTCTAAAGAACCAATTTTGAAAATTAGAAAGTACAATTTTCTATGTTAAATGATCACAATCTACATATATCCTAATTTAAGTGAAGGTTTTGAGGGAGATGTAGCTCTAAGATTAAGGCTTTTGTGGTCCCCAATATGCTTCCTTGGAATTTCAATTCTTGCAGGTCAGGGCATATTCTGAAATAGCAAAATGCAATGAGCAAAAATATTTGCAGTCTTGAATCAGGATTAGGCACAATAACAATCAGAATTGTCATTCTAGAAGTTTGAATTGATCAAGGCAACAACTGCTAAGTGCAGAGACATAAGTAAGCAGCTGGAAGTTATCCACTTCATTAATAGAATAACAGTGCATTAAATTAAATGCACTTGGGCTTGAAACTCTCTGAGTGAACACCTAGGTTTCTTTGACATTAAATGAGTTACACAAACTACTTTAGTGTTTATTCATAATAACCCCCAGACTTGCCAGCCACTAACCTGAGGCACCCTGTCGTGCTTGGTCCCAGGTTCAACTAAGCAAGAGATCAGGCCTCTCCTCATCTTCCTGTGCTGCTTCTCTATGCACAAGTTGAAAATGCTTCCCTTACAGGCCATGCTCCATGTCCTGCACCAGAGATGACCTTAGACAAGAGTCACCACACTTTTCTATGGGTTTCATCAGAGTTCTTCTGATGAAGTTCAAAAGACAACAAAGAAAAATGATTCAGCACACAGATAAGGGCTTCACAAATATTTGTATCAGTTTACATCCTGACAAGGCTGAGACCAACACCCACAAATGAAAGACTGGTCAATGATTCTCTACAAAGAGACTTGTGTGACCCAAGCTGTCAATCACTTTACCTCAGGGAGGAAAGAAATGCAGAGCACAAACAAGAAACTGAGTCACCATCCCTCCCTACCAATCCCTCCTGAGCAAATTAAAGCTGCCCTCCCATTCTGGAAGCCACAGAGAACAGTGGGACAGAAACATATATATTACCTTGAAATTAATCCCCTTAGCACACAGTTGGAGCAGCACAACAAAACATAAATGTCTGTAATCACAAACTTGAGTTAGCAGAGCTCAAGGACTCATAGTAGATACAAGTTGCAGACAGGAACTTTTGGGTGAGAGAGCTCTTTTGTTCAGATAAAGCCACTCCTACCTTTTTGTGCACCAAAGTAGGGATGAAAGAAACGTATTGTTGGAAAAGAAATATGGGGAAATTAAAGCAAAAAAGACACAAAGCAGATCCAGTGATGGAATTTATATAAGAATTTGGTACATTGCCTTCCACATCTCAATAAGGGTAGCACCTATTCGATGGTGGCATTTCTTTTATTTGCTCTAACAAGACTCTAACATTTCGGGCACATAACAACTTGCTGAATTCTGACTGTAAGACTCAACATTCAGTGTAGTTCACCAAGCCAAACTGTGCAGAAATAATTTGTCTGTAAGAAAATATCCACCAAAGAGATCATATCAAGTTCACAGGGCAATACCTTTAGCATCTCTTTGCAACTCCTTTCATGTGATGTAGTGCATGAAATGACATTTAAAACAGGTTTAGATACAAAAGGTATGTCAAATATAAAGATAATACCATGTGAATTCTATGTTGAAATCAGTATTATAATAATATCTAACAAAAAGTCCTTGACAGACTAGTTAAAGGAGAAGATAACGGAACTGAACTGAACTGAACTGAACTGAGCTGAAGGGTCTTTCCAGCGTTCTTATTTTCATTTCGTGTCAGGAAATTTGCATAATTAATTGAAAGCACCATCAATGAGACAAGTTAAAATACATGCCTCTTTTTTTTTGCCAAGGAGATGAGTGTTTTTTCTGTTAAGTTTAGGCAGAACAAAAAGTTTTCTTTAATACATACTGCTTGCCATGCTTGGGAAATGTAAAGGGCACACAATCTAAAGGCTTTATACTTGCATGTGCACAGATATGCCTGTATTTATGTAGTACTCAAGTTTTTTATATATACACAACTATTTCTGACTCAAGACAACCAATGCTTTGACTGAAAGGATTCATTTCAACCTTTTCACATCATCACTATATTTTCTTTTTTCAGAAGATCAAGTAGATTACATGTGAGTGAGACACATTCTATTCCTGGAAAGGTCACTATCTCTGACACTGTGAGGGGATCATCTTATGAGTATTGGACACTGATACATCCGTCCATCACCAGTCCATCTGTCCATCTACAGGCAAGGGTTCAAGCAGCTCAGCCTAAATATATGAATCTTAATGTATCCCTGTGAACTCATCAGTTAACACAGTCAAGCCAAGCCAGATTAAGTAATGATAGTAATTAAAAAGATCATTTGCCATCTTCAGACAGAACATAGGAGGATTGACTAAGGAGCTTACAAACCTAATACTTAGCTGACTTTCACACCTTTGCCTGACATGAAGCAGGGACAGCCCACATCCACAAAGAAGCAAAGCAAAGGGTGAAAAGGAGAGCCAGCATCAGCTAGAAGTGTGAAAGAATGTCAGCTCAGGTTGTTCTACCGGGTACAAAGTGGAGTAGCCCAGTTGGCAGTTCTATGTCTGAGCTTACTTGCTGGCTTTGGCAGCATAAGAATAAAGAGGGAGAAAACACCAGGGCCTCAGGATGTCATAAAGGGTGCTCTTTGTACCAATTGCATTTACTCTCCTGGCAAAAAATGAATTTGTACTTCACTAGGAAAAAATACTTCTGCAGTCAAATAACATGTGAGTGCATCAAATAAGATTCCCTGAGCATCACTGTTTAGTTGCCCTGTGTATACTTCTGCTGTCATTCATGCATACTCTGTGGTCTGCAAACTTTGTCTTATCACCAGCACAACAATCACACCAACTCCAAAATAATGTAACTAAACTTCTGAAAATGAATTACCATGTTCTGCAAAAAGCTCATCTTCAGGTACCGAGGTGCATTGCAGGAATAAAAGCTCTTCAGATCTGCTGCATGATAAAGTGCTACAATTCTAATATAGTTTTCCAATTTCTTTTTAGGTAGAACCTTTAAGTTACACCTTTCCCTAGTGCAGTCCTTTAATTTAAAATTGATTTTCTCATCAAAAAAACGTGGGCTAATTGCATAAGAGGCTCCATAGCTCAATGAACAATTAGTAGTATTCAGCGTGTTTCAGTCTCAAAGCAGCAGATGTCAACAGCCTTGCAGATTTCAGATATCAATTATTTAGATTTCAAATCAATCAGACAACATCTGAAAACTAGAAAGAGCTTAGTTTATATTAGTCTAACAACTAACAACAGCTTAGTATATATTTTGAGCAAAATGCATTTGAAAAGAACAAATCACTTCCCACTTACAGGTGGAATGTTCTTTTCATTCTGGTCTTTACCTTTATCTCCCAAGGTGTAAGAAGAAAAATGTTTTCAATAGGAAGAAAGGTGAAGGCTGCTTTAGGCTCTCAATGTGAAGTCCTGTACCAAGGGTATAAGAAGAGACATGAGAAGTTAGACAAAAGGGCTTAGTAATTGTTTAAACCAGAATTATTTTTTTTAAATTTGATGCTCCTGTTGGCAAGAAGGGGTCCAGCTAAGATAAGCTCTGCAAAAAAAGTACCTTGCTATCATCAAATATTCGTAATTGATAGCTCTAAATTGTTCATTCTTTATCCCTCTTATATGCTGCTTTCCTGGTTATACCATTTTTGACTGCTAATTTTATTTTTGTCCTGTGATAATGTATAAAAGTTGCTGTGAAATGAATGTGACCATACTGTGAGTTTAATGTGCACCTCTTGCTGTTATTAGATGGGGCTGCAGGGCAGGCCTGCTTGGGTTTGCTGCATGGGAAATCCATTATGTAACAAACACAGCTAAAGCCGATAACAGCTTTAGATAAATATCTAATTGAAGATATTTTTCTGTCTGCAGGGGAAAGTAAAAAGCATTCACTACATACCTTGAGAGGGAAATAAACAGCATGAACTAAGGAGGATAACTTGAAAGGAGATGGATTTTGTACACAACAAGACAAGCTAAGTCATCAGCCCTTTGTATAACAAAAGTTGTAGACAAAGATTATAATAGGACAATGATAATAACAGGAGTTATTATTCAAAGATTTATTCAAACCAACCATTACCCAGAGATTCTCTGTGCCCCACTTTGAAGCTTTAACAGCCACTGATAAGGGTTGCCACCCCCTGACTGGGCTCCAGCTATCTCATAAAAGCTACATTTACTTTGCAAATCCCCTGTCCTTTCAAGTTCCCAGTCCTAGGCACAATTTACAGCATAGTCAAGCTCCTTATCAGGGCTAGACCCAGGCATGCATCTAGTCAACCCTCAGCACTGCAGCTTTCACAGGGGGAAATCCAGGCACGATGGCCAAAGGGATGTTATCAGCTAAGAATAGCAGCAGCCAGGGCTGGTTCTTGGCATTACTGATGCTGATATTGTGTATGTGGCAGTAGGGAAAATTTTTCCTCAGCACAACTTTTATGTATTCTAAGGAAAGCCATATCTGAAGCAGTATCCAAACTCTATAAAGTGCAGTAGAACTGCAATGTTAATTGGACCTTATATATTCCATAACATATAGGACTTGGAGAGCCATGCTGTAGATTTGTAATTTTCACATTTGGAACTAAAAGGGGTGTACCTAATGTGTAAGATTAAGAACGATATGTACTTGAGTGCACTTCCTAAAGAAATGCACTAAAATTCAAGTACCACTGTCTTTTTGACATTTCAGCTTATATATATAAATTGTATTTGAAGCAACCCTAAAAATATCACAGATTGCCTTCCTTTTCCAAAACTGTCGACATGAATTTTCCTGGTTTAATCTTTTCTTTTCTCTACAAGAAAGTCCTTCCCTCTCCATTCAAATATGAAAAATTTATCTGTTTTCATCCACATAAATCTCTTTCCAAATGACTGGATTTTTTTCATCTACCATATAAGAGATGAATTTCAGATTACCAGCGACCTCATCCAAAAGCTGTAAATTTTGGAGTTACTTCAAGTTTATATGGAATAGTATCAATGCAACCAAATACTTCTTTATCTTTATTTTAACTGAAGGACTGCTTAAGATTTCTGACAAAAATCCCCAGAAACTACACCCACTATTTTTTAGGCAGCTGGGACAGAAGGTGGTTGTTTTGTTGTTTACATTTTTTTTTTTAATATTCTAGAGGAATAGAAATACTGTTTATCTCCTGAAGTCTGTCTTCCAGAATGCATCAGGTTTCTGCACCACTAATTGCAACACACAAGAGGGACGAGTTTTTAAATATATATTTCTTAAACTCAGGTCAAATTTCAGAATATGATGTTTTGTATCTCATCCAAAGCACAGTATTTTGTCTTTCTTTTTTTGTAGTTCCCAGCACAGAGCTGTATTTTCCATTTGCTGCAAGGGTGCTGTCAGGAACATGGGGGCATTTCCTTAATTCCACTAAGGAATCTGAGCTCATTTCAACACTGAGTTTCCTCCTGATGGGGAGAAGCAACTCCTTGGTGACTTTCCAGGCTCAATTGGACATGCACGCAGCACATCCTTCCTCAGTCTTAAGAGCTCAGTATATGCAGCAGTGATAACAGCAGTACAGGGGAGACAGTGAAATGAATGCCACTGAGAGTGGTATCATTTTCCTTAGAGCCAAACCTGACAAGAGAGCTCTGCAACAGCAGAAGATCTACAATAGAAAGCCCCATCTCAGGAAGCCAAATCAACGGTGCTGCGATTTTTTTCTATGCCACACAGCATAGAGGGACCACAATGATACACACAGAGCTAAAGCAGGAGGCTACAGCCATCTCCCATGTAAGGCCACATGCAGGCATTTTCAGCACCCATTCCAGTGGGGAACCAGCTCTACTGACTACAAAACAGCTGTGAATTTCACAAAATTCAGAGAATTCACAGAATTCACAGAATGACCAGGTTAGAAGACACCTTCAAGATCAATGAGTCCAACCCATGCCCTGACACCTCAACTAAACCATGGCACTGAGTGCCACATCCAGTCTTTTTTTAAACACATCCAGGGATGGTGACTCCACCACCTCCCTGGGCAGACCATTCCAGAACTTTATCACCCTTTCTATAAAAAACTTACAGTAGCCATCCCAATACTCTCAGGTAGCTACTTAAAACTTTTATATGGCACCTTTATTCTGACTGATTAGCACACACATATGCACACACACACACACAAAAAAAAAAAAAAAAAGTATATAGCTCAAAAAGTGCCTCACAGCATGAACTTAGCAACAATAACAATTTCCATATGTTGGTCTCTGCAAGTATTTAACTATATGTTTATGATGTCTCTGTCTCCTTGATTTAATTTCATCTGTTCAGGGCTCATCAACAGTTTGCAAAGAATTTAATTAGGACAAGTTAACTAAGTATTTGCAATTGCCATCAAAACTGCACAGACATTCCAAACTGAGCTAATCTAAGAAATCTACAGCTGTGAGTCCTTGGAAGAACAAGAAACCCAAACAACACAAGCTCATTTAATAAATTCAGAAAATTTATTATTCAAAAGATATATAATTCAAGTAAATACATAAAATGTATTTCATATCAGTGGTTTCTCCTGGTTGTCTTGAACTGTATCAAGAAAAAAAAAATTCTTAAATACATATACCAAAAGTTGGGAAGGCAGGAAAAGCATTTTCCAATTCCTGCTGTGAAAATAAAGGATTGCTCTCGGTAAAGTAAGGATTGATTTTCCCATCCTCAATGTCAAGCTAATTTGTTTCTAATTTTAATGGGATTAACCTACACCAAATTATCCATTGGCTTTTAAGAATACAGCATCTTAAAACACTGCAGCATTTGTAGGTTTAACTTCCAGCTTATTTCTGGCTTAGAAAATAGTGGGTTCTGATGAACATCATGTGATGCCAAGTAAATCTGGGCTGTACGGCATGAAAATTCCCTTGCAAAGAAATGCATCACACAGTGATGCAGCTCCCCAGAGGACAGGCTGTCAGTTTTTTAAGCTGGCTGGATCACACATTCAGTAGGGTACTGACTAACAGCACTGTTTAACCTCCTTTTGCAAGGAGAACCACTTAGAGCTTTGTAAAAAGACGGTGGTCACAATGCATTCTAATTCCCAGCCAAATACAAATCAGGCTAAATCTTGAACATTTGTTTTTTAATTCACATTTCCTACTATTTTATTTGCTCACTTCTTTGTTTATATGCTAAAGACATCATAACCTGTTTAAAAATATTTTTTTTTCCAAAGACAAGTTTTTGATGTCTTATAGATCAAATGTTCTATGGATTAAAAATTGTGAAAATCAGACGTACAAATAAATAAAGCTATTTTCCATTGTATACATTGCCCCTACTTTCCATAATATATTTGACTAATGTTCAGGAGAAAATGGATTGGAAAAACACAGAGCTAACAAAAGACATTTACAAGAATTTGACCTTGCCAATGGGCTAAACCCAGAAACAAAATCTGAGTGTTTCAGCGATGACGTTAATACATGTGTGTGTGTTCTCCAAGTTATATGCTTCTGCAAAAGTGAGGAACAATTTAAGCACATGAAAGGAAACTAAGCCCCAGGGTAATACTACTTGAGGAAGAAGTTATCCCTTTAATTATTATTTTCTATAGAGAAAAACTAGATTATTTAGCTACGGTCATAAGTATAATAAAGGATATAATTTTTTAAGACAAAATCAGTTTCTGGGGCAAAAGAGTGCAATGTCATATGTGTTACTTAACTGGATAAATGTTTGGCAGGCAGAGGGACGGCCATAGATGATGTGCCCCAAGGACACCAGTGAACCAAACACCCTCGGGGGCTGCAGCCGGCAGCACAGCATGCAGAGGTTTCACCGTGGGCCAAAGAGGTCAAGTGTTGGCTCCTCCTTAGCTCTCAAACAGAGCAGGATTGGAAGAGCAAAAGAAAGGCTGTTTCTGTTTAGACATGTAGAGTGTGCACTGGTAATGATGGATGGGCAGTGCCTTGGGTGTTTCCATTTCAGTCCGAGCCATCCCAGCCCTCTGCAATCTGTTCTCCGCGCAATAGACAATGCCAAGGCAAAGACATTCTTTTCCTGTCTTGCACACAGTTCACACAAGTCAATAGCAGACTTTTATCACGCAGTAAGTTACTTCAATAAGCCAAACTACTTTTGGAGTTTCAGGGTGCATTAACATGCAACCGAACTGGAAACTTTTTTGACAATAACATTCTTATAGCTTAGGCGAAGCAATTTTTTTTTAACTGTTTTCTATTCAAATGTAGGATTGTGTATTTTGCGTGTCTTCAATGCCACCTTGTGGTCAAACTTTTTTCTTATTGCTTTTCTTTTTTTAATTATTTTTACGTCTTTACTTTTAAAAAGCAGTACACAAACAGCAAGGAAACAAACAAACAAACAAACCCTCCAAATAAAAGCAATTATATCTAGTATATCCAAAAGTATATCCAGATCAGAATGTGCAAGATGATATAACTTTTCAGTCTCAATATTTTCAAAGTCTAAACCAAGAGAAAAGCAAAAAACAATCCACAACACAAAGAACAAGAAAAAGGTCAGACAAGAAAAAAACCCAAATTTATTTTATTCTGAAGTCAGTTACAGAAAGGTTCATTGCTGTTGATTCACAGCCCTCCTGAGGTACTTAGATTGAAGACAAATACACGAAGTCTCTGGGTATGCTGACTTAAGAGTTAGTGTCTACTTGTTTTCTCTCCATAGATCAATAGTTCCCACAATGTTTTCTTCTGATATTTAGCTACTCTTTCATCATTATTAGAATTCACATTTGTTACTGTACAGCAGAATCCTGTTTCACAATGAAGGCTGCTTGGTGTCATAGAAAGGCATATATCACCTTTAATAGATTATTATTAAAATATATATTAATGTAAAGTTTAAACAGCAACGGCACTTAAAATGCAACTGGAGAAGACTTTACTGTATAAAGACATATAGCAAAGCATTTATTCATGACCAAAGTATTTATAATTCCAAAGAAAATGCACAATATCATTACATTTGTTGATTACCATTGTCTGTAATGTAATCTTCAGCATTGTGGAGCCTCAAAAATCATGGAACTGGCAGTGACCTCTCTACACTTACTTCCTGTAGTCTCAGCAGAGAAGCACAAAGACAGGCCAAGAGGATGAATGGCTATCACCATCTACCCTATTATTTCCATGCAGTGAATGGTGCTTATGAGACCAGCTCCAACTGGTAAAACTTAAAATAATTTTAAGGCTGTTCTAACATAATGTCCATCAGACATTCCTAATCCCTAACAGCCTTTCCTCACCACCCAAGTCACACACTATTCCCAGGAGACATAACCCAAAATCTGCTTCCAAGTGAAACCATTTTACATTCTAATAAATCATAAAAATTGTTCATGCAAGAGAGATTAATATTATTTTAATTTGTACCTCCACAAAAGTAAGTCAAGTATTTATCACATGCTGAGATCAACTGGCTTTAGGACATTGAGTAAACCTGCTCATTTTTTAAGGGCTTATTTCTTCCTTCAATAACAAAATGTTACTCAGTCAGGAAGCAGCATAGCTAGTCTGGCTGCCACAAAGTGCATGAATGAATTAAAATCAGTAAGAACCCAGAACACCCTGAGCATGGATACACCTTCTCTATTCAGCTGGGTAAGAATAAGGAACATGGGGGAGAGAAGTGTGTAAACCTGTAGGAAAAGTACATATAAGTAACAGAAGCATTTGTACTTTGGTGCTACAGACTTAGTGAAGTCTCAGGCCTACAATTTAGCACATCCCATGACTGGTAAGTACAGCAATTGCCACTATCCTTCTCTGCTGTAGTATTTCCCTAAGTGACTTCAAAATATTTTCATAGATATCAGGATGAAAATCCTCATGTCAAAGAGGGGAAACAGAGACACAAAGCAGTGATCTTTTCCAAAGGCATCCTTTAAGCTGTTGAAAGTGGCCAAGAAAGAAGTCATCAGAGTCCTACTCCAGGATGCTTTCCTCCAGTCCACCTTGTGTCTCCCACCAACCACACGACAGCCCCTCTTAAATTGCTTCCTTGGGACACTACCCACAGGCAGCATCTGGCTCAGGGGAGGGACATTCAGCTGAGAAAACAGATACCCTCAAATAACTGGGAAGCATTGTTGTGTTGGGGTTTATACTTCTGTACATCTCGTCCAGATAAAATATGAGCATCATGGAAGATATCACTCTGAAATCTCCCTCCAGGATTAATTATCTCTTTTATGCTCTGGGATTTGTCAAAAGTTTTGATGAGCAGCATACACTGGCTCACATGCTGGCACCTTCCTTTTCAGCACCCTTGATGACTTGGTGAACTTCTGTTCATAGTGAATTTTTGAAGTAAGCACCCATTGTAAAAAAAACAACAACTGAAAAACAAAATTAAATCACTTCACTGAAAATATTAATTTTCTTTGCTTCACATCTCACCTTTCTGTCTCTTTCACTGTAAGTTTATGCCTCCCTAATGAAGTATTTAATTACAGAGATTTCATTGCTTAATTCTAAGTGTTTATTACTTCAGGAAGGCTGTTTCATGTAATTCTGTTAGTTTAGAAAATAGACGTTTTCATTGTGTTTTTATTCTTGTTGGACATGGCTTAACCCATTTCAATAATTAGAACAGATTTACTCCTGCTATAAAAACCATAATTGATACAACATTTTAATTCCCATTTGTTCCTTCGAGTGGTAGTTGTATTCATGCTCAGACTTCACGCCTTGTTACAATTTGACAGCAGCTTAACAAGTTATTGAACACCAACTGAGTTATGGTAACTTTATATGTTCCTTTTCTTAGTGCACAGCAGACGTGAGATATTGCAGCAAAATATAAACAAAGAAATACCCAGGAAGCCAAAAAACCACCCAGCCTTGTACCCCAGGTGCCCCTCTAGAGTGTCAGCAAGGCACTGTGTATGTCCACCATGGAAATCACAGCTGCTTTCTTGTCTAGTGTTCAGCTTCAGAGGAAAGCAAGCATTGAGTCTGACAACAACCTGCATTTTGGAGCTTTTGGTGTAAGAGCTTCTTTCAAATTACCAGATACAAAGTCTGTTGAAGTCAGTGGCAAAATATCTGCCCCAGCCTCAATGACCTTTCAATCAGGGTTTCACCCCTACAAAAACTATGTGCTAGCTTAAATCACTAGCAGAAAGCTTGGCTGCTGCAAGCTGGAAGTTCTTAGGGCTGTATCAGAACATGATATGAGCATTTTCTAGATAATTTAGCAATAGTAGTACTGGGGGAGAACAAAAAATAACTTTTCAGAGAACCCGAACAAGATAAGATCCAACACTGACTATTTGTTTATTTCTCCTCACCCAGAGCTTTTCTTTATCATATTACAGGACTTCATGCAATTTTTTTCTCAAGATAAAGTCACCCACATCCAAGTTTCCTGTTTCTCCCAGATAAAACAAAATATTTTAATTAGGACGATGGAAATTACTTCTTCCGCTCATTTTTGGTCTTGAACAACAACGGAGGAAAAAAAATTAACAAACCAACTAAGCAAACAAACAAACAACCCCACACTGATAGTGAAGTTTTACTTTTTAGGCCACAGAACATGGCCAAGAATGGAGGGGGTAGAGTAGAAGCTGTTTTCCAGAAATATAGTAATGTCATACATTTTCCAAAGTATGCTGCTCTGAAGAGGGAAGGTGGTCTCTGGGAAACAGCCAGCCATGTAGAAAAGTCAACAGCTGGGATGAGAAGGGAGAATACACTGGAAGCTGTTGTTTCTTCCCTTGAGTCAAAATATAACTTTATGTGTTTCAGAAAGACAGCTAGATGAATTTGTGAATGAAAGTGGAGGTGCTCAGCATGGCAGTAAGGGGAGAAGCTATTTAATGAGAGAGTTTTGTCATTTCCCATGCCATCTAAACTCCAAAGCCTTTCTAGCAGAAGAGAGACTTGCTAGCATATGGATTAACTTTGCTCCTATGTATTACTCTATAAAGTGCTGCTGTTCAAGGATAAAAGCAAAACTAAGAGTACTGTTTTTCAATATTTAAAGGATCAACAACCTCTTTCAGTATGGAATATTCTGTTATCTAAGACGTGAATTAAATTGTCCCATAATTTACTGAGGAATCTCCACAGAGGACATTCTATAGGGTTAAGCCATGTTCTTTTGCAATGCTAAAGAAGGAACAATTCCACCAACAATAATGCAACACTAATGTCAACCAGATGTGATGCTGAATCAACTCCACAACAGTAGAATTAGGCACCACTACCAACCATTTTCAAATTATTGATTCAATTTTAAGTACAAGCCAACTTGTTTCTCAGCTCCAATGCAGTCCTGTTTATTTCAATCCACATGCACTACTCTACACCAAACAGCTTTGTTTCATTTAGTACCTCTGACTTTACAGTATAACTACATTTTAGAGCAGGAAGAAAGACTTGTATGGGAAAAGACTATTTCTTATTTTGTTATATAATTTCTAGCCCTTTTCTTAATTACAATTGTATGTATATGCAGATAGCACTGACACAGTGTTTACTCATTTATGAAAATTCTTGCAACATCTGAATGTTCTGTGTGAACTTGCATTTGAAATTAATGTATTACCAGAAGAACCACTTTACTTTGTTCTACTGATCTGTTAAATGTGTTACACCTTTCTTCCTTTAAAAGGCATTATAAAAAACCTGCCATTTTTTCCCTAGGGTTACAAATAACTATGTATGCTTTATACAAATTAACTGTGCAAAAAACATACTAAGACAGAATTTGAGTTTTTTCTTCAGCACCAAAGCAGTAATAATAGGGCAGAACTCAGTACGAATAGAACCAAAATTGAAAAAAAAATCTATATTTTTATACCTTTCCTAGCACCCTTATTGAAATGTATTCTTTCAACTATTTTCATATCAGTGACTTTTAGATAATATAGAAACACATTATTTGAGTTACTTTTAAACAAGACAGTCAGGATAAGCAAGGAAAATCAGAATTTTCAATTTCTGTCAACATAAAATAACACTTGTGAGCCCAAAATTAAGTAACACTAGACTACAAAACACCAAGGATACTAAATTACTATCTATTCAGAATACTTTGTTTTAACTTTCCCCTCGAAGTTGTATTTCGGTACTGTATATTAGGATGATTTTTGTTTTGCAGAAAGCTCTAAATTTACAAGTGGGAGTTGGTAGAATGAGTCAATCGAAAGGAATATCTTCTTACACACAAAGATAAAAGGTTTATAATTTACCACACCAGTTTATTAATGAACATTCATTAAATACCACTACAGCAGTCATTAGGCAAGCTCCTCAAAGACACTAAAGCATCCTTAAGCATATCAGCCTACTTCAGTTTCTTAGGTGTGCAAAGCACCACAACACCCAAAAGTTAGACAAATGCCTTGCAGAATGGAATCCACAAAGCTCCAGACAGGTATTTTAGGCAATAAGAAAGAAGTGCTTATAATCATAGGAGATTTCTTAAGTAAGAGTTAAGTATAAATAGCAACACTCAACCCCTTGTAGATCACCTGAATATTTAGGACCATAGTTCCTGCTTTGAAGTCTCTTTTTTTTTTCATGAACCATTGACTAAGTCAGGACATCAGCTGATGCAGATTAGGAAGGAAAAAAATATCATGTTACAGTTTATGCCAAAACCAGGGCTGTTACAGATCCATATTGACAATCAGAGAAATATAATAATAAATAATTTTAAGAAAACCTTGTTTCCTTAGCTTTGCTGCTCTTTATGAATGCTCAGATTGGGTTTCTCTACACTGTTTCATTTTCTTATATTGTTTTTGAAACTAGATAGGAGACAAGATACATACATACATACATACATACATACATACATACAATTTTTCTACTAAGTAGTTTAAAGAGCTTCTGGCTTGACTCTCATCTATTTGTGAAGTGATTGCCAAGCTTAAATTTGTCAGCCTGCAATGATTAAATTCAGGTCAGTGTCTATCTCTTCTTTCACCACACTTTCCCTGCCTCCATTTTCATTGAGATCTTGATTAGAATTGGCAGAGACAGAATTTGCAGAGGACCATTAATGGTAAGTCACCAACTAGAGTCAATAACTCTAGTTAAACAAGTGTGCCAAAGTAAATAGCAAAATAGCAGAAAAGCAGACTTCTACTCTAGAATTCAAGTACGGGCAATAACCAAACAAAAAAAAATACACTAGAGGAGATTTCTGACTACACTTCCTCTGATATGGATTTAAAGTTCTCATGAAGCTCTTGTGTCATCACTCAACGTCTATATTCAAGTTAGTGCACTCAAGTCAAGTTCTGGAAACCATCCACAGTCATTAGGTGGAGTTTCACTTCAGTCTTTTCACAATCAATGCAATCTCAACCACAGCCCATCAGGAATATTTCTTTGAAGTTTAAATAGAATTTCCTGTGTTCCAATTTGTATCCAATTTGCCTCTTCTTCTGTCATGGAGAAATGTCTGTCTCCTCTTTACTCCCTGGTATTTACATATAGATAAAATATCCCCATGCCTTCACTCCTCCAGGCTATGCAGCCCATCTTTGCTTATGTCAGATGTTCCAATCCTTTAATTGTCTGTGTCAGCCCTCGTTGGACTCATTCAAGCACGGAGAACCAGAAGTCTACACAGCATTCTAGATGTGGATTGACAGAGGAGGAGAAGAAGAACTTCTTCCCTCAACTCCCTGGCAATTCTCTGCTTCCTGCTGCCCAGGAGATTGATGGCCTTTATTGTTTCAAGGGTGTTCATGTCCTTTTGGTGTCCTCCCAGGACTTCCAAGGCCTTTTCTGCCAAGATTCTTTCCAGCTGGTCAGCCATCAGCCCATTGTGGTGTAAAAGTTTATTTCTTCCCAGGTGCAGGATTTAGCTGAACTTCATATTGGCCCATTTTTCCAGCCTAAAAAAATGGAAATTTTTTTAGATTTGCTGAAGCAAATTTGAATTATAGCACAACCACCTGGTATATCTACCACTCTACCCAGTTTTTGCATCTCCTGCAAAGCTCATTTGCAACAGGATGGCTGTTAGATGGAAGCTTACAGCTTTTCTCTGGAACCTGCAGCATGCTAGAGCCTGCTGTTCTTGCTCTGCTTGAGTTCCCTGTCTCTTCCAGCCCTGCCTCTTCATTTCCTGCTCCAGTTATTTTTTGAGTCCCTGCTCTGCTTCTAAAGTAGACCAGTGCCCCAGGCAGTGGGAATAAATCCAAAAAAATATCTCATTTTAGATATAATCTCTTGGATTATTTCTGACAATTAGCTTCAGCTATCTAGTGTTGTTTGTAGCATGAAGTTAGTGACATAAAATAGTGCTTCTGGATGGCAGGAACATTTTAAATTTGACCATGGACAGTATTCTTGAACAGTCAGAATCCTAAACTAGAACTCCAGTACTAAGTTTTGGACAGAAGGTATTTTCCTTTATAAATAAGAAAACTGTTCAGATTTTAAAATGCTCTTGCACTAAAAACTTACAATTGATATATCAATATTAGCAGCAGAATTGTTGAAAATTAATTCCAAATCTAGCAAAATATCCAACTTAACAAGCTCTAATTAGCTCAATTATTTCCATATTGAAGACATATGTGTAATTGTGTTGTCAGTCTTTGCATGCAAGCAAAAACCTTTACCAGTCAACCATAACAAATGTATTAATGCAATAGTTCCACGTAAAAAGTATTTTCCCAAAATTGGACGGTAGACCACTTCGCTTTATTTAAATTAATTATGGTATTACTTGATTAAAGTATTTAAGTAATTTCAAATGCATCAGCAGGTTCTGTTTCACAGTTGTTTAGATTGTATCAAATTTCTAACAACATCTGACAAACTTAGGGTCTTTTTAAGTACCTCAGTACCCTTAACACTCTTACCCTTAAGAATTTCTTCCACCTGGTCACTTCACAAAGGCATCTTAATAACCGAGAAATTACATATAAATTCTGACAAAGCCAATTCCTTGTCTTCTTTCCCATCCCTCTTTAAAATGAGGAAACTGTTGCTATTACAATGGCATCCAGCAGTTGAGACTGCTATCATCACACTGGACAGTTATCACCACAGCCTGACATCCAAACCATCACCCTCACATTACATTTCTAAAACCATGTTCATTTCAGCTTCCTCCCCATGTGCTTGCATCACCTGTCTCCAACTGTTTCTCATGTGAAACCTACATCATGGCCTGCAGAGAAGTTGTCGGTGCCAGTGGTTTGTGTCTGCACCGCCTCTGACACCAGGCACTGGGGTTTGTAGGCACTAAGGTGATAGGAAAAAATCATGCAAGTTTTTGTAGTAGGTGTAGAGCCAAAAAATTCCTTACAAACTGTAAGGAGTTTAAAATATGGTATTGGGACAAGACTTTCTGATAAATTTCTGAGGTAGACAACCTGGGAAAGAATATGGTTGTGGGAGGGATGCTACAACATTTTGACAATTTTGTGTCATCGCATGCCTTTGTAGCTCCTCATGGGAAGTATAATGACATTAGAATGCCATTCCTAAACACTGTGCTGTTTTGGCTGGGGTGGAGTTAATTTTCCTCACAGTGACTGGCATGGGGCTGTGTTTTGGATTTTCACTGCAATCAGTGTTGGTAAAAGAGAGAAGTTTTTGTTATTGCTGAGCAGGGCTTGCACAGAGACAAGGCCTTTTCTGCTCTTCACCCTATCTATGAGTGGTCTGAGGATGCACAGGAAGTTGGGAGGGGACACAGCCAGGACAGCTGACCCCAACTGACCCAAACAATATCCCACACCATAGGGCATCATGCTCAGCATATAAAGCTGGAGGAAATGGAAGGGGGGATGTTTGGAATGATGCCGTTCATCTGCCCAGGTCACCGCTACATTTGATGGAGCCCCACTTTCCTGGAGATGGCTGAGCACCTGGCTGCCCACGGGAAGTGGCTTTGCTTTGCTTGTAAACATAGCTTTTTTCTTACTTATCAAAATGCCTTTATCTCAGCCCAGGAGTTTTCTTACTTTTACCTTCCCAATTTACTTCCCCATTCCATTGAGAGGGGAGTGAGGAAGCTGCTGCCTGGAGCTTCGTTGCTGGCTGGGGTTAAACAATGACAAAATCCATCAAAGAACCACAACCAAAAGCAATAAGCCACATTTTTTCACAAGATATGTTCCAAAGCATTTTAATTTCAATGGATTCTTGTAGAAATACTATAAAATCTTATATTTTTTAACAATTAGAGGCAATGAATACCTCTATATACCACAGAAGAAAATACATCACTGCTGTTTGCTATTACATAATCTGATTTAGGCAAGAGGTTTCCTGTAAAAAAAGCCCTGCATGACCAATATTCTGTCTTTGTTCAGTGAGTGAGTGTATTCCATTCCTTGTATTCTTTACATTTTACAGCCTTGAAGTGTGTCAGGGTTGTTGTGACTTTGTTGTTGTTGTTGTTAATCTGTATATAAATTACTGTTATTTTTATTATCACTGGTTTCATTATTGTAAGTATTTTAAGGCAGCCAGCTCTATACTCCAGTGGCATGTGTGGTAAAATCCTGAAATCAACAAGACTCCACAGAGAAGTACCACAGCTGTCTCAAAGGATAACAGTACAATTTTAGATGTTATGTAAGCAAAAGTAACAAACACACTGGGAAGGGCAAGCATTTCTTTAAGAGTATGTGATTATACCCAAAGAATATCACTGTCTGATTCAATCAAAATCTTTTCTTAAATATAAAACAAATTCTTCTGTGCTACTTCCAAGAAACAACATGCATTATCAGAAAGGAATGCTGTGAAAGGTGTTAGTTAAAAAAATTAAGAATGGAAGTGCTTTCTGTATTTGTCTATAAATTATATACTTGAAATCCAGCATGCAATTTTTTTACAGGGAATGAGAAAATAAAATACTGCTATTCTCCTCCACTTTCAGTTACTTTTCAACTCATTTCATTGAACTTTAACTGTGGTAGTCATGTGGTCTTTACTTGTACTTTCAACTACGTCTAAATGTATCAGTTAAAAAATTATTTGAGTGTCATGTGGCTTTTTTGATTTCTCATAATTCAAGAGAAGTAGTACATAATTTTGTTTCTTACACATGTTGGACAAGATTGAACAGCCCTCTCAAACAATCTTGAGCCTCTCTGTTTTTTCACTCTAGTTATTTTCCTCAGATTCCCATTACTTGGCACCGACGACTTAAATCCTCCAGAGGAATTCAACTATTTCAAGTAGCTTGAGTGCCACTTCTTTGAATCAGGATTTGTGTGATAAATCCAGGCCAAGTAAGAAATTTTTTTGACTTTAACAATGTTACTCACTAAGAACAGCTGGTCCTTTACTACATACTTATTCAGCAGGGAATACAGCAGCTGTATGCTTATCTGATCTCTTTCTGACATATTCCCTTGGATAAAGAAGCTTATTAAATGATAGTAAACCAAATATATTGTCTGATGTTTCTGTTCTCAAATGGCCTTAGTCCCCAAGGGACAAGCATTCTTTACCAGCTGCATCTGCAACTCCTACTCACAACATGAACACAGGGCACTTGCCACTTCCATTCCCAACTCCCATTTAGGAGTCAACACTGCAGTTTCTTAGGCTGTAGATTTCAAAATCAGGTTATATTTAATAGCATTTCAAAATTAATTTTCAAATTCTTTCATAATTTTCCAAATTTATACATGGCTCTTTGTAGCATCTACATTTTAATGTTCCTTCTCACAGACTGCTGAGTTTGGGGATTCTGAGCAAGAGTCCTCTTGGTGTTCACTCACATATTTCAATGGGCAAAAACATTAATGCAGTTAAATTTTGTGTGCATTGTCTCACTCAAAGGAAGACCCCTGTCAATACCAGATCAGGTCCTAAGCTGCAATAGGAAGAGCACTGCCAGCTGGTCAAAGCAAGTCCTCCTTTCCCTTCCCTCAGCCCCTCTGAGACTCATCTGCATTGCTGTGTTCAGTTCTGGACTCCTCAGTACAAGTAAGACACAGATGCACTAAAATTGCTTCTGTGCAGGTCATCATAAAGAGGATTAAAGGACTGAAGCACTTCAACAATGATAGGTTAAAAGAGCTGGAACTATTCAGCCTGGAGATCAGAAGGCTCATGGAAGCTCATAACATTACACATGAATACTTGAGGGAGGAAGACAGTAAAGAATATGGAGCTACACTCTTCTCCTTGGCTCTTCTCCTAACTTCTTGGAGTTAAAGGAAAGACAAGAAGCAATGGACACAATGAGGATTTTCACTATCTTCTCAGCGAAGAATATTTCCCTGGTACCCAATGTGAACCTTTGAACTGCCATTTGTGATCCCTGACTGTTTTTACACTCACTGGGACTACCAACAAGAGTTGGGCTTCCTCCCCTTTGTACCTTCCCTTCAAGTATGGAGGGTTGCTACTATGTCATCCCTTAGTCTGTTCTTCCCCAGACGAAGCAAGCCCAGTTTCCCCACGTCTCTCCCCAGGGAGCATGAGCTGTGAGCCCTTTATCACTTTGGTAAGCCTCTAGTGAACCATTCAAGTGCCATCCTGGAAATTCAGTCACCACTTAAGCATTTCGACCTGGCTGAACCCAGCCCACTTGCACTTGGTTAAATTACAGGGAATGGTTTCCATCTTTCCATACCAGTTCCCCCTCTGTAGCACCATTTCTGACTCACCCGAGGGCATGCTGTAGTCATCTTGCTAACACTCATAATTACACTTAGCTTACTCAACAAGTTCTGAGAAAGACTGTTAGTGTGATTCTGTGTAGGTCTGTGTGTTACTGGAACACTGTACCACTTTTCCAGCCATCTGGCAAGTTGTTCTCAGAACTCCTAGTCTAAAAAACAGTTGCAGAAGCAAATTGTCTTGACCACAGACTTCCCCATGTAAAAACTCTGATGAATCAAGATTAAAGAACTGTCTGGCAATCTTGTCAATTATGCAATATTTCTTTCCTCTAGAAAATGTAATCAAGCATTCCCTCATGTCCTTGGTCAACATCACACACAGACTTTGATCAGAATATAGAAGGAATACAGATGGACTAAGTGTCACCAGAGTATTTTTGTTCTCTGGAAAAAACCCTAACACACTTCAGCAACCACAAAAGTATTATTCTTTCTCCCCCAGCTCGCACATGAGTTAAAGCATATTGACACTATTCTAAACCTCTGGAGCTAGCCAAACCTGCACAACTTTACATTCTTGTCAGTGACATCATGCCCATTTTGCATGTGGCAAGAGAAATTTTCTCATTTTGAATCAACTCCTGATTCCCATGGTGCTTCCTACCTTCAGCTTCAGACTTCTTACAAAGCACCAATCTCATAAATACCAGTTCAAAGCTGTGAGCATGCAGTGGCATCATCTGGGCATAATGGTTTCCAGGACTGCCATGCAGCTTGCTTTCCAGTAACCATTCTAATATGAATGGTACTTTGAGTGACGTGGAAGTCATGCCTTAGGGTAGGCATGAAAGGAAAGATTTCACTAGCATTTGAATTTATTGCCACTTTATCAACACCCATGTAAAATCTGCTTTCCAATTTTATTTACAGACAGGCACCTAATAGTAGTCAGGATGCAGACTAGAGAGGGGATTGCTTGTCCAGAGATACCTAAAAGCATCTGTGCAGAACAGCTTACCAGATACTTATTTAATAGCCAGGTTCACACTTTGGCTGGCTTTTCATCTCATCTTCTGAGAATGCATATGCAAGAGCTGAGCTCTTGTGTATTTTATGAAAAGTCTAAGGATACCTTAAGGATATTCTATCCTTAAGACAGTATATTCTACTCTTAGGATATCCAGATGCTGCAATCTCTCAGCATCTTGAGCTATCTTTTATAAATGTAGTTCCCATAACACTAGCTTACACCAGGCCTTCTGAGAAGTGCTTTGCCAAGGAGTTCACTAGGAGTTCACATGCTTTTAGCCCTCTGGACTGTGCCGGGGTTTGGAACCGCCCGGCACACCTTGGCACAGGCAGCCTCCTCCCCTGCGCTCCCACCGCCAGGCGTCACCCTGCTGATGGGAACGGGGAAAAATCCCAAACCGACCGTGCAAAAAAAGGAGCACTTGCACAAAGTGAGAGCATACCCAAGTTAGCATCCCTTGCAAAAAAAAGTAACTAATGGAAAACATGTGAGAAATAGCCTTTATGCACAGCACAGAAAAATATGCTAATGAAGGTAACTAAACCATTTTTTAAAGTTAAGCTTTTAACACAGGAGATACAATTATTCTGCCTTCTATTCCTTCTAAGGCGATCTCCTCTTTTCTTCCAGATGTAGCGTTCAGCTGGAGTCTACGTCCATTTAACATCTACTGAAAAGGAGAAAAAAATATCTACTCCCCTCCCACGATACGAAGACATGGAACTTGGCATCATTTCTGTGAAGACATCCTGGGGAGGATACAATGAGCTCTGCATGAAAACATTTCTGACACAAACTGGCCACGTGTTCTTCAACGTCAGGAAGACACTAGATGTCAAAATATGCACTAAAACAGAGATTTCACAAGATAATGATAGTTCACACTAATGTGTGACTAAAACTTTCAGAGACACCTGCCTTTTCAAAATCGCCAGCACAGGTTAAAAACCAACAAACAAATAATAACAACAAAAAAATTACAGGATCATGGTACTTTAGGGAAAAAAAATTAAAGTGAGGACTGCTCGTATGAGAAACAGGGATTAATAGGGCATTTTGTCGGGTTAGGAGAGTGACCCGTTTGGAGGAACCGGCAGGAAAGAGAGAACGGAATGAAAGGAGAGCAGAAGGGTTCCCGGGATCCGAAGGGCCCGGGGCCACTGGCGGGCCCGGAGCGTGCTGTGACCCCACAGCGCAGCCCG
>WBNO01026721.1:217135-238600 GCA_013400575.1 Peucedramus taeniatus | reverse complement strand
CGGGAACCTCCGGCGGGCTCGGGCTCCCTGAGGCGGAGTGCCCCGGGCTCCTTCTGGCCGTGGAGGAACGCCGAGCGACGCTCTCCGGCTCCCACTCTCTGGGCTTTCATGCACTTTTCCACCGAGCTCAGCAAAATTTCTGAAGAGCCGGGAAAGTTATGAGCTCGCGTGCCGAGTGCCTACAGCGTCCTGCACGATGCAGCGGGCACTTGGAAAGCGAGACACTTATGCCCAGCAGCTTCATGCTGTGCTTTTCCGATAGTGCCGAGAGAGAGGTGCAGGCACTATCTCGCACCTCTTCCATCACCTCCTCGTTATTATCATAGCCTGTTTATTTTACCCATTTTTTCTTTTTATAAGCCCTGAAACCCCTTAATCAGGAAAACCTCCCAGTGACGTGGGATGATGTTTTCCCGGGATAGTGTGTGCACAGTGTGGATCCCTGATGGTTTAGCGTTACAATGAGCGTGCTGTCTCCGTATAAAATTCAGTAGGGTGCTCACAGCGCTGGAAACTTGGCTTTCTGCAGCGGGACGCCCTCCACCCTCGTTGCCAGCTGCCTCCCAGAGCAGAAGGGATGTGCACTGAGGATGGGCGTTAATATAACTGTTCCCTTTCCTAACAGTTGGGAGATTACTAACTCTGCCTCTTGCTGGACTCCTAATTTTTCTTTAGATGTATTTCAAAAAGACATATAGTCTAGATGACTTCTTTCTGGCAATTTGTAAGGCACTGAGCAGTGAATTGTAGGTGCTCTTCTTTTAGGGTTTTCAAAGGCTATTACTGTGCTTTGTTACTGGGAACTAATTTCATGTTAACTGGCACGGCTGAAACCCATAGTTCCCTGGATGAACACGTGCATTCATTCGCACACACTTCCTTTTTTCTTTCTGTCTTGTTTTCTGCTGCATAAACCTTTAATGCTGTATTTAACATTGTATTAAACATTGTATCCCAAAAGAACCAATAAATCAGCTTTTAGGATTAGCAGCTGGCATTTTAGCTCATGGGTTGCTTTTGTTCACATCATGGTAGCATTTATTACATTCTCATCAATATAAATCTTTAACTGGAACTAATAATGGACTCTTTGTTTCTAAATTTTCTGAATGAAGAGTGATAGGTGCATGAGAACTAGGTGAATCAGGCTTTTCCATACAGAGCTTCCCAAACTAAATTATGCTTTTGGACCTCTAAGACAGTGTGGTAGCCAGAAGGTAGGCCTCAAAAACAGTGACTTGGCTTTATGAGTTCCTTAAAAATGGATGTGTAGTTAGCTGTATTTATTATTAGTTTTTTTACAGGTAAGTTCACCCTACTAAGTTCTATTTGTAAACTCTTCTTTGAATTGTAACAGCTAGCCATTATGTATATTGAAACGTGTAGAAGTAGAAATGCTAAAATCTGAGGCTTTGTGAAGACACGTGATACCACAGAATTTTTGATAAAATCACCAGGACTAGCCCTAGGAATAGAGGGGAAAAAACAGAAGTGTGCCTTCATCAATCCATGCTTTCTTGTGTGCAGGATATACAAAGGATAACCTTTTCCTACACCATTAGCTAGTGTAGGAAAGGGTTAACAGCCTGACCTTCAGACACAACTCTTGTTGACCCTCTGCAACACTTGCCTGAAAGGTTATGTTTAAAGGGAGAGCTGAATATCAGGAGGGAAAAATCCAAAGAGAAATATTAAGGAAAAGAGCACTTCCAAAAAGAATACTTCAGCTTCATGTGCGTGGTGGCCTGGCAGAGAGCAAACCCTCATAGCAGACAGTAAAAGACTGTAAGACTCATCCAGTGAAGGAACAAGACACAGTAAAAGAAGGAAATTTGTCAGTCTGATTTCTCCATAGAATTTCCCAATAGATTTATTGATATAAAAGAATCAATATTTATAAAAACAGTTTAATATCTAGTATTTCAGCTGTTCAGTAGGAAAGTACATGGAAGAGCCACCTAGTAATTTTCTTAAAGGTTGTCACAGAAAGTCACCCTGTGGTATGGCACTCTGAACTTCCAGTAGCATGGTGCCAGTGCCTCTCCTCCTGCAGTGTGCAACAGTGTGACGCACACCTGGCAAGTCCTTGTTGCAAGGTCCTTGCAGGCCCTGTAGTTATTTTATGCTCTTCAAAATACTGTCTTTCCTGCTATCCTCGGATTTTCAGAAACACCTCTTTCAGTTTATCAGTTCTCTTCCTTTTTTCTTTTTCTTCCATCTGATTTTTTGTCATTCCCTAATAGCTTAGAACCATTTCTGCTGCTGCTTGTGGTGATGACTATTGCCAAAATACTGGAAACAGCATGAGCGAAGCTCCAGTTTCTTGACAATCTTGAAGGGAGAATACACCTCTAAAGCCCCAGAGTGACTGTCAGATAGACCAATCCCAAACCCAAAAGTATATTACAAACAACACATCTCCATGTGATTCTTGCATCAGAAAGTCTCATGAACTTAAAATCCATCTTCACAACATCTTAGATGTTTTTTTTATGCAAGCTGTTTCAAACTAATTTGCTGTCATTTAAAAACTTAAATTAATGCATTAATTCCACTGTGACAATGATATCAGGCTTAAATATTATTTTTTGTTAGTAATTTTGTTCTGTTGATTTATGCTCTCTTTTATTCTCTGGTTTACCCAGAAAATAAGCTGAGCTTTTTCCATTCTCAGAGGACAGACTTTCCTTTCCCTAGTTTACTGTACCTTTTCCAGCAAATGTGTGGAGGACAAGGAAGAAAACAATTTGAGGGAAAATAGGCCTCAAAGTTCCAGTATGGCATTTCAAAACCTGTTTAATATCCTGTGTTTGTTTTGCAGGGAGTTTCCACAATGGAGAAGAGGGAAGGTGATAATCGTGCCATTGATCAGAATGCAGGTCAGAACATCATGCCAAGAAGAAATACAGGAAATCTTAACTACTTGGTAATGTTTCTGTAAAAAAGCAGCTCATATGTCACATAGAATATTGCAATCCTTGATTCAGTTTTGTCCAGAGACAGTGTTACCATCACACTGGCATATCATGAATATTTCTGAAATGTTGTCACAATATTGACACGTAGAGATAAAAGATAGAGAATATCTCATTCAATTTAATCACAGTCCATGATAAAAAATAAACAAAGTTTGAGGCAGCTAAAAACTACATGACGATAGCTGCTAATTGTATCTTACCAGATGAGCAAAACTCCATAGAGATAATTTGGGATTTTTACACAGAAATATAAAATTTATCTTTGGAGGAATCTTCATGATAGCAACATTGCACTCAGGAAGTTTTCCATATCACACACAAAAAGGTCCAGGAAAAAAGCCCTTTAATCGTTTCTTGTGCATGGTATTTGAGTTACATCATTAAGTCTATAGCTGAAATCTGACATTTGAAATTTATAACTTATATAATAAGAAGCTGAAATGATGCTTCACATAATGTAATCCTTCCTTCCTCACAGTATAGTTATCTTCCTGAAATGAAAATCTATTTTAAAATCACTGCAGATAATGAAGAATGGGAAATCTACGCTACAAGTGCCTTACTCAAGTGCTGGCTATGCTGTTTGAAATACTACATTTCCAAGTTATCTTGTCTTTAATAGTGCATATGTTTTGTATATGGTTCCATTGCAGTAAGTTGTAAAAGTCATGATGGCAAATACTGTCATTATGGAAGTTTCCAATCTTCTCTTGACCTCATTTTGTATTTCTGTTCTGTCCCTTCCAGAATGTGGATATGCAGGTTACCAATCCATCAGAAGCAGCTGCACTTTTTGATTTACATCAAGCACACCCTTTTGGTGAGTTTGAACACTCTTCGGAACAGCGCTGCAAGCAGGATCTGTTCCCTAAGTGGCACTTGCCAATGAAGATAGCATCTGTGATCTCATTATTAACATTCATTTACACTTCCATGAGAGATGTCATATATCCTTTTATAACCAAAAAGGAAAACGTTTTCTATAAAATTCCAATCCTTGTCATAAATAAAGTTTTACCAGTGACTTCAATTACCCTTTTAGCACTAGTGTATTTACCAGGAATATTAGCTGCTAGTTTCCAGCTGTACTTTGGCACCAAGTATAAAAGGTTTCCCCAGTGGCTGGACAGATGGATGTTATCAAGGAAACAATTTGGACTTCTCAGTTTCTTCTTCGCTACATTGCACGCCTGCTATAGCCTGTGCTATCCAATGAGAAGATCATACAGATACAAGCTGCTGAACTGGGCATTCCAGCAGGTACGATGAGCATGCGAACACCAACCCTTCTGTATTCAGAAAATCCCTGCAAATCTGGATGGGGGAAAACCATTGCCTTTGTTTGATTTTCAAGTACATTCACAGAGAGCACTGTTCAGGGAATGGAGCAGGACTTAGTTGCCAAAGCATGTAATAAGAGAGTCAAGAGTCATCACAGCTAGACCACTGTATATTAAATAAGTTGATTTCTTAATTTGGGATTTTTTTTCCATCTGTAAAATGCATGAAATTGTATCTCACAGGAACATTTAAGTCTTTGGCACCCTATTTAGTGTAGATTTCTTCTCTGGACCAGTGAAATCTAGAAACAAAAACTGAGCACTGAATACAACATTTTTAGACACCTTTGCAAAGTGAACCAGCCAGCAGTGAAGGAGGGCTGAGCTAAATCACAGTAATCTGTATTTGCACAAACTAAATTTGTGAATACTAATGGCTCACATTTGGACTGATACACACTACCTTGTTTAAAGACAGGATTTCAGTGATGCTATTGAGTCATGGTCAGTAATTGGCTTGCAAAGCTCTCCAATGTCCTCTGTAATCAGAGAGTTCCTAATGCTCACCTATTTCCTTGGGTGCCATAAGTAATGCAGTATTAGGAATATTCCAATATAAGGTATAGACTGCAAATATATGTTTTTATTACCCCTGAAGTCTTTATTATTAAAATTATTATAAGTACAAGATGATGTCAGTAAATTCTTAAGGTTTTTGTAAACAGTCTAAAATTACCTGTTGAAAATTCTGAAATCAGCCTTACTGGAAATCTGACTTGAATGGATTGCTAGAAATTTCCTTGAAATTTCTGTCTTCAAGATGCAGAAATGATCATATTTGGGGCATATTATTCCATGGTGATCACTAGCAGGATCAAAGTGCTGTTGCAAGTAGTTGTAAATAGAAGAAGCTTTGACATCAGTTTATTAAAATCACAAGTGTATGAAGTTGTCTTTTTAATAAAAAAAACAGAGCTAAACACCTACCCTGGCAGGATATTTTTATTAAGAAGGCCTGCTGAATTACCTCCCTATAGTGGAGCTGTTAATATATTTCCTGTTGTTATAATCTCCCTGATATGGTATTTAGCCACAGGTAGATTGTTTTTTTTTTATTGTCAAAACCAAGATTTATCCTTGCTTAAAGGCAGGTTAAGAGGCCTCAGAATCAGGTTCTTCTGGGCTGAGACACTGATGAAGTTTAAATTCTTCTCTCTAAAAGCTCACCTTTGCTCTGGAGATACTAGTGAAAACTTTGTTATCAGAAGTAAATAGCAGTTATATTGAAAATACATTCAAACAAGCCAAAATACTGATTTTCTTTGCTTATTTCATTAATATTATGGTGAAAATAGTGAAATTATATTTAACACAAACAGCCAAGTGTGCCAGTCTGTAATTTTTATGGTGTTCTTTTGGCAGGTCAAACAAAAAAAAGAAAATGCCTGGATTGAACATGATGTTTGGAGAATGGAGATTTATGTGTCTCTAGGAATACTGGGACTTGCTTTGCTGGCCCTGTTGGCAATAACATCAATTCCATCTGTCAGTCACTCTTTGACCTGGAGAGAGTTCCACTGCATTCAGGTGTGCATGAATGTCATTACTGCGTGTTGTTAGTCCCATTTGTACAACTGTGTGTTATCAGCTAAGACCATTAGGAGTTAGAAATATCAAACACAAAGTTAGTGAAACCAATGGAAAAGTTTGTTCCATACTCTTTGTTAACTGGTTTGTAAGAAACGTTCTTTCCATTACTCTTTTGTCAGGAGAACAAGCTATTGTGTTCAGTGTATAAAATGGAAAGAAAAGACAACTCCATACAACTTTGTTTTTCTCTTCCTGACTTTGTGACCAGCAGCAGTTGTCCCTTTGAGACCTTTTCTTAGCTCTGGTACTGAAGTCATCTTCTAGGTATCTTATCTCTCTGGAACATCCCATGTCCTGCTGAATTCGGAGTAGGTGGCATTGAAGCAGTCGATGCTGTTCCCATATGACACAGTGTATTCTGAAAGAGACATCTTAGAACAGATGCTGGATAATCAAATCCAGCCAGTCTCGAGTTTGCTACAGCTGTACTGTTTCCTTAACCCAGGCATCTGGGTTGCTCTTGATTCTCTTATGTCATATGCAATAATAATCAGGGTGGTTCTGCTGACATCAGTATGGTCACACTAGACTTAAACAAGTGTTGGATCAGGCCCTCAAACACCAAAATCTGAAAATTCAATCATCTACTAAGTACATGGCATTTGAAAATTTGATTTATATTTTAAAAGCAGATCTGAAGTGTATAATCAATTACTGATTTGATATTCTGCACGCTCTATGAAATCCGTCATTTGTAAGATAAGTGTACAGAGAATATGGAAAGTTAGGAGGAAGTCTCCAAATGCATGACTGCTTTCACTATTGAAAGATTATGGTGAAGAAACCCAGAAGAGTAATACTTCTGTGTTGGACTTACTTTATAAACAAATAACCTTATTACTTAAAAATCTTGTTCTGTAGCAGAACAGCAGTTGGAAGCTGTAGCATTCAGCAGTTGGAAATATAGTGTTCGACTTCACTGATGAGTACAAGACTATTAAGTGACAAGAAACTTAAAATTCCTAGTAAATTTTCTTTTCTCCTCAATTTTGTAAACAAACTAAGCCAAATTTATCACTGTAGGTGAAATGAAAGACTTGAGTTTCCTGTAGTTGTGAAGGGCTTGCTTTTGCCATAGTACTAGACTTACTCGAGTTTGTGATTTTAATTTAGCTTAAAAATTTTCTTTGCAAGTAATCAATTTAGTTTAAAGCCAATTGTTGCTTTTCTTTGAGTTGAGCATGTTGGTCAAGGCCCATCCAGATTTTTGTATTTGCTTAACAGAGTATTTTTTGTCCAAGTTGGGAAAAATAAATAGCTTGCTATTTTCTTTCTCTTTCAGAGCAAGATGGGATATTTAGCCTTGCTGCTATGCACTGTTCATGCACTGGTGTTTGCTTGGAATAAGTGGGTTGATGCTAACCAGTTCATCTGGTATACGCCACCTTCATTTATGGTTGCAGTTTTTCTTCCTATTGTAGTTCTGCTTTGTAAATGTGTACTGCTTCTCCCATGTTTTAGGAACAGGATAAGAAAAATCAGAAGTGGTTGGGAAGCTAAGACACAAGCCAATCAAACCAGCATATCTTCCAGACTGTAGAGCAAATATGGACATTTCCTGTCTATGTATCTAAATATGCTCAAAGCCATGAAATTTTCACTCATGAGCTCAGTTTCTTTCTCACGTTTCTTTTTGACTTCTGGAGTATGAGATACTTGATGCAATTTTGTTGTTTTCAAAGACAGAAAACGAAAACATCTATTTTGCATTTAATCTATTTAGTGTTTTGGTATTTGAGGATTTCTTTCTTCTGACTCACTGCTTTTAAAATCCAAGTGTTTCATTGTCTCAATCCCAGTTCTTGTGTATGCAAAAGCAAACATAAATCATTTCTCCAGATGACCACAGAAAGTAAAAAAATGATTACACCATAAAGCCCAGGAATGCTTTCTGCTTTGCACAGCCATGTGTGTACCTTCATTAAATCTCAGAATTATAATGGGACAAAAACTAGAATATTTATCATCCCATTGCCTCTTAGTACCTGCAGCCTGTGTTTCACTCTGCAGAGTGGGGACCTTGGCAAATGAGCCAGGCAGAAACTGTGTATTCCTGCCAGGTCTTGAACGTACACAAGTGGGCAAGCAGAATTGCAGGGATCTTTACAAGGTAAATATCTCCTGGGGCTTGGGCTCAATCTAAAAAAAGAGTTTCTAGACTCAGATTTCCATCTTATCCAGGACTAGGTGTGTCTCTGTTTACTTGAAACGATAAAACATTTCCCATTTTTTATTCCATGAACACATTCTTTTGTTTCTGATGCTGGAAATTTTCCATGCTTTTGACCTAAGCCTGCAGCCCTTGACATGTGCTAAACTTTATTTGCACAAATTATTCCAGTGGGATAACTCCATCAGGTAAATGTGTTTTTTTGTTTACTCTAGGGCCAGCACAATTGTGTGACTGGAAGAAAAACATTAAAAATAGTCATTTGAATCTTGCCAATGATTTGGTGAGATTGTCATGTTAAATGGTTTCTGAATGCATTTGCTTTTACAGAAATTTTCCTAATAACTTTATAAGCTCATTAAATCCTTCTTTCCTTACTTTGCATAGATCCAGCTGAAAGTTTTGAATGAATAATTAATTTGTCAGTATCTGTTTTGAAAGATGTTATTTAGTAGTAAATATTTTCACCCAACATCAGGAACATTTCTGCCAGTCTGCCTGCAGGAGTTGACTAGGACGTGGTTTGTTGATGCCACCTATTGCTGGAATCCTCTGAATGAGAACAGTAATTGGTAATGGCTCTGGTATTAAAACAATCAGGAAAACAACATATGCCTAAAGAAAATGTAATACATGGTGCTAATGAATCTGTTGTCTCTTTCTGGACTTTTACACGGAGCATAAACAACAGACAAATTAAATAGCTACAGGGATATTACATTTTGTATTTTTCTGGTTGTTACCATTCAATTATTGCAACTTAAAAGTTGGCCTTTTTTAAATTTGCACATAATGTAATACTGTGAAAGTAACTGGGGACATGGTGACGTATATAATATAGATTGAAATCTGTGGCATTATGTATCAAACCAGTAATGCATGGCAGAGGCCAAAACTTTACAATACAGGAAGCTGGACTGCAATGTTAATCTAAGAAGTTTCTAACAGAGTAGGAAAAGTATGGTGCTCAATGCATTTGCATTTGTATTTCCATGAATGAAATAAATCTTTTATAAGTAATAAGCTCTATGCACTTATTACAGAAGGTAGTCCAAGATAGCATAATTTCATTCATTTCAACCAGTTAATATGGTTCGAATGGATAGCATAAATTACAGGGCAAACCAATTTCAAGATCATCACATACTATCCAAACTGATCTTTTACGCTCATCATTCAGCTGGGGACATTAAGCACACTTCAGACTTTTCTCTCTAGCATTGCCCAGAAGAAAACCCAGAAGTGTCTTCTACAACATGAAATTTACATACAGTCTACAAAAGCTGTTCCAAAAATCACACGACAGCATGTTTTTCCCTACTGATTGTTTCAAGTAGGAGCCAGGTTTTCTGTGTCACATCTAGCCATTTCTCTAGAAACTACCATTGAATGCTTATAGCCAGAACTTGAGACTTCACAGTGAGTCTCTTCCTTGCTTTGTAAGTCTTTAGTGAACTACATCTTAGTAACTCACTTCCCAGTCTGCAAGGCTGCTCAGGGAAGTGGTTGACTCACTATCCCTGGAGGTATTTAAAAGACATGTAGATGTGGTGCTTAGGGACATGTTCTTGTGGTAGGCTTGGCAGTGTTAGATTTATGGTTGGACTCACTGTATTTTAGGCATTCAGACACAGCAGTGAGGGAGATCTATATAGGGCTAAGAAGAAAATGCCATAGACAGTATTTCATTTCTCTATTTGTGGCAGACATGATTTAGTTCAACACTGATGAATCTAAGGTCATATATAGCTTTTAATTTATATTCATATACCTGTTTCAAATTCAGTGTATTAATAGGTCTATATACGATTATAATACATTACTTGAATGTGTGTGCACATTTTAGGCACTTATTTGTATAACACTAATTAGTTTTATAAAACTGTGCATCATTAAATGCTTCAATGTATGCTGTATCTGCCATTGTGTCACACATTCAGGGTAAAAAGGCACAGTACACTCTAGAAGAGCTGCTGATAGAAACAGTCAAGGGGAATCATTTTCTCCATGCTAGCGAAGAGCCTGGAGCCTCCAAAGGAAAGAAAACAGAGATGTGAAAAGCAAAATGGACACTTTCACAGTGTAATGAAATTGCATTTTTCCTGACAGAACCTTTAACTGTATATTCTAGCATTCAGAAATTTTTGAGAAGAAAGAGAAAACTTTGGAGGGAGACCCAGGATCCGTGGAAATACTGATCAAAGACCAAGAAACGTTCAAGAATAGCAAGGGCATTGAGGAAAGGCTTGTATGGGCATACTTTTGTGTAAGAATCCATCATTCTAGTGGCAGTAGCTTTAAAATGTCTCTATAAGGCCTGAAAAGTACTTTCTTCTATTGTTACATGTCTCCAGTGTATTTGAGAGACACAGAATTGAAACTCTGGAGATATAAATTTTTAAAGGGGCGTAAGGAATTTTATGCCAAATTCATTTGGAGAGGCCATATCCAGAATACTCTTCCCAGTAAGTGATAGCAACAATCATTGTTCAGGAAGCCAGAGCCAGGGCTGTGTTGGCTATTGTGTAATGCAAATTCGTGTTGACAGCAGCATTTACTGTAAGCAGTCCCTCCCTTTGGCCACTCTTCTGTTTTCTCAGTGCTGCAAGTCTTTAAGATGTGAAGTTCATCAGAGTAGGGCACTGGATCCAGTTGAAAAGTAATGCAGAGAGAATGATTCAGCCAGATCCACTCATGGGTCTGATACACCTGACAGCCAGCACCCTACTTATGTCAGTAGGAAGGACTCAAAGAAGAATGGTGTAAACAGGCAGCTTAACTTAAACCAGCCCTAAATGAAAAGTTCCAAGCGCTCCTAAAAGTTAGAAGTTACATTATTTCTTCCTGTTTCAGTAGCAAGAATATTCCCTTGCTTCACTTTTTTTGTCATGTTCTTAGTTTTCCATGAATCAGTGGGCAAAAATGTGCTCTAGAAATTGTCATCAAAACCCATATAAAACTGACATCTACATGACTATGGGCTGTGTGGTTTCATTTGTAGAGATGATGATCTCACATCTCCTCTTTTCTCCTACATCCAGAGTTTCTAGTACTGTCCCAACAACACAAAATGTTATGCTAACCATTTTTGAAATTCAAACTAATTTCTTTTAAACTGATTTTCTTTAAATGGCATTAAAGGAATAATTAAAAAAAAAACAAAAGAAACAGTTTTTGAAAAGACACTGAAACCACCCCTGAAGAATGTAATCTGCTGTTGTTGCTGTAAGTGTCTGGCAATGGCTGATCATTGCCACTGAAGTTTTTTCAGTAATGCCAAGATTTCTTGATCCCATGAGCATATTCTGTTGCTGATGGCAAAATTACTTCTTATTATTTCTTTTATTAAAACAAGTCTCATTGAATTTAGTTGCCTCAGAGTTCAATTTTTGCTTCATTCTTTGAACTTTTCTGTAGATTAAATTTAACACTTGAATGGATGAAGTGAGGCTAATTTATTAAGTAGGCATAATAAGTTTTCAGATATTTTCAGCTGAAAATACATAAAACCAATCCATGAACCAAACTCTGTAAACATAAAAAGGACCACAGCTACTTTCAATAAAGATGATACAACAGAAATTTGAGTTGTTTTATATTTTTTCTTTTTTATGTATATTTAATCTTCACAGCATGAAAGTACATTGCTGAGATAAATATGCTATGTCTTTGACTTGGTTAAAGATGCGTAGTCACTGTGGGACTTGTAGAATACTACCATTGCTATTGATAGGAGTATTTGGTCCTTAAATTTCTTTTTTTTTTTTTGGGCTCACTACTAAAAAAGAAGTGAGGCAAATGTGATTTTTTAACTGTACAATCAAATTTGTAGTTTGCAGTCATGTTTAGTCTTTATATACGTGCTTACAATTTATTGTTGAATGTCCTCTGCCGAAAAAGATTTTTCCACATGAATATCTCCATTGCTTGGGATGCTGAGAAGTATCTTATTGCTGGACTTAAAGGAATGGCCATATAACCTGCCTCTAATTACTTCTCTGCTTTATTTTTTCAGTCCCGTGACTCATATATAAAAATGAATGTCACTACTCTTGCCTGTACCTGTGCATGCACCAGAATAACTTCTGAACAGTGCATCTCATTCATTCAAAAATATTCTAACAGGAAATCCTTAAAAAGAAAACAAACAAGAAGCTGGAACTGGAAAACAAAAAGCCACTTTCAGAGCTCCTCAAGTATCTCTGCAACTTTAGTTTAGAAATCTAACAATTGTTAGATGTCACCCATAATTAAAATCATAATTTCCCCCTTCTAATTAAAATAATAATTTCCCCCTTCTAATTTCCAATAGACTTTGTACATCTTTATTTATTCACATAATTTTTTCACATCTTTATTTATTCCCTGATAATTAATGACAGACCAAAGTGTATTCTGGGACTATGAAGCTCTGCAAAGAGGCATCAACATGGAATCAGAAGGAACGGGACAATTGGCGATCTGTGAAAAAGAGGAAAGGAGACATTGCAAGCACTTAGATTTTCTTATGAAAGAGTAAAGGAGCCCAGTGGATGTTAAATGGTAAAAATAAGTAGGTGGAGGACACTGAGTGAGATCAATGAACACCATCAAGTTAGTAGGGAACAGAAACCCTTAGTAAGAGAGATGGGTAAAATGGAGGACAACTGAATGACTGGTGGAACAGTCTGAAAACTCTGAAGTGAATCCTTGAAATATAGGGAATGGGAGGGTTGATTATCAAGATGGAGGTGGGGAATGGAATTAATAAATACACAGAGCCCGAGTATGTATAGAGTTTGACCTGCAAACCTATTAAGTTGCAAACATTTCTCCAACCCTGAAATACTTGAGGCATTTCTGGGGAAATCTGTTCAAAATCTACTGATACAGATGAACACAAGTGAGGTTATAAGTGGTTCAGTAACACACTGTTTCTGAAGTTTGGGGAATGATTCATAGATATTGCTCCACTTTTCACAGTGATCTTTATATAAACTGAGTTATTTTCAAATAACAGCAGACGTTGCTGTTTCATTTCCTGGTAAAGTGTACATCATGTGCTAAATGAAGGAAAACTCTTATGTAAAACACAATGAAACTAAAGCATTCTTAAACATTACTTACACAAAATAAGGAAACAACTGAAACCAGATTTAGATGGTGCATTACTCTGTATTCAGAAAATTCCTACGAACTTTAGTTTTAGCCTTGTGCTGATATTACGATTCTGCTTCAAATATTAAATCATCACCATTTAGTTATTGCAGAAACAAAATTGCCAATGAAATCAATGGGACTTTTCCTTAGTTATTCAGAGCAAGATTTGTCCCCTACAGTCACAGAAATACTTCATGTCTTCCCTGTCTTGGGTGCAATTATCAATAACTTGTTCACCTCCTCCAGTGTTTGGGATGGACTCTATCCTGCCAGGTACCTTCCACCAAGGCAGCTTTATCAAGGGAACAGCAATAAAATTTGTTACCATTTTTTAATATCAATCTGGCCTGAAACACTCCATACCACAACACAGCAGCTTAGCCATGCAATCTCACAAAGTTTTATTCAGCCCCATTTAATATCCTTACTCAGTTATTCCTAAGCACCTCTGCCCTGATTACAGAGAAGGGGCTTGGTGGCCTTGCCCAGCTGTTTATTCTATACCACAAACATCATCCATCACTGGGAGCTGGTTTCAGCAGGAAAAGCTGGGGTGCTGGAACCAGGAGTGCACCTGGCTTGCTGCAGTGGAGGGGCTGTCACCATTAACCCTGCTGACCTGGTCCCTCTGCCACCCACCAGACTTCCCTTCCTGTTTTCTCTGGACCGAGACCGTGGACCTGTGGTGCTGACAGGACAACTCTGAGGTGCAACTGAGCCAGGGGGCCAGGCAGCATGGGGTCAGAGCTGTGGGAAGCATCTGCCATCTTGGGGTTTGTTCCTGGTGGTGAATACCCTTTTGTGGGTAAAACATCTTCCCTTTTGCATACTTTTGCTATTAATAACAACTGCTGGTTTTGTTGTATGCTTCTTATTCAATTGCTTTGCTCTTTTAGTAAATTGCTATTTCAATCTATAGTCTGTGCTTTATTGTCCCTCCCTTACCAGAAGGGGCAGGGGAAAGGGAGTGGCGTATTTGAAGTGTAGTTCCCTACTGGTGTCAAAACCAGCACAACGTCCCTGGAAACTCTTCAACATAATTGAGTTCTTACACCTTTCTGATACCAAGGTGCTAAAAACATAGGGGAAAATTGGTGCTGGGGAATGCCAATGGTGAGGAAGAGGAAATGAAGTACATAGGGTAAGTAGGAATGAGATACACTCAGCTAACTAGAATGAGGTGAGGATGAGTGAATGAAGCAGGGGGAAACTGTGAGCCTACAGAAATTTTGGGAGATGGAAGGGGGTATAATTGAATTATAATTTAATGCCCCCTTCCCTCTGTTTTCCCATTCTATTCCAATCTTATCCTCCTTGATGCCACCCTTTCCCCACCTTTGATCCCTCCCTAAACATCCCACAGTAAGCCTTGCACATTCTTACAATCCCCCTAAAATAGCCATTAATAATTTTCAGATAATTCTTTTTCCCTTGCATATCAAGTCCCACATCTCTTTTAAAAAAATACTTCTTCGATTCACATTACATTCAGGAGAAACAGCTTCTTCCTTTGTTGGCCCTGGCATGTTTCACCCCAGTGACAATGATCTGGTCATTGCCCTTGGATAGTCTTGGCAGTAGGCAATTTGGCTTCATTTTCTTTGATCAGCTTGCTGGGCTTCCTTTGCCTGTTACTGCTCCTCTGACCCTCTTTGGGTCTTTGTTTTTGCCACAATTAGGCTTTGATAATTTAACCCAGCAATACAGAGAAGCACTTCTCACATGAGCAGAGTGTGGAGCAGCTTCGTGACAGGAAGAGACTAAAAAGGTGGGAGCTCTTCAAATCAGAGGGGAGAAGGTGGAAGGGGATTAAATCAAGATTTACAAAATATTGAAGACAGTGGGTAAGATAAGCAAAGAACTATTTCTAACCAAATCTACCTTACCAGGAATAGAGAGGGTTCAATAGAAACAGTAGGAGATCAGTTTACAACTGATTAAGAAAGTGCATCTTTTTGCAGCAAACAAATTCTGGACCTTGCTGCCACAGAGGGCTGTGGAGGCAAACAGAATCAGCAGGTTCAAAAGGAGGTTAGACAAACCCAGAAACAACAGCCCCTAAAGCAACACCAAAAGGGCTTTGTAGGTATGTACCCTATGACATCACTAGGGTAAATATGGATTTGGGAGGAGAGTACAAAATACAGAGGCCAAGATTGCACACTCTCCTTAAACGGCATTTTGTTTTGCTGCTCTTGAACATTATTAGTGAGTTAGATAGTATTAGTGGGTTAGATAGGCTATTGGTCTGACCAAGTATGGTTTCTTATGTTCCCTTACATCAAGAGTAAATCACTCAGACTAATACATTCCTGTAAGTTTCATGGCTGGAAAACAAATATGTTAGGAATGACAATTTAAATTCTAAAGAAAAAGCTATTGCCTTGCTAGTGGAAAACTGCTTAACTCTTAGGATCTGTAGCAACTCATTGATCTCAGTTCATATCTGTGGAATTAACTACATAATTCTTCACAGGACTGGAAACTCAATTAGTATTTCATTGTTCTACAAACATACAGATTTTCCTAAGTTGCTACTGAATTATGGTTTAATTTTTGTTTGTCAGAGAATATTTTACACAGCCAGCATGATCCTATTCATGTTCAGAAACAATTAACTGAAGACCTAATCTATGACAAGGTACATGTAATAATGAGATTACAAATATCTTACATTTTAAATATTTTTACGTTTTCACCACCATAATGTTACATAATATGCAGTGTAGTACCTCACCAGTACAGACTGGGGGCTGACAAGTTGAAAAGCATCTCTGAGGAGAAGGACCTGGGGGTCCTGGTGGACAACAAGCTGTCCATGTCCAGCAGTGCCCTTGGGGCCTTGCAGGCCAATGGTATCCTGAGGTGCATTAGGAAGAGAATTGCCAACAGGTCAAGGGAGGTGATCCTGCCCCTCTGCTCAGCCCTGGTGAGGCCACATCTGGAGTGCTGTGTCCAGTTTTGAGATCATCAGTACATGGGAGAAATGGAGCTCCTGGGGTGGGTCCAGCAGAAGAGAAAAAAGATGACTGGGGGACAGGAGCATCTCTCTTACAAGGAAAGGCTGGGGGAACTGAGTCTGTTCAGCCTTGAGAGTGGGGACTTCATCCACATCTGTCAGCATCTGAAGGGAGGGGATCAAGAGGATGGACCACTCTCNTCTATAAAGGCATTTCTTCTCTTTCCTTCATTCCTTCTCTTTTTTCTCTCTTTTTTTTCCTTTCCTTTTTCTCTACTACATTCTTCTCTTCTCTCCTCTCTTTTTCAAAAGAATATCTAAATGGTTTTAGTCTTTTCAGTTTGTGCTTCCTTGTTTTTGATTACTGAAATTCAGATCCTACAAGGTCTGAAGAAGTCATGATACTTGGACAGTTACTGAAAAGGGAACATCACAAATTGATGAAATCCAACAAGTGAAGGAAGAGACTTTAGTTGAGGAGTTTTTGTTCTTCATTTAATTAATAGTAAGGTGGTGGTATTTTTAATACTCTATTTTATTNTCCAACCTAAAACATTCTATGATCTTGATTTTCACTTCTCTTCTGCTCTCAAGAAAAACCTGTGGTCTGCAGCTTTGTGAAGGAAATTTGAAATCAATGAGCTAAAAAAACAAAACACAGTAGTCTTAGGCTGTCAAATGGTGGCCAAGCCACAATCCAGCCTATGCTTTCCTTAGCTACTTTAGTATTCAGGCAAGTATTAGTGTCTTTTGAATAAGTTTTTCAATTTTGCAATATCCATACTTCACTAGGAAGGAGGGTATGTCTGTTCTTGGTTAAGAAGTCAACTGACTGAAAGCTTTGGTCCGGATGCAATAGTTTGCATTAGAAAAATAATCTATTTTTCCCCTGACTTTGGGTCCAGCAATTATTGCAGGCATGAGATCACACTTTTAGAACCTACTATCTCATTGTGTAGATACCTTTAAAGATGAACAGCCACAAATCAAGAAAAAAATTCTGACCTTCTCTTACTTACACCACAAAGCAAGTGTTGTTTCAAGGAGAAGTGGAAAGGTCAAACATAACTTTGTTCTCCACATGAAACCAAGAATAAAGGTCCTGAAACCCCTCAATTGGGCATCACAATAGCTATGGAAAACCATAGTCAGAGAAATCTAGGAAAGGTTTCCTTCCTTCCTTCCTTCAGCTTCTTTCTGGTGAAAAAATTTAATCAGATCATAAAATCAGAAACAATCCTCACTGGTTTTCTACTTGGATTGCCTTAGAAATAGAAGTGTAAACCTGTATATATAGATAGATAGATAGATATATAGATAGATAGATAGACAGATAGATACACACACATACAGAAAGAAGCCACTGGATCAATAAATTACCAACACAATAAATAGCAAGTGAATTTACTCCTGGTGGATGGATGCACAGAGTTTAGAAACTTCTGTNTGTTCTTCATTTAATTAATAGTAAGGTGGTGGTATTTTTAATACTCTATTTTATTTCAACAAACTCCCCCTTTTTTTTTTCAAGTAAACAATAACATATCTCTCAGATTCATTTTGTCCTAACAAAGAATAGGTAAGTATAAGTTTTATTTTTAGAGTAATTGCAGACTGCCATAAGAAAAAATGAGTTGGTCTAAATGTTCCTGGCTGGGAAACACTGTATTTTTCTGCTAGGTTATAAAATTAGCTGTGTTGAGCACAGTATGCCAAAAATCATTCTATTTGGTTTTGTTGCCCTGATAGGAAGTAAAATTTTATGTGTTTGTTTTCACTCTCTTGCCACAAGGAAATCCCCAGGGCTTTGCTTTCCCATTGCCAAGAGGAAGAACCAGAATATCTGTTCCATTTGCCATTTGGAAAGTCCTTTGTTATGTTCTATCCCTTAAAGGAAGAAATAATAATGCTGCCCTTGACTTTGCTAAAAACGAAAAACACCTGCTAAGAGAAAATAATGTCCTATTTTAACAGATTGTTTAAGATAGTCATTTAACAGGGTATCTGAGAACTACACAGACCACAGATCTTGGTACATAATTTGAAAGAACTGTAAGTATCCAATTTCATCCTATTACTACAGAGACATGATGCAATTTTGCTGAGAGCTTAAGTATATAAAAGGCATTTATATACCCTTGCTCTCATGCTAATCTCCATGCAAAATAGGACCCTCTATGCTTTTCCTGTTTGAACAGATCAGTTACACAGCAATGGAAGGAAGGCTGCAGTTGGTTTAGTCCCAATTTCAAACAAGCCTTTTCAAACTGCAAAACCTCAAAAGGGTATAAGGAAAACTTAAGAACAAGTTAAATCCATCAAACTGCCTTGATTTTCACTTTTAAATGTAATAGATACCAAGTTAGTGGTGCATGTTCAACAGGCTGGTAAATGACCACGTCTCAAGAGCTCTCCTATTTACCCCTGTGCCAAAGGCTAAAGTCAGATAGGTTTGCACATAGCAAGAGGAGAAACAACTGGAGAAGAAATCAGCTGTGTAGGTGAGAAATGACACTGAATGATGTTCATGGGGTTGTGGGTTAGGAATGAAGGACCAGGGTCAGAGCTGGCACACCCTACAGAGTGCAGGCTGGAGGACAGAACCGGTGACGCTTTCCCATGAAAATGCAGCCAGAGAGCACACACAAGGCCAAAGGGCTGCTCAAGAAACAGGTAACAAATCATGCATTGTTAGTCACATACCTGTGTAAGAAAAAGCTCCCTACTTGTTAAAAGAATCAACACAGATCTAATGATCCTCTCCTAAAGGTTGGGGTCTTTGGCTCAAGACTTTATGCTGCAATAATAATGTTTAAAAAATCCTGCAGGAAAGCAATGACAAACATTCCAATTTATAGCCTTCTTATTAAGGCTTTAACTCAAATACATTAAGAATTATAAGACTGTGACTGCTCTGATTTTGTGTGACACATTATCATTTTGTGGCACATGACTCAAGTGCCCATTTTCATGTAAATACATTTCTGGTAACAGGAGTCACATAAAGTAGCATATAAAGAGAATCAGCCACAAATAATGCAGGAAATAACATCTTGCTTTTTTATTTTGATGTATTTTTTGGCTGGACTAAAATTTTTGAGCTCACACTATTGTAGCTGTAATGGCTACTGGCTACCAAAAAACAAGCCTGGGATAATGACTTTAGGATCAATAGCAAAGGAGAATATTGGAACAAAAAAATTAAGAGCTGAAATGCCAGTTCTCACCATGGAAAGCACCAATTCGGTTCTGAGTGGCCTGTCAATGGATTCACCTTTTTGTTTTGTTCTGTGGAGATGCAACTCAGTCCTCAGTCTGGGAGCTGAAAATGCAGTTTGGAAAATCAAGCAATACAATTTCCATGCACCTGTCTACCAAATAAAAAATACTTGAAAAATATATGTTTTCAACATCAAGAAAATTACTTATTAAATAATTGGGGAGGGGAATGAATGGCTTCTGAACTACAACACAAAAGTGTCAGAGTCATCTTTTCAAATTCTACAGCATGGTTGTCATGACTATATGTGGAAACCAATGTTTGTATTGATTGCATGGTTAATTTTGCTGAAGTCCTGGGTTAATACATTATAGAAACAAATCAGCATGCACACACAAAGTTGAAAACTGTTCACCTTCAGTGTTTCAGTGCATCATATGGCTTCTTTTCAATCACCTGTGCATGCATCAGTTTTTGCTGCAATATGAGAGACATATTTTCATGTGAGTTGGTCAGTTTGAAATGCATTAAAGAATTGATGATTATACCTTGTTACATACAAGCATAGCTTAATGAAAGGTAGAACTTATTAGATAAGTCAGAATATGTTAAAATCAGAAGCTATGCTCTTTCAGGTAAAAGCTCTATTTGTCTTCAACTGGAAATTTCCATGTCAAACAATATAGAATTCAGATCTTGGGGCTCAGCTTTGCTTTTATGTGGCTGAACCATATGTTTCTTATTTTGAGTAACACTGAAATTAGAGCACAACTCCCACCTACACAGAATATACTGGGCACACAGCAAACATGGGGAGTGACCTCCCCACTAACCAAACCTGGGAAGCTCTTCTGGGCTGCAGGGACACCCAACATCCCCTCAGAATTAATTTTTCATGAGAAAGGTGGTGAAATGCAGGAATAGGTTGCCCAGAGAGATGGTGAGTGCCCCATCGGAAATATTCAGTCAGGCTGGACGGAGCTCTGAACAACCAGACCTAGTGGAAGATCTTCAAGCTGCTCGCAAGGGTGTTGGACTCTGTGACCTCTAAGGGTCCCTTCCACCCTTGCCACTCTGTGACATATGATGGTACAAGTCCACAGCCGTGCAGCTGGCACTGGTTGCAGCAGCACCCTTCTGCCAGGAGAGGATAAGGTCAGTTTGAAATGCATTGATTCCTGCTGAAGAATGGCTTGGGCCAGGGCAGCCAAGGTGGGGCAGGGCCTAGGGGGCACATTTTGCCCTCCAGGCCATGAGCTCATCTGGGGACAGGCCAGCTGCTCACAGCTGCTCCTGTGTCAGCAGCACCCCAGCTCCAGCTCTGCCTGTGCTGGGGGTGTTGCACAGGCCAGAGGGACTGGGGCTGGAGCACCAGCGACAGTGGCCAAAGCTGAGGGCATTGCAGGGCTGTCCACAGCCCTCTTTCCCTACACCGACACCCTGTGCTGTCACAGATCACAGAAGCACAGAATTGCTAAGGTTAGAAGGGACCTCTGGAGATCATCTAACCAACATCTGTCAAGGCAGGGTAACCTGGAGCAGGTTACACAGGAAAGCATCCAGGGTTTTGAATGTCTCCAGAGGCAGGCTCCACAATCTCCCTGGGCAGCCAGTTCCAGTGCTCTGCCACCCTCAATGTGAAGTAGTTTTTCCTCATGTTGAGGTGGAAATTTTTGAGTTTTGGTTTATGGCAATTGGTCTTTTTCCTGTTGGGCACCACTGTAAAGAACCTGGCATCACCTCTTGACACCTGTCTTTGAGATACTTAAATGCATTGATGAGACTCCCCCTTAGTCTTCTGTTCTCCAGACTAAATAGGCCTAGCTCCCGCAGTATCTCCTCATGAGAGAGATGCTCCAGAACGCTCATCATCTTTGTTGTATCCCTTGGACCCTCTCCAGTAATTTTTCTTGCACTGATGAGCCCAGAATGGACTCAGCACTCCTGTGGCCTCACCAGGGCCCCATTGAGGGGGAAGATCACCTGCCGGCCACGCTCTTCCGATGCACCCCAGGACACCACTGGCCCTCCTGACCGCAAGGACACACTGCCAGCTCGTGATCAACTCG
>WBNO01026721.1:150995-216813 GCA_013400575.1 Peucedramus taeniatus | reverse complement strand
CCCGCGCCTCGGCCCGCGCCCCGTAAGTGCCCGCCCGAGCCGGGGGTCACACATACAGCGGCTTGCGTTGGTTCGGTTTTCTCCTCCCGTAGTTACTTTTCCAGGAGCAGTTTTTCACGTGTGTCACCATCTGGCTGACATAGCTCTGTGATGTTCGCTTAGCTAATTTAGGAGCATATGTCAAATCTGTGTCACTTTTATTATTTTTTATAACTCTGAAATGGGTTCGTTCGTAAAAGAAGGTTGGTTTTGTTGAAATCTCTTCCTGAACAACCCACCTCAGCTGTTTCTTATCATCTGCTTCCCATTTATTTACTAAATGATTGCGCAATAACTTGTTGAAAAATCTTTCCAGGGGCTGAAATTAGGCTAACAAGTCTTTGTGTTCCTTAGTTGTCCTCCCTTCTTCTAGCAATATGTGCTAGTCTGCCTGTCTTGTCATATATTCAGTTCTGAAGATGACACTTTGGTCAGCTTTTTAAGCATCAAGGGCTGATTTCTTAAGTGTTTGCTGACTTGAAAATCTTTATCTTATCTTTAACTTTATCCTTTACTCTTAACTTACCTTTTCCACTTTGACCTCACGGTCTGTCCCCCCCATAGAAGGAATTTCTTTAAATACCTATTCACAGTTAACTTTCCTGCTGAGGGCTGAAATAAAGAAGACATTTAACAATCCATCCTGCTTTGTATGAGTTATAACTTGTTCCTTTTCCTCTGAAGTTACAAACCTTGCTTTCTGTCTTTTGTCTTTTTGTTGTATTTATGGAGCTTTTACTTGTTGCAGTTTATCTTCTTCACTAGTTACAAACTCATTTCTGTACCATCCTTGTTCTAATTTTATCCCTACATGATACCACTGTCTCTTTGTCTTTTTCTAGTCCTCCTTAGCCATGCACACTTTTTTTTTATTCTTGTGTGATTTTTTGGGTCAGAAAAGCTCTCCTGTTGCAGTTACGCTCCTGCTTCTGAATGGCAGTTGTGCACTTAATATAGTCCCTTTCAGTAACTCCTCGCACTCTGCTCTTGTACATCTCTTAGATTACTTGTCTAAGAGTCATGTCAGCCTGTTCCCTGAGGGTTTTTTATGAAGTCTGTTAGTTTGATTCTGTTACTCTATAAGTTCCTTAAAAGAGGCAGTGAGAAACTTTGGCCAGCAGGCCAAATTCAGCTCACCAGAGCAATTCATCATGTCCAGGTCCTGTGTGCCCACTCTCCCCAGGATCCTTTGGACTAAAACTGAAAGTAGGCTGCAGCATGGTTAAATGGTACTGGTAGCCCATTTCCTTATGGTGGTTCCCTTTCAATCTCAAAGTTTTGCAGCACGTTCTGGTTACATGGTGTGAACTGAAATGGGCTGCTGTAATCCCATGGTGAAAGCATACATGTTCTGTCATATCCAGTTACACCTCTTATCTCCTTATATATTCTCATGTTCCTGGGTGTGAACCCATCCTGATACAGGAAATGCTGGTAGTTTGGTCAGCTTCAGGTCACATGTTAAGGAAGAAATCAATGCTTTTTTGAGTACATGCGTAAAAGTCTGTGCTCTGCCTCTGCCAGAAGGGTTCACTGTTAGAATCTTTTCTTCGAATACTAACTTTGTGGTCACTTTCACATATTGCTTTCTGTATTTAACTTTTGAGTCCAGTTTCAGTGAGTTTGTACCTTCTAATCAAAGCTGAAATGAAAAGTGCCCATTCTTCTAGTAGCTTCCTCTAATTTTACATTTCTAACACAAAGCTGCTTTTAGTTGTGGGAAGTTGTTCACCACACATGCTGTATTACTAGCCAATGGCTGGTTATTGTCCCCCACTGATGATTAATTACCATCATATCAGCTCTTGGATGGTGGCTCAGGAAAAGGTTTTGTGTTGTCTGTTGTTGATTGCTCCCAAGACAGCAACCTTGTGGTTTCTTTTTGCTCCTTCTTAGCCTGCCTTTCCTCATTGCTTCCTTAATTTTCAGACTTTATTCCTGTTCTACAGTTATATTGGCTTTGCCTGGCAAGACTTTGGTAGCAGGATGGGGAGGAGTGCTGTAGGGGTGGTTTCTGTCAGAAGTTGCAGGAGTCCTACCCTGTGTCCAATGGAGCCAGAGTCAGCTGGGTCTGGGTTGGACCGGGGCTCCCCCAGGGCCCAGCCCATCAGCAATGGTGGCAGCACCTCTCGGGTAAGGGAGAAAGAGAGGGAGGAAGGGGGATAAAAGTAATTGCAGCTGCAGAACAGAGGGTGAGAACATGTGAGAGAAACAGCTTAGGTAGACACCAAGGCCAATGAAGAAGAAGAAGGAGGATCCTAAGCACTGGATTAGACATTCCCCTGCAGCCTGTGGTGCAGGCCATGGAGAGGCAGCTGTGTCCCTGCAGCCCTTGAGGTTGATGGTAGAGCAGAGATCCACCTGCAGCCCATGGAGGAGCCCCACACCAGTGTAGGTGGATGCCTGAGAGGATGCTGTGACCCCATGAGAAGGGGTGGAGCAGGCTCCTGGCACGGACCTGTGGAGAGAGGAGCCCACATTGGAGCAGGTTTCCTGGTAGGGCTTGTGACCCCGTGGGGACTCACACTGCAGCAGCCTGTTCCTGAAGAATTGCACTCTGTGGAAGGGGCCCTCACTGGAGGAGCTTGTGGAGAACTGTAGCCCGTGGGAAGGACTCAACTGGAGAAGTATGTAGAGGACTCTCCTGTGGGAGGAAGTCCATGCTGGTGCAGGAGAGGGACTTCTCTCCCTGAGGAGGAAGCAGCATCAGAAACAGCATGTGATGAACTGACCATAATGTCCATTCCCTGTCTCCCTATACTGCAGAGGGAGAGGAGGCAGAGAATCAGGAATAAGGTTAAGCCCAGGAGGAAGCTTACTGGGGAGAGGGGAAAGTGTTTCTTTAGGATTTGTTTTACTTCTCATTATCCTGCTCTGATTTTGATTGGTAATAAAGTCAGTTAATTTCCCCAAGTAGAGTCTGGTTTGCCTCTGGTGGTAATCGATGAGTGATCTCTCCCTGTCCTTATCTCAACTCATGAGCCTTTTGTGGTATTTTCTCTCCTCAACCCAGCTGAGGAGTGATAGAGCAGCACCTTTTTGGATACCTGGCCTCCAGCCAGGGTCAGCCCCCTGCCAGCGCTGCAGAACCATCCAGGTCATAACTGTGGTTTCATGTGAAGACTTCCCTCCTGAGGGTTGTTTTGTTGGTTTTTGATGTCTTTCTTAGAGCTTTATTGCAGTTCTGTGACCAAGGATATAGTATTTGTTTCATTTTCCTCTGAGCCTTAGCTTCTGTTCTTCTTCAAAACATCCCGTACTACACTGAATTTGAGTCCTAAAATTATCTTCCCTTTTATTATTGGGTGAAATGTCTCTTCCTGCCATTAGCTTTTTATGGAAGGCTGTCCCATGTGTTTGTCTCCAGGATTTTTCTTACTTGCCTGGATAGAAAATTGTGTTAAGCATATTTGTGACTCATGGCCTTGAATCCTTTACCCTTGCATCCACAGTATAATCCTTATACATCATGTATAATCCTTATACATCATGGCCAGACCAAGCAGTCTGACCTAGAAATGTCATTAGTGATCTCATGACTTTCTTTGTTGTTTTTGCCATTGGATCCACATGGGCAGCCCATTTTCCAGGCTGACAGGTGAGTGTGTCAGATGGATGTGTGTCAGGGTGTCATGACATTTGCAGCTTTGAGACTTTTGCATCTCCTCCTTCATGGCCAGGAGAGGATATCACAATAATAAACTTTTAATGGAATCCAGCATCGATGTACTCACTGATCTCATGCTTGATCACAGGCCAGTGCTCTCTACGTTCTACTATTTTCCTATTTTCTTTACATGTTTCCACTGATTATGCTACTGACCATTAGTTTCAGGAGTACAAAGGTATCTTGTGGGCCAGTATTCCAGGACAGTGGAAGGCAAGAAATAGAAGATGAAAAACATGTTGTTTACTTAAGTAACTGTATTATTGAAGTGCTGAAGTACTTTGTTTCTTGTTTCTCCTTCTGTTGGTGACATATTGCAAGACAAAATTGATTAGCACATGCTTGATTAAGGAGAAGATATAATATGAAATTTAGAACCAAAGATTTTGCTTCCAGAGGTATTAATGGATTTTGAGGTCTCAAAATTGTATGATGCTGATTTTTCCTTTTGTTTTTCCATTTTTCTTTTCTTCTCTTTTTTTTTTTTTTTTTCCCACAGAAATCATTGTAGGTTTGTTGCTTTGGAAGTATGGAATCAATCTCTATGATGGGGAGTCCCAAGAACCTCAATGAAACTTTTCTACCAAATGCTGCCAATGGCATCAAGGATGCCAGTAAGGTCACAATAGGCATCATTGGAAGCGGAGACTTCGCTAAGTCATTGACAATCAGACTGATCAGATGTGGGTACCACGTGGTCGTAGGGAGCAGAAACCCTAAACACGCTGCTGACTTCTTTCCCCATGTGGTTGATGTCACTCACCATGAAGATGCAGTAGCTAAAACAAATATCATTTTTGTAGCCATACACAGAGAACATTACACCTCTTTGTGGGATCTCAAACATTTACTTGCTGGTAAAATTCTGATTGATGTCAGCAATAATACAAGAGTAGACCAATATCCAGACTCCAATGCAGAGTATTTGGCATCACTTTTCCCTGATTCCCTAATTGTCAAAGGATTCAATGTCATTTCAGCTTGGTCACTGCAGTTAGGACCTAAGGATGCCAGCAGACAGGTAAATGTTTTTATTTGTATTAGTTTAACTTATTTGTAAGATGAAAATGACAGGAACTGAATGTGACAGCCAGAACTCAGGAGATTTACATTCCCTGATTTAACATGCCTTAAATGTTGGACCTTCAGCTTACTTTTTAGTAGCCAATAAAACCTTCAGAGTTTAGGTCATCCCACTGTAAGACAAATGAAGTACGTGGTCCAGTTTTTTCCCTGTGTTGCCTGTTTGTCTTTAAAGACTGCAGAGGAAATGTGAATACTAGCTTAAACAGCTGACCTTTCAGTGACTACAGACAGAGGAGAAGAGTTGAGTCTTAATGTTTTCCATAGGAAATACGTTCATGTGTTTCCTTATGCTTTATACAAGGGTAGAGACAGTATTTTCCAATGCATTTAGTGGCAGCATTGGGGTGAATTATTGAAAGAGATGCACAGAAATCTCAGGTCCCAATCCCAGGGCTCAAGAATCAGCTGTTCTAAAAATGCTTGCATTCAGTGTAGCAACAAAGTGATTGAAACAAATTATCTAGCTTTTAGAGTGCCCCAAAAGCATAAATATGAGGGAACAGAAGGAGGCACATATGTTTCTAAGCAATCATTCAGTTGATCCAGGGCTGCTTGGGAACATCATGTTCAAATTCCTTCCCAGTATGTTCTGAAATCTATCCTGCGTATAGAAAACGCACCTTTATGTTTTTCATGTTTTGCTGAAGTGATGTAAAGGATTTAAGCCTGTGTAAGCATCCAGTCCTTCACAGCTTTATGAAATCTGAAAAATACATAAGAAATAACTGATGTAACATGTCTGCTGGAGACTAAATTCAGTTTTCTGGCACTTCAGGTAGATTTAAATGGAGTGCAGTTGATATGGACTTAGCATAATCTAAAAAATAACCTCACCATACTTCTTTCATCCCCTTTCAGAATAGCACAACACTAATTCACTTCAGTCAAAGCAGATCATATTTGCTTCAGTGCAGATGGTCAGCAAATAGTGTTAGGCAAACTATAGCCCATTGTAAATTTTAATGGAACCTTGAAGTATTTTGTAGCAGTACACTTCTTTCACTGCGTAATAAACTGGCCTTTAGAACAAGTTCTTATTTGGCTGCTATATTTTGTCTTTTCTGTTAAGTACTCAAATCTGAAATCTGTGAAAATCTGGGTTGTGAAATTAGGCTAAAATTGTTATCCATGGAGAGATTACAGAGTTTGCTGCTTCTCAGTCTGTGTATGCTATAGTTGTTTAAGGGTCATTGTTCAAGATTCCTGTATTTTTGACAGATTTTGGATTTTCTGAAATGCTTTTACTGTAACTTCAAGTTAGTCTGGTCCTGTAGACATTTTGGTATGACAGGTTTCACTGTACAGATTACCAAGACATTCCCCGTTATTAAATCCAAGAAAAAGCCAATTTTGTTGTGAGTACTCTGTTGATAAATCAAGGTGCATATTTGCACTTTGTCTAGGTTTTTATGTGATTTTATTGTCATATTGGTGACATAAGCTGGGATAAAGTGTACAGTTTTAGCAGTTGTGTTGTAGTTTTGATTTTGAAGCCCTTAAGGTTTTTTGGTGGGTTTTGCTGGGCTTTTGTTTACCTTTGAGTCTTTTTCTCTGTCTACAGACAATTCCCTTGACTTTCCCAACAGGTCTATATATGCAGTAACAATGTTCAGGCTCGCCATCAAGTTATTGAGCTTGCCCGTCAGCTCAGTTTCATTCCTGTTGATTTGGGGGCATTGTCATCTTCAAGGGAGATTGAAAACCTGCCTCTGCGACTGTTCACCCTGTGGAAGGGGCCTGTACTGATTGCCATTAGCCTGGCAACATTTTTCTTCATCTATTCCTTTGTCAGAGATGTCATCCATCCGTACATGAGAAATCAGCAGAGTGACTTTTACAAGATTCCCATTGAGATTGTGAACAAGACCCTGCCAATTGTTGCTATCACTTTGCTTTCTCTAGTATATTTATCAGGACTTATTGCAGCTGCCTATCAGCTTTACTACGGCACTAAGTACCGGCGATTTCCTCCTTGGCTGGACAACTGGCTCCAGTGTCGAAAGCAGCTTGGACTGCTCAGTTTTTTCTTTGCAGCAGTGCACGTGGTGTACAGCCTCTGCTTGCCTATGAGGAGGTCAGAACGGTACTTGTTCCTCAACATGGCATATCAACAGGTAAGACAGTCATCAGTGCAGTGAGCCATAAACACCTTGGCTGGGTGCATAAGGCTCCTGAATACAAAAACTGGGTTTTTCTTAATCTGTTCTACTGCTTTTGGCACAAGAGGTTATGGGTTATCTTGTGCATAGGTGGTGCCAAATAAGGAGACTAAAAGAAATACCTGTGCATTTTGCTCGCCTTGTGGGTCAATCTGCAGTCAAGTTTGTGTGATAGGGGGAATCAAGGACATGTCTTACTGAAATTCCTGATAGCAATATACACAAGAAGAATATAGGATAGACAGGATAAGAGCAACAGCAGGAAGATCCTGCGGTATGTTCCTTTCTATGTATACTTAACACATGGGGGAAGTACATAATAAATGCATTTACAAATATGAAAAGTATAAGGGCAGATAGTGTAATCATACTTACAGATACTTCTATGTTCCAAAAAGGAAAAAAAAAGAAGCTGATATTTTGTAACATTATGGACCAATGCTAAAAATACTTTATTCTTTTAAAATTCGGTGGACATCATCTATTGCAGACAATAGAAATTGACTCATAGTTTCCAGGAACAATTGATCTTGCATAACCCTGAAACATTCTCTGACAAATCTGTCATCCTCTAGAAGAGGGTCTGATGCTGTTGTCTGTCAGTGAGACAGCTTATTGTAACCATTAAAGTGGCAGAAAAACAGCATTGCCAGAAAAACAGCATTGCCATTCACCACATAAAATCTGTAGGAAAGAGAGAAGTGATAGAACAGAAAGGAAAATCAAATAAGGAAATAAAATCAAGTGTAACAAATTAACAGGGAGTATCACAAACTCTGAAAGAGCTACCATCAAAAATTGCCCTTAAGAGAAAGGAAGGGCAAAACTTTAATAGGTGGCAAGAAACCATAATTCACACTTTAAATTAGTAATACTAAAGGATTCACTGAAGGATGCTTTTACTATGAAATTATCTTAGTTTTAATGTTACTGTAAAACTCTCACTTGCTAATATTTCTGGTGCACCTTTTCCAAGACACATCATATTGCAATAATTAACCTGGAAGTGGAAAAAAGACTTGAATGTCTAAGTTTCTTAGTTGTTAAGGTCCTAAATTGTTTATTTTTTTCTAGTAAAGCTCTCCAGCAAGAACCATCTTGGAAAACTCTGATGTCAATATTGAAAGAGAGAAGCAAGCTTGGACTCAGCATAGAAAAGCTGAAGGAAATTATGCTAAGCTATTTCTAAATGTAATTAAACCATCTAAAATCTAATTTCTAAATTAAAAAGAAATTGCAGGTTTATCCAACTTATGTTACAGAATTTAAGTTTGCAGAGTCTGAAGAACACAGCTCCTGTTCTACAGTGTATAAGAATGTGCACAGTTACCTGATTTTATAACAGTATTGTTGTACATGGTATATAATGTTACATTTTCTTTTAGCATCTCATCTAAATTTCCATGTTTAACATATTTTTAATTTAGCAAGAGCTAATACTGGCAGTAAGGAAATACTTGTTTTTCTCCAAGGCATGAGGAAACCTGAAATATTTGACTCCATTTTATAGTTGTCCTGTGACTGTGAACTTTAGGTCAGCAAAATAACTTCTGTTTGTATTTTTAATATTCTTTAGAATAAAGTTCATCCTTTCTGCTCTTTCATCAGGTTCATGCAAATGTTGAAAATTCTTGGAATGAGGAAGAAGTGTGGCGAATTGAAATGTATATCTCCTTTGGAATAATGAGTCTTGGATTGCTTTCTTTGCTGGCAGTAACTTCCATCCCTTCAGTAAACAGTGCCTTAAACTGGAGGGAGTTCAGTTTTATTCAGGTGTGTTGCTTTTCTAATAAGGGATGTTAACAAGAATTTCTTTATCACAATCATGATCAAGATCATAAACAAAAGCTCATTGCAATGTGACAAGAGCCTTTTTTCCCTCTGTCTCTGTTAATTCAATAAAAACAACAATTACTTAGCAAATATGTTACCGTGAAGGCACATTAAGCACTTCATGAGTGTAGAACTGGACTTTTTATTTTACACTTCTTAATCTTAAATAACCAACATAGCTAAGACCTAATGATCACTAATCTATTCCTTTTCTGTTCTTAGAACTTCTTTCTAAGTTCAAATGAGATAAATTTGGACAAACTTGCTAAATGCTGTGATACTGATGAGATACTTGTATAGGTAGATGGACACAGCTATTAAAACTGAAGACTTAATTTGCCCTGCAAGATATTTATTGCACAGCCCTCTGACAGCCGTGGTGCCATTGGTTAAGTTTTACTTCTCATCCACTATGGGACTTGACACAGCTCTCAACTGCATTATTCCCATTAGCTGAAAATACCCACTAGTAAAATATGGAGCTTTGCAAGGCCCTGGCACACCATCTGCTGCCTTCCATCCTCAGGTAAATACCTAGAACATGCAAATCTAACCAGCATAAAATACTGAGAAACACGGACTTTAATGAACAGCTCAATGCTTGCTCTTACACATAACTGCCAGTAGTTCTAGGTAGCAGTCAGGTATAAGAAATTTTATTAGGATTCAGTCGGGTGAAAATTCCTTAGTGTGCACAGTTTTGGGATTTGCTATGTTTTGTTTTCTGACTTTGGCTTTAGTACTGTAGTCTTAAATCAGTCTTTTCTGATTAACATTTTTTTCAGTGTAGCTCATAATATTGCCTAATTCTGAGTCCTGTTCACTTCAGAATGTGGGCACTGACTTTAAAGTTCAGGGCTTGGGTTGTGCTTCATAATTTACAGACATTTTAAAGTGAGTGGTGAGGAGCACTTCAAAGGCTGTAGTTGTTTGAGGTCTGTCTGTAATGTCTTTCCTTTCCTTCTGATTTCCATTACTGGAAGACTGCAGGTAGACCTACAAAAAGTTTGCTGAAAAGTTTTTCGAAGTGGAGTTACCCTGATAGAACCGTTTATTCACAGTCATGATTTTGAGCCTTCAGAGAGACTAAATACTCAAGTGTATTTTTACAATATCTCTGCTATCTTAAGTTCTCTGTGTGGGAACAATAGTACTGCTGTTGGGTGATATGAAACAGTAGTGCAAAAGGGAAAAATATGTATTCATTTGTGAGTGACAAGATGCCTTTATCCAGTAATAACTTCCAGCCACAAAACCAGTGGTTTTGTCTTATTTTTCCTTACTCATAGTTCGAATTTCAGGCTTGTGTGACTGAGTCAAAACCCACACAATAATCACAATGATGTATCTACAACTGCATATTTACTGCAGTTATTTCCACTGTAAATTAAGACAAAATAGTTCCAAATCTAAATAATTATGAACTTTAATGACCCATCTGTCAGTATTTTGAGGAACTTGTTTGGGAATAAGTTGTTTGCCCTGGATGTATGTTACAATCCATACTGTATTATGTGCAGAAGATAACTGGTATTGGTAATGAACTGTGATCATTTGCAATTCTTAATCACAAAAGTATTGAACTACTAAAAATTTCCTTAAAGTTAATGAGTATTTGCTTTGTCATTAATTCTCAAGATTTAAGTTACTCTTCATTTAGTTACTTGTCAAAAAAAATCTTCCTGCTTTCTTCAATCAGAAAACAGACTTTCAGTGATTGCTTACTAGAGTAAAAGGAGTCTGTATTTCTGTATAAGTTCCACTGTCCCCAGTATGCAAGGAGAACAGATAAAACATTATAATACTTACTCTCTTTCATGTTTTTCTTCTACTGAAGTTCAGTTCAATGAAGGAAAATTAAATTTCTCAATCTTTTCTATGTCGGGGATAAACAGCAGAACTACTAACCTATCATCCTATTGCTGCTTTTCTTTTCAGTTGGGAAAAGCAGTATGTCTCTAGCTTTAATCCTGAATCTCAGATTATTTGCCACAACAGCTGCTGGACTTGTTTCACATCTGACAGATGAAGAATCAGTTGGTCAGCACACTCAGTGTCCCAGCTCAGCATTTCCCACTGAGAACAACACATTCTTGCTTGCTCATCTTAGTAAATGCAGTTTCATCAAAATAAGGGTGTGGCCTCTTCTAAATAGTTTTACTACTAGAACATAGTCTTGAGTCCTCTAGAAAAATCTGAGTTTAATAAAATGTACAGTATAGACTAGCCTTGTTCTAGTAGAACAAGTCCTACAGCAGTTCAAAGAGTTTTCAAATGCAGTCTTCCTAATACTCTAAAGAAACACCAGTTGTCAATATTTTTGCACAGAAGTCATTGCTGTCTTTGATATCCCAAATTATTTTGGAGATGCCTCCATCTTACCTAGCCTGGTTTCAAACACAGGTGTCAGCAACTCCAAAAATTCCAGCCTGCTTCATCAAGGGAAAAGGACTTTGAGAGGACAAGTAGTGCAGGCTCCACTCCTTTGCTCATAATATGCATATGAAAAATGTGAGATATGAGACAGTTTAATAGTGCAAAAGGAAATTACTGTGTCAGTCCTAGAAGGAGCTAAGAGACCAGCATAATAGAGGAATTGCAGCAGTACAGAGTTGACCACTGTACAAAACAAATGTCTGATTACTTCATCATGATTTGGAGAGAAACTCTCATAACATCCAGACAGAGGAACCACAGAATGTAACAGTGATGAAGAGTTTTCTCAGTAGGAGATCCTAGATGATTGAAACTTAGTGTGAAACTTTGCAGTCACGTTAATGTAACCCAGAGCTGAAGTTTACTGAGAAAAGCAGCAGGGAAGAAAGCTGGAGCTGATATTCTAATGCATCAGTTTTCTTAAATGCCACTTCAGTATTCTTCTTTTTCTCATCTGAATATATTTGGATAAGGAACAAAGGAAGACATGGGCAAGAAATACAAAAGAATTCGTATTTTGTCAGAGCAGGCAGAATAAACAGCTTAAACCAACACATTGTAAACAGAAAAAAAAGAAATTTATTAAAACCAGTCCTTGACTGTTCACATAAAATACAAGGAAATGGAGAATGTTGTCTGCAAGCTATCCTGCACTGGGTCCTTCAGTCTAGTGAGGAAAGTTAAACTGTAAATATATAATGTAAACATAAATGACTGCTGCTCTTGTTTTCCAGTCTAAGACTCCAAGTCCAAACCCCATCATTTAAACTGGCAATAGACAGAGCAGACTGGTTTTAAAAGCTGAGCTTCATGGTTTTTAGCAAAAAACAATGCAAATCTGCCATTTGAGTGGTAGGAAGCTGATTTTTGTAGATTTTCCTTTTCTCTGCTAGCCCAATCCTGAAGTTTTTTGGAGGCAGTGTGAGTAAAATATTTCTCATGAATACACTTTGAGGAAAGGCTACCCTGCCTTAGTTCTCCCACAAGAATAGGATACTTTTTTCCCAGAGTAAGGTAGAGTGAGGCCTGAGTATTTAGTAGGTTTATGGGTAAGATTCCAGTCAGAAGATACTACAAACAATTTTTAGGTCTAGCAATAGCCTGTTACACAGAGAATCTGAAGTATATCTTGCATAAATGGCGAATTTAGAAAATATCTTTTGTATATATAGATTGCTTGGAACTACTGAACCATTGTGAATGTGGAAATTCCTGAAGCAGATTTACCCCACAGCACAGTTTGGTCTCTAAATACATACATCTTGCTGGTAACATGTTAGAGGTTTTTCTCTTTCATCTTTCCTGCTCCATTAAGTTTTGTTGGTTCCTTTCTCAAACAATACCAGTTTGTCCAGTTTATCAGTAGCCTTGGCTAGAAATCTCCCATATTGCCTAAAAGCTGACTTTGATCAGGAAGGAAAAGAAACAAAACACGGAGGACTTAGAGAAAAGCTAAAAGATTTGGGAGTCCATAGGAAATGTGCTAATCTATTACTCAGCTTTCAGGAAACACAGTATTATGGAAGATAAGAAAACAAAGTAGCCAAAGATACTCTTCCACTTTTCCTGGCAGCCATCCTAAAGCCCAGGCAGAGACTTGCCAGGAATTACAACTGATTTTGCTGCTTACTGTACTGTTCAATGTAAATTTACCAGTGAAGAAACAGTATTTCTTCTTGCTGCTTTCAGAATTCCTCTGCTCTTAAAGGAATTAACATCTGGATCCTGGTAATGGTAATTAAGGGCCCAGTTGAAGAACATAGCATTATTAGCTGACAGAAGCTATAGCAGTGTCTTTGTTAGTTTTTTAGATATGTGGTTGAAATTGTGTAGTACACACTAGCACATGCTCTACCAACACTTCAGACAAGCATATGGCAATTCTCTACATGGCAAAACAAAAAAAAGAACTTAATAAAAGTGCATCATATGCTTTTCTTGTCCTTTTGTTGTTAGTTTAAAATATAGTGGATGTACTTCTTAGTTTCTATTTTGACCATTAGATAGACATAGATAGATGTCTCAAAACTATAGCTTCCAAATGGAATTAAAATAAGCACTAAAATGAAATAATTGGAAATGAATGTATAATAATTCCCTTCCATTTCTTTTTTCAAGAATTGTTATATTTCTCATCAGTAATCCTGATGAAGTAATGAGGGATATGATTCACTTATGTCCTTCTCCCTGCTGGCAGTAGTATAATAATGAATTCAGGACAGTCGTACCAACAAAAATCTGCAACAACATATTAAAACACCAGGTTTGATTGTATTGTTTGCTGTCCAAATTTCTTACCAGAAGTTCCGTTCAGCTACCACAAACACTTCAAGTTTGTCTAAATGTTCTGTTTACTATGGGATATTTTGCAAGCAAAGTGTTTGTTTAAGAAGTATGCAGCATATCTAAAGATAAACAAAATGGCCCTGAAACCATTGGCAAAAAAGATACATAAATATTGTAAAGTCAAGAAACAGGGTACCAATCCCAAGAAATTATCAGAAATATTTTCCTTTTATACCATTATACCTGTGAATCCTTGCAAAAAAGTTACGTTGATCCATTGTCAAATCTGTGAAGCATTACAGCTATAGTGTCCTTAACAAGGTGGATTCACAGAACTGCTGAGTGACCCCTGTTATCACCACCTTCTGTGGCAAGCTCTAGATTTATGTGCTGAGAGATCCTTCCTCTGCAGGCTGCTGTGGGAACCCTTTCTTTCACCTTTTGTCCAGCACTGCTAGTTTATGGTAGACTGCAGCACTGCTTTGTGCTATTATGCCCAAGCCCTGCAGTTCAGATATTTCCATTAATCAGTCAGCAACAACTGATAGAGAAGGTAAGGGATGGTTTATGCTAACATCAGACAAGTGGATGTAGACCTTTGTGAGGCAGAAGTAAGCTACACATCTCAAAGTGATAAAAATATGCAAGTTTAGGCCCAAGCAAACTGTTTGGGCCTTCTGTTTCTCTTCCAACAGGATTGCATTGTTCCATAATAAGGAATCTTGGAAGTGATCTTTCCTCATAGTTAAGAAATAGGAAACTTAATTTCCAATCACAATGGATGTTGTTCTAGTAACTACTCTGGAATTGTTCCTTATTGGCATACCTATCCTGAAGTTGACTTCCATTACTTAGAATTTGGGCAGACATCATTTCAGCTTCGACCAAGGCCTGTAGATGTTAGCAGAGATACTCTGTAAATCAGTGCTCAGTTCAGAATCTGTAAATTTCAGAATGTTAACTTAAAACCATATATTGCTAACTTAATGTAGTGAATGGGTAAGAGATCTTAACTTGATGTCTAATAGAAATGTTAATCCAAATAATGTATTAGAGCTGTCAGGTGAAGGACCAAGTGCTATTATATCTTTTCTTTCCTGTTTTCTCTTTCTTCACAGTCTACACTTGGATACATTGCTCTGCTTATAAGTACTTTCCATGTACTGATTTATGGTTGGAAGAGAGCTTTTGAAGAAGAGTATTACAGATTTTATACACCACCAAATTTTGTTCTTGCCCTTGTTCTGCCTTCCATTGTAATCCTAGGTAAGATTGTCTTACTTTTGCCATGTGTAAGTAGGAAACTGAGGAGAATTCGAAGAGGATGGGAGAAAAGCCATGTTATAGAAGAAGTAAGTGGGTCTGTTCCACATCTCTCGCCAGAAAGGATAACTGTAATGTGATGATATTTGTTAACACCATTGTACATGTTTGGGCTTTGGTTTTTTTGTCATAAACTTGCATTTCTAGGAGTTTAGTCAAGTAGGAGTCTTTGTAAAGTCTCTTGCTTGACATATAGTACAAGCTCTTAACCAAACTATGAGAAGTTTATAACTAGAAGATGACTACTTCTGATGATACAAAAATATTTTTGTTTTGGACTACAGAGGGCAGATGATTATGAAATATTAAAAAAAAATAATGTTCCTTTGCACCATTATATCACAATAGCATTTTATTAGAACCAGGCTTTAAAGATGTTTTTTTACTTAGAGCCTATGTGTCAGAGTGCTGTTTATTAATAAGACATTTTCTGGGCAGTGTTTCTTCTGTTAAAACCACATTTCTGGGTTAATGAGTTCAGAATATAAAGTAAATTATTTAGGAAATAACCAGGGTTTGAAACAAATTAATTTGTAATGATCACAGAATCACAGAACGGCTTGAGTTGGAAGGGACCTTAAAGATCAGTAAGTTCCAACACCCCTGTCATGGCCCTTGACAATTTTCACTAGACCAAGTTGCTCAAAGCCCCATCCAACCTGACCTTAAACAGTTCCAGGGATGGGGCATCCACAACTTCTCTGGGCAACCTGTGCCTCACCACCCTCACAGTAAAGAATTTCCTCCTAATACCCAATCTTAACTGACTCTCATTCAGTTTATAGCCATTCCCCTTTGTCCTCTCACTACATGCCATTGCCCTCCACAGCTCTCTTGTAGGCTCCCTTCAGGTACAGGAAAGCTGCAATTAGGTCACCCCTAAGCCATCCCTTCCTGGCTGCACAAACCCAATTCTCTTTGCCTTTTCTCACAGGAGAGGCTCCCCAGCCCCCTGACCCTCTCGGTGGCCCTGCTCTGGACTCCAGCAGGTCCAACAGGTCCATGTCCTTCCTGTGCTGGGACCCCAGAGCTGGGTGCCGTGTTCCAGGTGGGGTCTCTCTCACCAGAGCAGAGCAGAGGGACAAAACCTCCCTGCCCTGCTGCCCACACTGCTTTTGGTGCAGCCCAGGACACGTTTGGCTCTCTGGGCTGTGAGTGCCCATGGCCGGGTCATGCCCAGCACCCCCAGGTCCTTCTGGGCAGGGCTGCTCTCAATCCCTTCATCCCCAGCCTGTATGGATACTGGGGGTTACCCCAGCCCAGGTGCAGCACCTTGTACTTGGTCAAGTGTATTGCACATGTACAGTATATTTATTTGTGTGTGGTTTTACAGCATTACATGATTTGAATATGCAAACCCAGTCTCAATTATGGTGTGACTGTACATCTTGTAAGCAAAGGGTATTGTACTAATACCATCTCTTTTTTTTTCAAAGTATTAAGTAGGATTTTAGTCCTTTGGTATCGCTTTATTTCCATACATCATACAATGAACATTCAAAACAGTGCTATACATTTATAGAAAGATATGTGTGTAAACTAATTTTTGATTTTTTAATGATTTTGAAATATGAGGAAATATTTTAAAACAGAAAAAAGCTGAGAATTCAGCAACAATAAAAATCCATTTTCACTGTGAAATTTCCAATATATTGGAAGCATCACAATACTCATGTTCTATATGTGTCTACACTGGAGTTTCAGTTATTAAATATTAATTTCCCAGAATGTGTCTTAAATTCTTAGGATCTTTTTGTGCAAATCCAATCTTCTATTTTTATATAAAGGTCTAACTTTTACAACAAGTGTCTCTGGGATATGCCTGAAGTTTTGAGAAACCAAATTATTATTCTTATACTTAAAAATCTCTAAACCTTGACATTTGCATTTCCTGTTGGATTCTAAATAATGTTCACAATTACTTATTACTACTGCTGTGTCAGTAGTAATTACTCTTCTCTAACAAAACAACGAAACTCAACTCATACCTTCAGGCTGCTACTGTTTAATTAGCAAAACTTCTATTTCAGTGAGTCAGATTGTTTATTTGGTCCTAATTTTCTTGTATTAAATTATATTTTTCTTATCTATATTTGCACTGTTTAAAATCTCTAATTTTTTAGCTAAACCTTCTCTTATTATTTATTGCTTTGTAAGAATTTGTCTTATCATGCATCAGAAATACATAGAATTAAGCTTGAATTTATCCTTAGACATCACTGGTCCAGTAAATCTTGTTATCTCTGCTTGAAGTAAAATGAACAGCTTCACAGAAAAAGAAGATTCTAGAATCAAACTCTGCCCCCAGTTATGCCAACCTAAGCCTAAAGAATTCATGTTATTTGTTTTTAATTTAAAATTCAAAATATCTACAACAATTTTATTTTTATTCTAGTATCCAAATTCCCCAAACTTACACATCAAGCCTGTGTATATTCTGGGTATGTTACAAAATGAGAGACAGTTTAACTTCCTTTCATTTTAAGCATGTTCATCTAGAGATGAAAAATAAAATACTTGCATGATGTTTTTTCAGAATTAAAGCATTTTTATATGTCTTTAGACATGTTTTGTATTGAATGAGAGGCCAATGGATTCTTGAAAATGGAGGTTTGTGAATACATTTTTTGAAAAAACAACTATGTTATGTAGGTCAACAGATATTTGATACTTCATTTTAGTTCACAAATTTTCAATTTCAAGTAGTTGGAAAGCTCAGATTTATACTCCTTTTTAAGCCTTGGCAAGGAGTCAATTAGAAGTAAAATAATTAATTTTATTTCACCATTTTTGGAAAAATAAATTATGATAACAGCTATAATTGGTCAGATTAAGGTCTTTGAGACTTGTCTCCAGTAGCTGATAAGTGGTAGATGATTCCAAAAAGAAAGTAGGTGTCCAGTGATTTTTTTCCTAACACAACTTCTCAGCCTCTTGGAAATCAATAATTTTGGATTTATTTGAGGCAGGTGCTGCCTCTGGATTATTGTATTTAATAGCTACATTCTCCAAAAATTTATCAAACATTTTAGAAATTTGAAACTTTCCTACTTTTTTAACAGAAAAATAAAGAAAAAAAAAAAGGTTCAATAAATCTATCAAATAAATGAATAAATGTTTACATTGTTTCTTTTTTCCAAAACCAAATAAGTTTGTTTCGGGGTATTTATTTTATTGTTCCTCAGCCAATATGCAGCTATTTCAGTGATACTGGTGGTGGTGATATACAAGTACTTTTTTATCAAACATTCTAGACATTAACTGTTGATGCTGGAGACAGACAGGAGCCTAAACTAGTACAAATGAGATTTTCACATAAAAATGAAGAATAAGTAACAATTACAACTTCTAACTCAACTTTGTCTGTAATTGCATTTCAAAAGGTGTATATTTCATAAAAGGCTTGCAGAATTGAATGTCCTGGACTGTTTTCCTATTTCATTATTGCAGAGTGAAACCACACAAGATTGAAGCATCATGCTTCATTCCTTTAAGTAAAATTAAATTTTAAAATGTTAGAACATATCAAATCTTGGATCATTTTAATGGGATAAATATCTCTCAACATTCTACCACAGTCCTGCACATGAAACCTAATTAAAATCACTAGAATGGGCTGGTATAACTGAGAGTAGAATTTCATACCTCTGAACAGATTTAGGCAGAAAGTATTATTGTTGACAGTCTGACTACATTTGAAAATTAAATATGCTGCTATTATTTTATGGTAATTTTACATTTCTGTAGAATATGTAATTAACATATATGTTCCCTACAATTATTTTAATTATTTTGATGCAATAGTGATAATGTTGCAGAACTATGATATTGTACTAACTGAAAATTACTGTCAAAGTCCATAGATATTGTACTGTAATGCATCCACTGACAGTAGATACAGAAATGTATTGGCCCTCTTTCCTATGCAAAAAGTTACTTCGTCATTAAGTTCCTTCAACAGTGATTAAACTGCTAAATTTTAAACTGCCAAAGATGTCTGGAGAGAATAATGATGAGTCATTCCTATTTTCAAACTGTGTGTAGAAAATTAAAAATGTGGTTTAATTTTATATGTTACTTGAAAGGTTGAAATATTGAAGTATTAATAAATAGACAGTATTTTTAGATCAACTATATGAAGGCATTTTGTGAAATATTTGTGCTACAAAAATGACATATGGTTTCCTGTAAGGCCATGTATTTACTTCTAACTACAGTAGCATGTTGACTTGTGACTTAATATTTTGTAGTGTTCTTTAAGGACCAATTCTTTCTAACAAGATACTGTTAAGCTTGAAGGTAAACGACGTTTGTGCATTTAGCAAACTTTATATCCAGCATATGTTTAGTTCCACAAGGGATCTTTATTCATGTGACCAAACACATTGATTTCTACAGAACTCACCGTAGGACTTCTCTTTGGAAAAATACCTGAGGCTAATTGTTTAGTTTAGATTGCCTAAATATAAACAACTAAATTCATTTAGACATCTTAGTTACTTAGGAGAATAAATATATATTTTGAGGAATAGCCTGCTATAAAATTATTTTTGTGTAGCTTTATATAAATTGATTAACTGCCTAATGAAAATAAGTAATGAAATAAGCCTAATTTCTCTTAATTATTGTACAGTTAAAAAATAGTGCATAATATGTGATACAGAATTGTATGCGTATTATAAAATGGAGACCTCTGTGTATTTAGCAACAGGTTGTTTTCCATGGATATTAAAGTATTCTTTCTTAACACTGTCTAAAACAGAGTTCCATCATAGGTTCCATGTGTCTTTAATTTTATCTTAAAATTCTGTTAACTGTTGCAACTATGTACGAGGTAATTAAGTGTCCGTGTTCTTGAATTATTTAGCGGTTTTGAGTTATTTAGAGATTAATTATTTTGTAATCGTTTTGCAAGTTCTTTGCTTGTAGTAATGGTTACTGTGAGTTGTTGCCACATTTAACTTTTTGTTCCAACTTTGTAAATTATATGATGTGCCAAGAGTATTTTTATTTGGCATTAATTGCCTATAAAATAATGTGTCTCTATGTTTGTGTCTGTATGGTATTAGCTGCCCAACTGGCATTAAAGGAAATAGTTAATATAAGGCAATGAGTTCCCCAGTGGCAATAAACTTTACAGGTATGAATACAGTTAGGAAACAGCTTTCCTCTGAAAGTTAGGTATATCAGGTGCATAAAAATTAAATAGAATTTTTCAGTGTGATATTTTCACATATGCAGTGGTAATGAATGCATATGCATAGTTCCTTGCAGACAGTGCATCTCCTAATGCACAAGGTTTTGATTTCTTGGCTGTTCATCCTGTAGTATTTTCTATCAATATAATGAATAATGTTGCAGTACTGCTATTGTATCATCATATGACACTGCTTGAATTAATTAGATTACAGCCTTTAAAATAAGTGATACATTTAACTGACTTGAACAATGATCTCTTTCATTGTATATTGCTTCTCATGCCTTGTTGGCAGTGTCTTACAGTAAGTATAATATGTCTCCCATGTGTAACATTCTAGTTGTGTTTGTCAGACCGTTAGTGCTGTCTTTCTGAACAGGGCTATTATAAATTATTAGTAATGCTCTTATCTATTTTTCCATAAACTGTGTTTTACACAAAAATCAATAAAAAATCAATGTAAGATATTTTGCTTTTTCTTCTGTGCTTATGCAGAATAAATTTTAGCTTGTGTTTTTAATACACGGACACTCTGATCAACATTTTCTCTGAGAGATAAAACTTGAATGTGAGTTCATAAAAATATTCTAAGGGTAGTTTATTTCTTTTTCAATGTCTGGATTACAGCTTTTTCACACAAATAGTTATATCATTTATCCTACTCTAAGATATTCTCCATGCTTTCAGAACACAAGTGAACACTACAGTACTATCAGCATATATTCAATCCAGTTTTCATTCAACAAAAAGTTTGGCCATGATGAGATTGCTAGGCCACCAGTATGTTTGCCAAGTGTCCTGCTGTGTGTATGAAATAGAATTACTTTTCAAATGAAACAAACAGGTGAAGCACTTTGCAGTCCTTCTTTTGGAAATATTAACTTTTTTCCTAAGAGGTTTATGCCAGCACAAGAGGAAAACAGTACATGAGAGGTATAATGCTGCTTAACTGTCGATCAGCAGCATAAACTGTTCTGAGTTCAGAGAAGTAAAGATGCATGGGTCAGTGGAGCTAGCAGCATTTGCATTGCTTTCACATTAGGTTACATAGCCTTCCCAGACTCCCAAATGGAATATAGGTATTTTTAAAATTCAGAACATTTAATACTGGTTTGTGCCATGCCTAACCTAACAGTAACATGTTAGACCTTGAAGTGTTTCTTTTCTTGGCTTTTATTTTTTTAATCTCCCCGTTGCTCTATATCTCAGTGCTTATTCTACTGAATGTTGATATAATGCCAGCTGCTAGGGCCCCAAACTTACACCTTTCTCCAGCCTTACCTTGTACTGTACAAGAGTGTAAGCTCTGAGTCCTGTGACTTAACTTACTGTGTTTCCTTACAATAATAAAGATCAGTGTGAAAGTTCCCCTCGATTCCATACCACCCCGTGACCTCAACACTGTATTTTAATAGTACAGGCAGGTAAATCCAGATGTTGGAAGCTCTGTTGACTTGATGGGTTTAAGGTTGAGTCTACTGCCAGCCACTTCAAAGGTATTTTCCTTTTATTCTGTGAATATCAAACATAGAAGGTCTGACAGGACAAACAAAAAAAAACAAAAAGAGAATGCAGAGGAAGTCAAGGAGTCAACAGACTTAGAAAGATTCTTAGAAAGACTGATTTCTGTACTTTAAACACCTCAGTGTCATATTTGATAAAGAGTGCAGGTGGCTTTGAGCAGAGTCTAAGTTGAATATAGGCAAGGAAAGGACATCACTTGACTAGAGCTGAAGACCCCCATTGCAGCACATGAAAGGTATATACTGAATAATAGTCCCTTAAAAACTCGCAACCTAATTTTTAAAACAGCGAATACTGAGTGCAAGAGGAAATAATTAAGTCAGCAAAGTCAACAGGAGATTAATGGCAGACCTAGATATGTAACCTTGCTCTTCTAACATTCAGCTGTGTCCTACACACAGAGTGCTGTGGTTTTATGAAATTTAAGTTTTACCTTAAGAATAGAGTTTGCTGAACTGTGTCTTCACACCAGAATAGTTTGTCCTCAGTCAAAACAAATTCTCTTTATATCGAGTCTACTTTTTTAACATACTTCTTAGCATTTGTAAGACTTAAAATTCAATACTCTCGTAAGGAAGGCCTTGGTGTCTTGAATATTTTCATCACCAATGGAAGAGGTAGGTGTGATAATAATACAGTGTAGGCCTGTTTGGGGTTTATTAGCTTTTGAGTAAATATTTTCACAGTTGATTGCATGATTTTGAGGATGGGCATTTGCGGTTTGCCAAAGGCAGCAGAATCCCTGTAGTCGAACTTGCGTAATACAGCTTTTATCCTAAATTTTAAAAGCTTCATTTTGAAGAAGGTGCACAGTGAGCAAATGGAGCTTTGCAATATGATCTTTGGAATAATGAGCCAACAAGTGCTGTGTGATTTAAGCTTATAATTTATGGACTAAATTGCCCAATTTAGGTATATTCTCTATACATTCGTCATTCAAAACATTAGGCTACAACAAAAATAAATGTAAGCATATTTTTTTATATAAGCTTTAAAATTTTGAATACATACAACTTCAGTTCCTATCTGGGCACCAAGGGAAAAAAATATATAATCCAGCTTTTTCAGCTAAATGCCTGAAGACATAGAAGCATTGTCAGCACAGTGAACCTCAGATGCTTAATAGAAATTATTTTTCCATCCAGTGTAAGCCCAGATACAAAACAATGTTCACAGAAACAAATATTTAAGTAGAACATGGAAGGGCCAGTAAAGTGGTTATAGTAATGGAGAGATGTGTGTACATGGATGGATGAAGAGTGTGAAACACCAGCTCCAAGGCTGCCAACTGCACTGTCACATCATGTGAGGGCACTGTATAATTTGCTACAGGTCCTGCCTTTCTATGACCTGTGTTCTATGATCACAGCTCAGGATGTTATGGATGTCAAAGAGGCCATTGCATTTTCTAAATTCAGAGTCCTATACTATGCTAGGCTATATTTTTTGCCATCATTTTGGAGTTGCATACAGGATTAATTTCTACTAAACGCAGAGTGTGCATGGATATTTTTGTGTACACACAAATATGCGATATTGGGTATTTTCCCTTTGATGGAAAGAGAACTTTATAGCATATATGAGTACTAAATGTGAGATGCACCTTATTTCTCCAGAGGGCAGGTATGAAATGGGAGGGGTGTAGCATGCAAGCTGGGAAAAATGAAAAGAAGGACTGTATTGGTTGTAGTTGGAGCCATAAAGGTGTCTTTCTTGATTGTTATCAATCACTTCTTTTCATATAAAAGCCATCTGGAGATTTAAACAGCTATGTTTGCATTTAATAAATTCATTCACATATTCAAATATTTGTTTGGAATCACTGTAGTTAATTATTTGTCAATGAAAACTGAGGTTGGCATCAAGAGTGCCTGCACTCAAAGACTTGGGTATGTGCAGTTCCAACATGACCTGTGTACAACTTGCCCGAAGTGTAGCCATAGCCAGATCCCAGGAATGGCAGATAAAGTGAGCAGTCCAGCAGAGCACCTGCGAGCACACCACGCACTGTGTTGTCCTCGAATCTCAGCTGTCAACTAAACCTCAAAAAGCTGCTCACTGTTTGCAAGTAGAAATCTACATCCCTTCACCCTTCTATCCCGGCTTTTATTATTTTTTTTTTTTTAATTTGTCTATGCAGAGAATAGGTTCCTTTCGCCCTTTTCCCTGCTGCCAGGCTACCTGAGGCAGCGCTTTTCTATCTGGGGTTTGTCACGGTGGCATCTCATGGAGGGTTTTTTCATGATTACTTGTTATGGACCCACCGGCCTCTTCCCTTCCAGCTGCCCAGCATGTGGGAGCCGCCGAGCCTCTGCCCCAGACGGGGTGGGGAAATGGTTTTCTCGCCGAGGTCGCGTTGACAGATACCAGCCCACGAAGTGACTTTTCTGGCCGGGTGGAGGAGGGCGTCACACGCGGGGGTCGCGNCCGAGCCCCCCGCCCCACGGGCGGCCTCCCGCTCCCCTGCCCTCGGCCCCTCTCGCAGCGGCAGCGAGAGGCGCACGAACGCCCCGGATGCCGCCCAGGTGAGCTCTCCCGCGGGCAGGGACATCCCCGGCCCCGGTGCTGGCCCGGCCCCTGCCCTGCCGTCTTTCTCGGGCTGAGAACAAACCCCGGTGTATGCTCCGCACACGGCCTGGATTTACCCGCCCCTGAGTAAATTCATGTTGGTTTAACGCGGCTGTTTACCATTTTAAACGCCGTAAAAGCAAAATTTCAAAATTGAAAAAACAAAGTTAAAAGTGTTGCTTTTTCAGGATACACGGTCGAGGTCAGTGGATTTGAATCACGTCATCACACTACTCAAAGATTCGGGCTCAGTAAGTAACGCTGGTACCTCGCCATATGTTACACAGGTGGTAATGGGGTTTTGACAAATGTTTTGTACAGTTACTTTAGCACACGCCCTGAATAAACTCAGGTGGGTTTATTATATCCAGCACAGGTGGCTGGAGCTACAGAGCACAAAGTATTCTGGTATTTGAATGCTTCTAAAGATGATAATTGTAATTTTTTTAATTGTTTCAATTATGGGTTTATATTTTAAAAATATGTAGAGAAAGAGAAGATCACACAGGAACTTAAAAAAAGACAAAAGCATGAGCATTCAAAAACTAGACATGCAGAATTTCTAGCATATTTGAGAATTTTAGGGTACTTAAACCTACAGCTAAAAAATAGATACACATACCTTATTCAAAGTATGCCATGAATTTATGTAATTGCCCAAGTTAACTGCTAACAGTTCTCCAGGGAGATGATTTTAAATGAAGGCAAAATATACAAAGGTCAATGTTGAAGAATAAATACAGCTACCTACGCACACATCATGGGCTACAGCATCATCTCATGGGCTTTCACAGATGAATTTTAGTCTCCACGAGATGATTTGGCAGATTAAATTCACTAAGCCATCAAATAATTTTGATCCAAAATATGGGTAATTTATGCTCTTAAACAAGGACCTGATTAAACCTAGCACATTTTAAATTCACGCCCCACAAAGAAGTAGTTATATCTTCCCCTGTTCCCCTTTTTTAATACAGAGCTGATAGAATAAACTTACTGACTGAAGAAAAAAGTGCCAGATGATACTGTTTACTGCTTCTGTAGAGAGCATAAGATATATGATAATATATTTATGATATCTATATCCTTATATATATCCTATATATCATATATTAATATATATGATAATATATCCTATATGATATGCCTATAGGATTCTGGGCTTATAGACTCCTGAAACAACTTCCTGGCCTGCCTCAAGTTGCAGGTGCTCAGGAGAGCTGAAATTAATACTGCACATGGCTGACACAGCCTGACATATACTCACTTCAGTTGTTTTCAGCTTTGAATTTGAAGGCTGTTTCCTAGTGGTGCAGAGCACTCTAAGGCACTTAGATCTACAGGCTTACACATTTATGTTGTGTGTGACATAGCTTTGGTTTTCTTAGTTGCTTTACAAAGAATCACAAAGAATTTGAAAGAGTCAACACGTTTGAACAGGAGTTTTTGAAAGCTTCTTCAGGTACAAGAGAACAGACTTCATACTTAGAAATGAGTTAGCCTCATAACTTCATCATGGAGTTAATCCTGCTTCAAAGCACTTTGAGAATTTTGTTGTGTCTTGTAACTTTTAAATGTTTTCCACTTTCATTTAAATTTAAAAGGGGATAAACATAATCATTTAAGGCTCTAGGCAAACTGCAATTAAAACCTCTGTTTCATTCTTTTACTTAAGAAAGATTTGGAAAAAGAGCAGCTGAAAAGTCTCAAGAAGGTAGTCAAGCATTTTGAAAATGGACTTGTATCCTTTTTGCCACTCTAAAATTCTGAATTCATGGTGTTTTATGTGTGGTAATAGTCTGACTTTTCATTAAAGTATGTGTTGCTGTACTGTGCTTTCCCATGGAGAATAGAAATGATCGTATGCATTCTAATCACTGGCCTTGTTTGCACACACCCAAGGTTGGTAAGATTCTTGGATATTAGATTCATTTATCACAAAATTCAATAGAGTGTTCTCACCTGTACAGTGGCTGAAAGTGTCCAAAATGTAACTGGTGTATTTTAAACTCAGAATAGAAGAGCATAATAATTACCACTACTTAAGAAACAGCAGATAAAATAGCAAGATAAAACAGACTTCCAGTAAGGAGACATTTTAAAGAAAAATGAAGTCAGACTAATTTGTCTGAAACCTTTTTTCATATTTACAGTAAAAACTGAAAGGTTCCAATAATGAGAAGTACTAAGGAGGGTGTTGGCATGAGGAAAACTGTTCTTAATTTCATACAGTTCAGATAATTGCACAGTGATTTAAGGCGTCACATTACAACTGAGTTGTGTGCTTAAAGGCAGTTTCTGTGAGTCAGTGGATTGTTAGTAACTTCTCAGTCTCAGTTCTCTGTTCAGTTTGATTCTGTGCCTCTATTCTAAATTAAATAGTCTCAGTATGTATTTGGGTCCAGATTTTTAAATTTCAGTTAGTCACTTGGGACTAGAGGAGAAAACAATTTAAATACCACAAGGCTGTCTCAGAATTTAGATAGGTAAATCTGACATTGTGATGTAAATACTTTTCATTCTCCATTTTTTGAAATTTAGTGCTGAGCTTCCAGTGAGTTCAGCTGAGAAGACACCTAAATCAGATTTGCAAAAGTTGTACTTACATAAAAGTAAGGCTGCTTCGAAAAGCCTGAGTATTGACTCACATACTTCTTTTAAACACCTAGCTTTGTAAACATTGGTCTTATTTTTTCTTGGTTGTGTCTTTGAAGTGTGATGAGCACAGTTTTCAGCTTTTTCTTCTGATTCAAAGTGGTACAGATGATCTGATTTCCTTAATTTCACGTTGAAAGCCCCTTAAGGATGTAGAACCAATTGCTGAAATTCTTAACCTGTGTGCAGAAAAAATGGATGAACAAGAAGCTTTCACTGAGCCTTTATGTGAACTTATTAAATTGTTTGGGTAAGTACCTCAGCCCCTCTTTTAGGGATTTAAATACTGCTTATTAACAGTTTTATACATTTTCTAAAGCAACTGACAAATCCATACAGCATTTATCTACAAAACACCTTTATCTGCAAGGTATCCATTGTATCATCCTTCCTTTTCATCATGTCTTTTATTTGTGTCCAGTTTCTGGTGACATGAATGAGGACCCTATTTTAACAGTTCAGTGTCTGTGCAGTTGCATGTTACATAATTCAAAACTGTTTTGTACTGGGCCCCAGCTTGCTTGGAAGCAAGGTTCCCCAAGGTCTCTTATTGCCTAAGTCAATCTGGGGTGCTGGCTTCAAAAGATTCAGCAGCTAAGTGGTACTGAGGTGTGTTTTGCTGTTTCAGACAAGCTCTTAAGTGACTTTAAAAACTTAGGGTGACACAAAGACACTCTAATACCTGAAGGTAAGCATTACAAAATGACAAGCCAAATTACAAGAGAGAATGAATGTCAACAGGATTTAGGATTTATATTTACTTTAAAAATGTATTGCATTGACTTTTGGGCATCTTTGTTGTCATACTGTATTTTAAGTAATCTGTAGTATAGAATGTAGGTGTTATCCACACTTGTCAATAGTTTTCTTCTCCTCAATAGTTCAGTAAAGTTATTTGTGGTATGCTTGTAGCTACAGTTACTCCTGTATTTAATTTCATTTGACAAGAATAAAGAAGAAAAAAGAAAAAGCAAACCACCAGATAGAAAACTAGTGGCATAGTAAAAGAGATATTCAGGTAAATTTTGACATAGCTTCCTCTCTGCTGCTAGGTTTAGTAAACACAAAACTTCTCAGCTGAATATTTTACTTCCCTAAGCACCCTCAGATGTACTGCTTTTCTTTGCTGCCACACAGTGGGGAATGAGGAGGTATATCATGGTGTTTAGTTTTCTTTGGTGTTTGCTAGAAGCATGACAAAACTGAGAATGAGTGTATAAAGTCGATAAAATGTAGCAGTAAGACTTCTCTTTTAGAGCAGTTCAGCACTGATTGTGGTTCCTGCAATGAATGTATTTTGGAAAAATGCACCCTTGGGTTTTGCTTTAATTTCTGTACTATGGAAATTCCACCACAATTCACTACTACTTCTTATGACAAAGAAGCCTTTAACCAGAGGCAGGGACTGGTTTTTTTTTTTTTTAGGATTCAGTTTCAGATACATTAATTTCTCCAGGAAAATATTTCACTCTTTGGTAACTGCTTCTGTTTACCTATCTTCTTCCCTCTTTTTTTTTTTTTTTTTTAATGTCTTGTTTCTCCCTCCCCTGCCTCCCCCATCATTTATTCCATTGTTTGTTCTCTCCTTTCTTTTTCTCTGGCAGTGTTTATAGAGGTAAACCTACCGGAAAGCTGCTTCTACAGTATGTACTGCAGAGACCTTAGCATAATACTGGAATGTTTACTGTTAGACAGTTTTTAGCACTGACATGTTTATGTCATATCTGAGTATTTTGAATGTGCTATTGAGTATTTATTAATATCCTGTTTTTAAAAATAAATTTGTTGTTCTGCTATTTGGAGTCACTTTATTTGGTTTACTTCTATCCATTTCAAGAGGTCTTGCCCAGAGATGTGATCCCTTTTTTCCACTTCTGCACATCTGTACATAGCCTAGCTCTGTAATAGCCTGATAGTGTCTAGGTTGTAGGCTTTAGTCTTCCACATTTAAATGACATTTGTTTATTCAGCATGTCTTGTTGCTTCATATTTGTATTATGAAAATATTATCTATGAACATGTACCTCTAATTGCCAGCATGTAATTGCAGATAATGAAGCTTTCAGTGTACAAGCAGCATTGCAAAGAATGCGTTCATCCTAGAAAAGGTGTCCAGATCAGAAAAAATTACCAAGGAAGAAGAGAAGAGCTACTGAACTTTTCCGGTGACTTGATTAAAACATAATTGTAGTATTTTAAAATTTCATTTTGCAGGTTACCATTTCAAAAAAAGAAATCATCTGATGAAGCAAACTATTCCGTTGAAGTTTCACAATCTATTACACAACTGGGTGAGTGTAATCTGATACGCCACAATAAAATTATTGTTATGCCACAATAAAATCAACTGTATTATTAGCACGATTTTAATTTATTGTTACTCCTTAGTAAATGTAGATAATTTCTTTAAATTTTTCATTCAGTCCTCTGTGGTTTTCCATATTAGAAACAATTTTTACTTGGCTCTGCAGCTAACCTGCAGATTGGCTAGCAGAATTACCTATTTGCCAGTGTCAAAAGCTACATGAGAAAACGTTTTCAGTGCAGATGAAGACGTAAACGTGTATATATCCTGTTTAATTTCATTTTGATCTGAGAAATGGGGGTGTCACTGTAAACACTGAAACCTGGGATGCAAGGAACATGTATCCTTCCTGCTTCTATGCTCCCTTTATTTCATGCCATATCTGCGGAGAAGAAAAGTTTCTAATGATATGGTAGTGATGACAACAGCTTAGTGTAGTAGCTTAGTAGCTTTCCTCAGAATTCCACAACTTCTGGAATAGCATCCAGTGCCTTATAAGTGTCTGTAGCCATAAAGCAGAGAAGTTAACTTTTGGATTAAACTTCTGCTACTCCTTTAAGATGCCTTTGTCCTCTCCAGTGTGAGTCTCTGCCTCTTGAATATTTTGTAATGAAACTTTTCATGAAATTACAGACTTGTAGAGGATATGACCAAAGGTAATACTAAGTGTTGTAAAAAGAATACTGTGTTAAGAATACTTTCTAAGAAAATTATGAAGTCTGTTAATTGCATTTATATCTCTTTCTGACAGGTTACTTGATGAGAGTGCCAAGCTCTCAAGTTAAAATACAAATCTGTAAGATTATTGTTAGCTTTTATAATATGGAGCTACCAGGAAAACTACTTTCAGGTAAAGGAGAGTATTTTTATTTTTTAATGATCCCAGCTACTTTGAAATGCCTCTTTTAATTAGCTATTGATTAATTTTTCTTTATAACTATGGTTACTGTATCTCATATATTAAATGTATAACATTGGCAAATGTATAATTAGCATTTTTTATAGAGGTGCATATTGTAAATCTGAAATAAGTTCATCAACGTACGAGGAATAAATTATTACACTTACAAAATTAGCATTAAATAGAATCCAGAAAATATGAAGTGATACAAGATCTCTGAAATGTGGGTAATGGAGGGGAAAGAAGCAGTTAGGATCAGAATTATAAGAAGGGAAATGTTGTTTCACCTTTTTATGTGAAGCAGCGCTGGTTTCACTTGTGTTGTGAGGGATAGATCTGAACTCATTTAAATTTGATTGAGTTCATATTATATGGACACATTTGAGTGCAGGTTTGAATAAATAGTGTGACTTATCTCTGCAGAATGAGGCTAGGCATGAACTCAGGCATGATCAGAATCCACTATTATATAATTCTTTTGATTCTCATGGTGGTGCCAGAGCCTGATGTCAGATGAAGTCAGTCATGGATCCCCTCCCAGAGGGGCCCAGCATCCCATGCTCTGAGACTGCACTGTATTTATGGGCAGCCAACCTCAAGTGAATATTGCCACAGTGTGGCTCAAGAGTGCAGGTCAAGGAGCATCTTGATGTCAGTGTGCTCCCCTGCTGTGTTCCTGCAGTGTGGCGCTAGTCCTGTGCCCTTCTACAAGTTTTCATGTATTTTAGGAGGCCTAAAGAAGCTGCTGCTACTACAACCTTTCAAAATTCTAGAAATAGGAAAGCATTCAAATCTGTTTTGGAATTAGAAACAAGACTCAAATCCTGCGAGTAGCTATGTGTGCATTTAGTTCTGTATCTGTAAATAATTCCATCAGGATAAATGAATGTTATTGAGCTATTTCGTTTTTCTTCTTCCAATTTAGAAAATAAGTTATCTTGAAGTGAAGAATGTATCTCAGTCTGATTTTTTATTAAGTCAAATATTTCATCTCTAAGCATATATGGAAATCTTGCCAAAGTCTGACCCTGCAGAGTTCTCTTATCTATAGAGTAATACCAACTTAGAGCCTATCAGAGTGTGTGCCTAGTTAAACCTTATTTCACCATGTGCATTATCTGTATTTATCAATCTTGTACTTTATGACATTTGATATATATATATACACACACACATATATATATATGTATATATATATATTTAAGCTGCTTAAGATAAACTTTGCTTTCATGAGTTATCATAATATAAAAATAAATATAAATTTATTCTCTCAATGCTTCACCTTCCCCATAATTCAGTAATGAAATACAGATTTGCATATGCATGGACAAAAGTAAAAACAGGGACACATTAGAAAATCAAGCTTGTAAATCAAAGTTTGGATTCACCTGTTTTAAGTAATCCGATAATAGAATGCAATAATTCTCCAGTGAACAGGCTACTGACAAGAACTAGGTTACTGATGACTGAAGAACGTTTTTCACTTCTATAGCCCTGCTTTTGCTTTCATTGTCTAAATTCTAAGAAGCAAGTGATTTGTTTCTATAACATTGAAGTCTGCTTGAGGGTGAGTCTGTTGGATGTGTTATAGGTACTATTCAGATATAAGAAAAGTAACTCGTGTATTGAATTGTTTTTCTTAACTGCTTGAAATATGATACTTGATTTTCAGTCCTTTCTTTAAAAAATATGAACATTTTATGAAGTAATCAAAATTCTGAGTATTTACTGCATTTTAACTAAAGCTATTGTATGTGCAGGTTACCAGCCAACAAGTCCAAACTATAAAATCCGGATGGCTGAATCAGGAGGATTAGCAGAAGCTCTTGTTTTGTCACTAGCATTAGTTGAAAATCAACTTATTGAGAAGTTGTGGGTACTTAAAGCTCTCCAGCATCTTTCCACCTCTGGTTAGTACAAACTGTTCTTTCAATAATCTCATTACCATTGATCTTAGATAATTTCTTATGTGAACATGCCTGAAACAATTACTGACCTATAGGGAATTAATTACTCCAATTCACATAATTACAGCAGCAAGTTGTGGACAAATGGTGAAGGCCCAAGCAGCCAACAGGCTTTGTTGGTGTCTAAATGGTCCTGATCCCTCAGGACAGCTGGTGTTCCGTTGCTCAGATATCCTATGGAACCTGCTAGAAAAAGGCTCAAAAGAACAAGTTGTTAATCAGCTCAGATGCTTGGAATGTGTACAGTAAGTACAGGGAGCATTTTGTGAATTAATTTTGTAATTTTGGAGACATCTGGACCTTTCTGTAGTGTAGCATTTTCTTTGAAATTAACTGAGAGAAATGCAAATGGGTCTCTGATTACATCCTCATTAAGTTTTCAGTATTAGCATAGTAGTTTCTGTTACAGGGCCAGAACAAGGTGCTCTGCTGCATAGTGCAGGAGGAATAGCTCTTATCTATTGCTTTGTACCATAAAAGAGTTAATTGCAGCATTGTGAAGCTCCCACCTTAGGCTTAACAGGCCGGTATTCCTTCACTGTTGAAATGCTGATGTTACAAAATTACAAGGAATTTCTATGCCATGATATACAAGGTTTATTTCTAGATCCTCTGCTGAGTAAATAACAGGCTCTTCCTTAGTGAGTTAGACTGTTTTAACTGTTTAAGATTAGACTGTTTCTTCTCAATAATCATTCAGCAATGTCCAGTTCCACATTTGAGTAAATACTGTGTCTTTGTATTTATTAATTATAACACAAACAGTGGAAGATGCAATATTTAATACATGCATCTTGCATCTACGAGTAAATGGGATGTCCTGTGGTACCCAAAAGAATTCACTTCATAATAAAGTGTTTAAGTTATTTCTCTTGTAGTTAAAGACTAAGGCTTTGAAAAGTATGATATTGAATGAGGATTCATATACGTAGAGCTGTCCAACATTAGAATATCAAAGGAAAAGGTAAAATACATTTCATTTTCTTTTAAGTACTTTGAAAGAAGTATTTGTAGACCTCTTATGTGGCTTCCGGCACTGCGATCATCAGCTACGGAATGACCTCTTGGTGATTGCAGCATTACTAGCTGAATACCCTGCAGTACCTATGATTGTAAGTATTTAGAGTTGTATTCCAGAGACTAATAACTTCTCCTTTGCTTTTATAGGCTCAGTATTCTTCCCCTTTAGGGTTCTAATATTTTTTTCACCTGTGTCTCCAGTGCTTTTTTTTTTTTGGATTTGATGAGCAAGAAAACATTTTTTCTTTCTGCAGTTGTCTTTACCTCAAAGAGACAAAGTCTGTAGGTCATTAGCCCAAAATACTAGCATCAACCTTATTTAATATTTAGAAAATCACATTAACATTATTTGTGTGCAAAATTTAATGTTAATTCTTGTATTCTTGTATGGATTCTTGAATACACCATTCTCCTAAAATGAGTTTTGCACTAAATTTCATTTGTTGTTTGAAGATGTAGGCTATATTCAGATGACCCAAATTCAGTGTGTGCCTCATAACTGGGAACAAGAAGAGTGTCCAAAAATCAGCTCAAGAGCTCTGATTAAGATTCTGGAAAAATAGTTACTTAGGTCCAGTTAATAAGAGGCACATAAATTCTTTTAGAGACTACGTCACATAATGCACTACCATAACTTGCCTGAAATGTAGATGACTCATTCTTTTGTAATATTCCAGAATTTTTATGAGAAACCTGCAGAGAAATCAACTTTATATAGATGTTAATATTGCTTTAGTCTCTTGTTTTACACTTGAGATTTACAGCTTCAAATGAAGTTGTGACATACATACTGAATAATTAAGCAATCAGATCCCTGTGGATCTCTTGGCCTATCAGGAATATATTACTTTCCTCTTGAAGAGAAATTTACCAGTTGACTGTATTACTAAATGAAGATTACAGACTTTTCAAGCTTTTCATTTAACACCAACTAGTATGAAATATGTGTTATACTATTGCAGCAACATATTGGATATCTAAAACATTCAAATTGTTCATCTGGCTGTAGAAACAAGGCATTTTATTCCTACAAAATGAGTAAACCAGATATGTATTTTTAATTCCTTGCACTAAAAGGAAGAAAAATTGTTTCTATGCAAGGAAAATATTAAAACAATTTAATTTAGGTTCTTTACTCTCAGCCTGCCTAGAGATTTTACAAGGTATAAATATCAGGTAGAAAAAAAATTAACATTACCATTTAATTCTACCTTATAGATAATACTAGAGCAATTTGCTTCAGAATGTTCCCTTTTCTTCCTATTAATAGACTATCCATGCAACTTCAGAAAAGTCAGTCTTGTATTTTACATAATTCACAAATCAGCACAGGTCTGAGCCTTCGAAAAGGAAAAGTTTTCTCATCACAAGCAAACTAACATTTATGCAGAGTTCATAATGATATTATTAGCTCTGTGTTAGAAAAAAACCTGTTTGCTAATTGCTTACCTCAGAAACAAAACTCTTTTGCCTCTAATGTACTGCATAGATGCCTCTTGGCTTTGGTCCTATCCATACTTAAATTAGACATTATTGTCCTTCTGTTAGCTCTCATAGGAAGTATGATTTACAAGATTTTATTTTCTGAGCTTTTCTTATGTTGTATTGGTAAATTCTTCTTGCCCATACATGCAGTTTTCATATGTTTACTTGTAAATGTACTGAATTTGAAGTGCATTGGTATGCACAACTGATGCCAAAAAATTGTATGTACTGATGACCCTGATGTAAAACGCGACCAAATGCATTTTAAAAAACACAGCTCCAAGAGCACTGAGAATATATTTTCTTGTGTATTAGATTATAGTAGTGAATACAAGTGTTTAGGACTTCCCCACAGAAGTTCAGACTTGTACTGAATGAAACATGGGTTTAACTAATTGTACCCTTAGGACTGCAGTTAGTTGTACTATGTTGTATAATGTCGAAATGGTTGTTCTCTTCTTTGATGAAATTCTGTTTATTTTGCCATGGGATACATTAAATTCTGTGTTCTGAAGAAAAAAGTCAAGCCAAAATAAAATTATAAGTCTTAATTTCACTGCAATTTAATTAATGTATGTTTTTTGAATGCTTATTAGGAAAGTGGATTTGCAAAGGTCTTAATAGTACTTGCAACATGTACTGAAGGTAAGAGATTCCATACTGCATAATTACATAATTTTTGCTTTTAATTATGATTTTTTTTTGTAACTTATCTCCCATTTCCTTCATAGTTAAACTTCTGAATCCCTTGATAAAAGGTTTTAAACTTACCTACTCATACGAGGATTTTGAGATGAAGAAGTTACTATTTAATGTAATAGGAATCTTATCTAAAGACCCATCTGCTGCACAGGTAAGTTGGAACAGAACAGAAATAATAATTTAAAAAAAAAGGACAAAAGAATCATGAGAATATTACTTATCTGTCCATCTACCATAGTCTAGCACAGTGAAATTATCTGTTCTCCAAATCAGGAATTCATACATAGCTTCAGACCAAGTCCTACTGTTGGAAAGTAGCATGCAATTTCTATTTTAGAAAGTTACAAACTTAGACCATGCTAGAAAAATTGCTGACAAGTGACTGCAGAGTATTGTTGAAATACCCCTGAAGAACATGAAAAAAATTAGCAAACCACAATCTCTGACAAAGCTACAGAGTATAAAAAGAGTTGTACTTGTAGTGTTCATGAAATATTTTCTCAATAAAAAAATAATTTTGTTAGTGTAGGACAGATAAAGTTGACTCACCCTTGAGATTTTTCTTATTTGCATGTGAAACCTGTAAACTTTCTCTTTTTCTTTGTCTGGACTCTGCAGCTCCTCAGTGAAAATCATGTGATGCCAGCTTTGCTTTATTATGTAAAACAAAATCAAAAGCCTGGATTTCCTGACTGGTCTGCTGCCCAGTATGAAGAATTACAGCTTCATGCAATTGCTGTTTTAGCTTCAGTGGCTCCTGTGTTAGTAGACAAATATTTGTCCTGCCAAGCGAATACTCTTCTCCTTGTGTTTCTAGAATGGTGTATAAGCCAAGGTCAGTGGGTACTCATGGCTTTCACACACAGGTAGCCTCAAAACAGTTCAACTGAACCTACTTTCTTTGACAGGAAAGGAAAATGTAAAACTCATTATGTCAGAATGATTCTTTTTCATAGGCCACCTAGGAAACAGATGTTTCCAAAAAACAACAAATCATCCTTTTTTCTTCTACTGAAGGATAAGCTGGTGCCCCTCTCCCTGTGTACCACGATACTGAAATTCCTTCAGACAAACACCGCTAATCTCTGTATTTTAAGTAAGCCAGGCCCTTCCCTTGTGGCAAGAAGTCCAAGCAGGAATTCCTGCCATGAGACAGGACATGTTAACTCAGGGTCGTACATAGTGAGACAGGCTCCAGACTACAGCTGGCTTCTGGGCATCAGATAAGAGTGTGGGCTAAGCAGAAAGGTAACTAAGTGCACTCAGTTTTGTTGACCAGATTTCTAAGGATAAATATTTTTCATCATAAAATTGGTATGTCCTCCGAGGAAGAAATTTTAATTTGGGTTGAATAGAGATCAAAAGGTTTATATTAAATGTCATGCTAAACATAACATAATTTGAGTTTGTAAAACTGCTCATGAACCTAGTAAGGTTAAAAAATGTATAATAATTTTAAATGTTCACCAAAATGTTACCTTTCTTAAACATGTAAAAAGTATAGTCCTAAACAAAAAGGCCTATTACTAGATTGTTTTAAACAAGAATAATTTCTAACTTCAACAGGGTTTTGAGGTTTTTGTTGTCGTTGTATTTTGGGGTTGGTTTTTTTTTTTGTTCTGTTTTTATTTTTCCTGAGCACATTATTCTGAACATAGATTGTCTGCCAAAATGAGTATTCGTTGTGATTGCTCCACAGATCCTTTCTTTGGTCGAGGTCACAGTTTCCATGGAACAGATGGTCGTGGCAACAAGCTCGCGCAAATGCGCTACAGCCTCCGAGCTCTGAGATCCGTTGTGGCCCTTTATGATGAGGCTGTGAACACTAATTTGTGTGACCAGGGAGCAATTAGCCAGCTACTGGGTAAAGCACAGTTTGTATTGTATTCTTTAATTAGTACATTTCTGTTGACACTAAGAATGTTCATGCGTTTTTGTGTGCTGTGCTTTTGTGTTCTTCAACTCCTGAAAAACTCTACCAACTAATCCAAGATGTAGCTGATTTGATGTTAATTTTTTTTTCCATTTCAATACACATTGAGTGAGTTAAGCAAAACAGACAGTTTTAAAAGTCTAGATGTTTAATTTCAGAGCAAAAGCTGCCTCTTGCTTAATGTTACTGCATTTGGTAGGTCTTGTTTTCGTTGCGGCAGTCCCCAGGAACTCCAGCCCATGAGGATTTTTCCACCTGGGTCTATCATGCTGTTGCTTTCTACAACTCCTCTTTAGCATAGTATAAAACTAATAACAAGGTACCTTTATATGAACAACATGAAGAAAAAAAAGCAGAATAAAACTGCTTAATCACTGCTCCTGCAATTTTAGAGCATTTCTTGTTCAGTAACACATACCTACTGTTAAATGTGTTAATTTAAGTTCCAAAACAAGCTGGTTTAAATTCTTTTCTTAAAATATCAGTAAGTTTTCAGTACTCTGAAGGAAACAAAACAGGAAAGATCCTTTGGAATTCAAAAAGTGTGTTCTAATAAAAAGCTTAGAAATTAAGTATTTTATAGCCTCAGTTCAACGCCAGTGAAAACTCAGTGGAAACCTACAGTTTTTAGTGAAAGCAGAAAATTAATACTATACCTTACATATCAAAATCAAGTACTTTTACTGTAGGAGAGTTTTGTGTATGAACGCCCTCTTCCACATAGTGGTTCCAAGGCTGATTTTCTCAGCAATCGTGGTATTTCATGTCTTTCCCACATTTCCCCTGTCAGTTCAAACACTGGTGAAGCTGTGGAGTAGAGTGAGCCAGCCAGTTTGTTGTCTTTTTCTAAGAGTTCCTTAATTCGTATCAGTTCCCTGAATTCCTTACACTGGCGCAATATAAGGGGCAGCACAGAGTCTGAACAAGGGAGAAGTCAGTGCAAGCTGCTGTCATTGACTGTCACCAAAAGTAAAGGCTATGAAACTGCCTCATCAGTGCTGCACTTCTGGAAGCTCTTACTAAAGCACAGGAGATAAAACTGAACTAACTTTAAAAATCCTTTCATGTAAATTTGAGTTTTGTAGAAAGCAGCAGCTGTAATAGAATTTTGACTTGTGTATTGGGGCATTCATATATATAAAATATATCTATTTACAGGCCTCTTAAAATATGCAGCAGACAAATCTAACGAAAAAGAAGGTGCTGTTCTACTGGAAATCCAAGCTGACATATTATTTATTTTGTCTGTTCTCTGTGAAAATGATGTCCACAGAAAGGTATGTATCTTTATATTTTATACTGAGCAGAAAATGTCAAAACATATTATTTTCTTTTAAGGGGCACTGGTTTTTTATATTTTAATTGAAAAGCAGGTGTCAATTTTTTTAGTTCTCTGTTAACAAGTCATGTTTCTTGACCCACCTAAAATACAAAAACACTCAGAAATCCACTAGCAACTGTTGAACCTATTTGATTGTTAATTTACGATATTTTGAAATTGATATATGAAAGTGTGTTAAGAAATGAATTAGCACTTTGGAAAAACTGAAAATCTTTTTTTCTATGTGTACATCCTGCTCTAACAAGTGGACCAAATTTATTGCAATATAAATATTTACATTTCCCATTTTCCATTGTATTTTCTTACATGTTTAAATTTAGTAAATATTGCTTAAGAAACATTGCTTTAATTAACATTTCAACAGGAACTCTTCAGCTGTGAAGGAATTGGTATACTTATCCCATTCTTTAAGATGGATCCAAGGAAGTTATATAGTGGATTAGGCCACAGTTGTCTCCTCCTCAGTGCACTCGACTGCTTGTGGTTAGTGAAGTATTTTAGCAGCAGTAACTTGGAAAAATGTCAAGTCTTGTATTTTTTAGGTCTGCAATGCTCTGACCTTTCTCTGTACATGTAGACCTTTCTTCTGTTTATAATGTATAAAACTTCTTCATAAAATTTGATTAATTAAAAGTGATGCAAAAGAAATGGAATACACTGCATGTAAGATTTGCTAAATATGGATTCAGTGTGACAGTCTCACTGCCCACACAGTGTGACCTCCTAACAGGCAGAGTTATTCAAGACTTTCTAAGAGAGGCATGTGGTTAGAGTCTGTAAATAACTTTAGAGAGGTAAACAGCAGGCAAGAATAGACCAGTATTAGCAAAAAACTATGTAAATATAAGAATTGTCTAAACTGGCTATACTGGGCTAGAAATATTTTAAAGATTGCCAATACATAGGAGGAAAATAAAAACTTAATTTAAGGCAGAGGTTGATAAATGCATTAAAAATCAAATATGTTTACTGGGAGAAAATACTGATACAGGAGATCTCTTTAGTTTCTCTGTTAATGACCATAGCAGAGGAAATAAAGAAGCAACAGCAACATGAATGCTGGCTTTATGATCATTTTAATCTGGGCAAAGCAAACTGTTGCCAAAAAATATTACTTGATTCACCTCCTTGTTTTTGCTGGCAGAAATATTCACACAGCCCTACAAGAAACCAGATTAGGGACATAAACTGGTTAAATTTTAAACTCATTTACTGGGTTAGTTTCAGTTCAGATACATACTCCAATTCATTGAGAGCCTGCCAGATTTCTCAGGCTGCTTCAAGGAAGGTGTGCCACCTGCAGGAGAAGAAAGAGCAGTCAAGCAGGGTATGTTTAATTACAGGTGTAAATGAAAAGGCACATGAAACATGATTTTTCTACTCCCTGAAGGTGTGAAGCATATTGTATATTGCATACCAAATGGTATGAAATTCAGCAAACTAAATTAGATTATTGTAGACGTTCAGAAACATTAAAGTTTTTCTACATAATTGAAATTATTTCTGTTTAAGGTCCTGTGTCGTTGGATGTTACATTGCAGAGGACTCTTTTATTGAAAACCAGGGCATTTTTCTCCTTCTGGATTTGTTGGCAGTAGGTATTTTTATTATTGGTTTTGTAGAATGAAAGATTAGGAAAACAACATGGAAAATGGTGTTATCTTTGTTGCAGTATTTTCTCAGACTGGTATAATAGAAAAAACCACACCAAAAAAACCCCAAAAAAACAAAAACAAACAAAACAAAACAAAAAACCAAACAAACAAACAAAAGCAAAAAAAAAAAAAAACCAGAACCCAAACAAACAAAAAAAACCCCGAAGCATATTTAATTCTCTGAGACAGACCCAGATATCTGCTCAGAAATTATTATATAGGTTTTCCTTGTATATTTTTTCCTTTTTTTAAATAAATATTTGACAGAGAGAGTTTCTAATTTAACAAAATTTTACTGTTTTTGAAAAGAAAACCCAAACTATGCTCACAGTTTGGATGTCATCTCTCTTTAGAAAACCACTTCAGTTCTTCATATTGAAGTTAGTAATAGTACTTGATGGCTTTAACAGTTTTTGTGTTTGAAGTTAGTTTCTACATGTATCTTATGTGTATAGCTTCTTCTGTGGATCTTGGACATAGAGTTGGCACAGACATTTCATCTCTTAGGAAATAAAAAGGCACTTTCCTTGGGTCATTCACTCCTCATTCATTGTACTGTCGGCCCCTGATGTTCTTGCAGTGCAAGGCTGCAGACCCTTGGAATAACAGAATCATGGAATGGCCTGGGTTGGAAGGGACCTAAACATCATCCTGTTCCAACTTCCCTGGCCATGGGCAGGGCCGCCTTCCACTAGATCAGGTTGCTCAAAGCCGCATCCAGCCTGTCCTATCCAGCCTTCAGGGTTGGGACATCCACGGTTTCCCTGGGCAAGCTGTTCCAGTCCCTCATCAGCCTCAAAGGAAGGAATTTTTTCCCAATATTTAATCTAAACTGACCCTCTTACAGATTAAAGCCCTTGCCTCCTCTCAGCTGCTGCCAAAAGATTTGGCCACAAAACAGAAGGTATGCTGTGTGGTACTGCTCTGCCTCTGCATTCAGAGTTCTGTTTCTTACAACAATAAACCTTGGTAGCAGTGTATTCTCCAGCATATGATCCTGGAGCCATATACACAAAATCTACTGTGTGATTCTACACACAGAAATGCATCTTATATGATCCTACCCTCATGTTCCTTGACTTAGGGAACTTTGCATAGCAGGATTGCAGAAACTTTAAGGATTTACAAGCTTATACACAAATTTTGTGCAAATATGTGTAATGAAAAGCTTGCAGTTACTTGATTGCATAGTACACAATTTCTCAGAAAGAAGACATCACTGTGTTTTGAACAGTTTAAAACTTTCTTTACTTTATCCTTGATCAAGTTAAAGGAAAAGAACCTGTGCAATATAATTCTTGGAATCCTGGTTGACTTTTCTGACAACCCTAAAACCGCTTTGCACATGAGTGTCTGGCGAGGGAAGAAAGATCAAACAGCAGCTAACCTTCTAATACAGTTATGGAGACAGGAGGAGCTGGATTTGGGAGTCAAACGAGATCAATATGGAATGATTGTTGGTAAGTTTTATGATACATGGCAAACTGCGAGCAGTCCTGTAAAATTAGGACATTATTTGCTTTTGTAGTCTGAATTCTGATGACAGTAAATAACAGCATTTATAGCTTTACATATATAATTCTTACCAAACCTAAAATATCTTCAGTTTCATTTATTTTTTATTTCATTTTATTTATTCATTTTTTTTCATTTCATTCTGGCCACTATATGGCATCTTCTACATCACGTGGGAATTAAACAAGTATTGAACAGAACCATGTCCAGTTTTTCTAATGCTGAACAGTTAAACTGCTTCATTCTTCCACGAAAGGCATTGTGTTTCATTCTGCATTGTAAAAAGAAGTGAGTGCTATTCTCACAAATTTTTAGTCATGCTAATTAAAATTTCCTGACCCAAATTATGTTCAAACTCTTGGCCAAACAATCCAAATTATTTACATGGTGTCCACAAAGTAAGATGGATTTCCTCTATGTTTGGGAACATGCTACTTCTTCATTCTTCTGCTCTGGTTTTGTGTTTTTATATTAGACACTAAGAGACCTATTGCTACCAGCTTCCAGAAACAGCAAAAGGTCATTCCACTGCCTGCCAGCTGTCCCAGTTTTTCCGTCATGGAAATTTCAGAGAGCACACGGGCAAAAATTTATTCATTATTTTGCAAACTAGGTAAGACAAATGAATTCCTTGTTAGTGTCATATTTGTCATTAAACTGAACTTGTTCACTGGTGATCAATAAAGTCACTTAAAAAAAAAAACCAAGGTCAAAGGAAACATTGTGATTCAGCATCAATACTCTCTAATTAATAGATTCTTGGTCATTATGTTTTTTTAAAGGTCCCTATTTATTGGGATTGCAAGACTTCCCCACTACTTAGCTGCCCCTACCACCAGGAAGATTTTCTTAGGACTAAACCTAAAATTTACTTGAAATTCTCTGCAATTTTTCCCACACACAATAATCTCTTTCACATATTTTAGCATTTGTGCAGTTATTTCTTTAGATTGAGAAAGACATTACTCACTGATTGCATTTTCTAACACTATGTCTAATTATTCTTTTTTTTTTTTTCTGTGATCTTTCCAATTGCTTCAAATGTTTCTTGGTCTGTAGTGTCCCAAAGCTGAACGCAGTGCTCCAGCAGAAGCCTCACAGCCAGATTGAGTTATGTTACTCTACACATCTTGTAAATAAACATTCAGACATAAATGTAACAATAGCTGTATTCCTAGTGGCATGGTATTGTTTGCTCATTCAACTTAGACTATTGTACAGGTGGCTGTACAGTTAGAATTTTCTATTTGACCTTACTAAATTAAATTCTGTGTTTTTAGATAGTTTTTCAGAATGGTAAGATTAATTTGCATTTTAATATTTTCTTTCAAAGTGTGGCAGTCCCTCTTAATTTTTTGTTGTTTGTACACTGAATATGAATACTCATTATACCCTTGTCTCAAAACCTAGACTGAACTCAAGATAAGTGATTAATTCTTCCACACCCATGAGGAGTTTCTTTCTGTCTGTAGACAGAAGTTGGGTCTTAGTTTTCAGTAATTTGTGTTGCATATCAATTTTTTTTTACTATTAACATTTAGCTGCATAAACATTATTTGTCTAATTTTTTATTTCAGGGATTTTTTTGGCTTATTTTTGTTTTCATGTCCATCCGCTCCAGGTTCAAAGATAATCAGTAATTGTTCTGAGATTGCTTCAGCAAGTTCTCTGCTTTACCTAGAGAATGAGCTGGTTTGAAAACATCCTTAGTTTCTCTAACAATCTATAGCTACTTGCTCCTCTGTTGTAACTCAGTCTCTTATTAATTTTAGTAATGTTAATTATATTAAATGGTGGATCACAGCTGGATTCTTTACTAAAATAAAAAGGCATAAGATTTTCTTTCAGCTTTCTCCTATATTCACAGATATCCTCCATGTTAGTCATATACATTGTACTGTCTCCTGTGAAGTACTGAATTATATGAAAGTAGACAATAACATATGGACATATTTTATAGTCTTTTGTCAGCAACTTCCTCTTACTATTAAGCTCCATAACAGCCTGTAACATGACAATCTAGAAAAGCAGTGGTGTTAAATGGTCTTTATTTACAGTATTTCTTAGCTTCAAAACATGATGTAGTTATACTCTAGACAGATGCTACTTTCCCAGTTACCACATAGATGATATGATGAAGTCTAGAAAGAGATTTGATAAACTATATTTAGATTTTTTTAATTAAGTGCCATTATCATTCAGTATGCAGAAAATAAATGAAACATAGTTTCAGCAACTATATTTCCCTACCTTATTCTTTTACACATATTGGAAATGTTTTTAAAAGATGGAGTCATGATGCTTAAGTCATTATGCTGAAGACAATAATCTACAAGATGGAGGGGCACCCTCATTACACAGTTTTGGAACAAAGCACTAGTATAATTTTCCTATTGGCTAGTTCACAGTTATAGCAAACTCTTTTATGTGCTGAACTGCTGCTCTAGAACCTGTGATCAGTAGACTCAACTGTTTGTCTACTTTAACAGAAATCAAGCCTTTACCACAAAAGTGTGGCATCCTGGCCCACCAAGTGATTGGAAGGCTGACAGAGCCATTCATAAGTAAAGATTTTAGTACAGAGAGAGTGTATTATGGAGAAATGGGGTTTTTATCAGCAAAAGCTTGCTCAGGATCAAGAGTGACTGACTGGTGTATGTGTGATGAAGATTTTGCATGTGTTTATATGATAAATAAGGTGTCTTTTTTTAGAATATTGTATTTTAAGATAAAGTCATCATACTGATGTGATTAATATTCTTTTAGGTTTTGAAGATTTACCTGGTTTATCTGCTAAGGATTTTGTTACACTTGCTATTATACAACATTATATTGACTTTAAAGTGAGTATAGTTCAAGCAAATAATACTATTGTACCTGCGTTCCCAAAAATAGCAAGTATATCTCAGGACACAACAAACAAATAACCCTTCAAAAGCTGTCCCCTATATCACAAGTCACCTATAATTTTACATAGTGAAGGCCAAGTATTCACCAGCAAAAGAAACAATCCCACCCCCAACATTGCATCAATCCCCATCTTCTTGCTTCATACTGCTACGAATGTTTGTGACTATGCAGCAAATAAGACTATAAACTAATGCTAGTTAAAAATAACTTGGAAAATATTAGTTTTAACTGTTTGCCAGATCAAGACAGGAATGTGCCAGGAGTAAGAAATTGGGGGAGAACTGGAAAGTAGGATTGTGTCCTTGTGCGGTAAGGTCAGTTTAAAGGGACACTATTAAAAATGACATTAAAACCACATTTTTATAAAGGTTCTTCTGTGCTTTGCTGTCTTTGCTATCTGTCCCACAAACACTATCCATCCATCCGTCCATCCATCCATCCATCCATTCATTCTGTGTAAAGTTAAGAATGGTGTGCCTATAGGAAACTACAGCAGGTTAACAAGCTTTGTGAGAGCTCAAAAAGATGAGCTCTCACAAAGAATAAGATTATGATAAATGTTTGCTTAGGAACAAAATCTGTGAGAGCTTGCAGTGTTCAGGAAGTGGCAAGACTCAGTCTTTGGTTGATAATTCCAGCTTCTGTTGATGGCTTGTGTTGCAGTTTGCTATAATAATATCTGCAATTTGAGATTTTAAGAAGTAGGCAGTAGGACTCAACACTTTGCTCTTGTAAATTGGTATCTTGAAGCTATTTCTTCTGAATTTCTGTAGTTATCAGCATTCTTGTTGCCCCTCTTTGAATCGAGTTTGGTCTTGGGAAGGCTTAGGGAGGCTTATCATGACTGAATCTGGCATTGTATAGACTAAATGCAGTCTAACCTTGCCTGAAAATTCTAAGAAGTCAAACAACAAAAAGGAGAGAGATGGTTGCTCTATTTTATTTTGAATAATTGGAACTGAAGAATGTGATGAATACCAAATCATATGGTGTATGTTTCACACACAGGTTGGAGAGGTTTGGAGTGAAATATCTGCAGAAATGAAGGAAGAATTCAGGCCTGTTGCAGCAGATGAGAGAATCTTGAACTTTATTTTAGAGCTGTCAGAAAATACTGGAAAAACAATTGTTGCTCTGCAGTCTGAAGTGCTTGAAAGAGAACACCATCAGGAAATTCAGGAAGAGAAAAAATCTTACATGAAAGTAAGACAAAGAATAAATAAGGAAAGCCCACCTAAGCTTTTTTTCCCATTCATGTGCAGATTTTCTTATTATATAATGTTGAGAGTCCTGTACGTGAACAGTGCTTGAAAAGTTTTAATCTGTTTCAGCAGCCAAATTTTAACTTTAAATTAAATTCAGTTAACCTCAGTCCTCCCAGCTTCTATAATTTCCACATTATTTAGTGAGCAACATGAAAAATGAAGCAGTATCATCAGTGATGCATCAGCAATGGTGTAATGAGAAATTATCATTATTTTACTACAGAGTTGCACCCGTGATAATCTGTAGCAGATAACAATACAAAGTACCTGTTACAACTACACCTGCTTCTTAAAGTATAAGTCTCTATTGTAAGCTCTCTTGCTGAATATTCACAGACCTTTATTACTTCAGAAAGTAAAAGCTTTGTGCTTCCCAGCATGCTAAGAATGAGAAGGTATAGACATTTTCCAGCTTTGGTTATAAGGCAAACATTTCATAGTTTTGCTCATCTGTTGTGTCACCCTCTCCTGCTTTCTGAGAAATAAGATCAGTTGGTCCAGTTGTCTGAAATCTCATGGTGGTGTTTTTGAAGGATTGTCCTGCATTATGATAACTGCACTTTTGTCACCTGAACTGATTCTATGTCTTTTATTCAGCATTTGAGAGTAAAAATGCACAGAAGGTACTCCTGAAAGAGCTGGGCCTCGTCCAACATATGTGTTGAAAGAGAGTAAAATTAGTTTGCACAAAGCAAACCTCTTTATTTATAAGTGAAGTGTATAAGTGCAATTTTTAAAGGGCAAGTACTTTACTACATTATTGTCTAGTCTCAGGTGAGAGGGATGACCTAAGGTAGCCAAAGGGGTGGAGGTGAACGTTCTTTGCAAACAGCACAAGCAATGAAATCAGAAGAGATCTGATTCCAGCATTGTGTTGCATGCTGTAAATCTCATTTATATTACAGATCCAAGCTGTCCATACACAGAGAGAACTGATAAATAAATCTTGGGAAGATTTTTTGACTCGGACATCAAGCTATGAGGCATTGAAGGTAAGAAACCTCATGGAGCAAAAAATTCGCAATCATGGTGTATTTATAATAATTGTGAAGTCCCAAACACATTTCTTAATGAATTATAAGGATATTCAAGTAGAAGTGATAGTAAATATTATATTCATAAAGACATAGAAGAGGTAACCATAAGGTGTTTTGGAAAAGTTATACAATCTTTGATTCTTCTGACTGCAATCACAAATTGGGGATCAACATTGTCACTTCGACTTGAGGAGTGGGTGTATATATATGTGTATTTCTTCTAAAACTGTTCAAACTATAAGTCTATTTATTCTTACTTTTCTTTATTTTCTCTAATTCTTCATTCTCTTCTTTTAGTACAGCATCTTTCAAGATGGGAAATATTTTATGATGAAAGGAGTTTCTTCTCGCAATATTTGCACTTTCCCAAAACAACATAAAATACTGTTTGGCAACCAAAGTTGGAAAATGAATGAAATCAGACTTAAAAGAAAAACTCAGGCAGTTAAATTTAATTTTTCTTCATTTCCCAAAGGACTTGCAAAGGAGAACAATTTTCTTCCTATGCAAGCATCTCCCTGGCCTGTGGAAAGTTGTATGCTAGAATTAGAAATGGAAAAGGGACAGAAAAAGGACCTGAAGAACTACAGGCTCATTCGTTTTTTTTACTGAGTTTCTGGGAAGCAGTTTTAGGTACATGAGGAAGGAGATTGGTATAGACTGTCATGAATTTAGCAAGGACAAATCGTGCCTTGCCAACATAGTTGCCTTCTGTGATAAAATTATTTGTTCTGAAAAAAGAGGAAGGGGTATGCCTATTCCCTTGGTTTTGGCAAGTTTTTCATCATGGTCCTGTGTACATTCTTGTAGTCAAAATGGGGATATATTGACTAGATTACATCCAGGTCAACCACAAGCTGTGGGAAAAACTGGCTGGACTTATGGGCTCTAAAGGACAGTGGTCAGTGATTGAAGTTCAACTAGTGGTCAGTTTTGAGTGATAGTCCTCTGAGTTAATTATATGGTTGATAATATAGTGTTGGATTAACATTTTCATTGGTGACTTGGATATTGGATCAGTATCCATCCTCATCAAGTTCAACGTGTGAATGCCCCATCCCTGGAAATGTTTAAGGCCAGGCTGGATGGGGCTCTGAGCAACCTGGTCTGGTGTCCCTGCCCACAGCATGAGAGTTGGAACTAGATAAACTGTAAGGTCCCTTCCAACCCAAATCGTTCTGTGATTCTGCAGTTCTGTGGCACTCAGCTGGAGGAAGCAATCCATACGCTGGGAGGTAGGGGTTGCTATTCAGAAGCTGGACGGATGGGCTGACCAAAAGCTCATGAATTTCTGGAAAATAAAATGTGAAGTCATTCACCTGGGATGTATTGAGATTGTGTTGAGATGGCTCAGTCCAGCTGGGTCTGCCTGGAGAGGCGGCTGTGTGCTCTGCGTGGGGTGAAAGCTGACTGTGAGGCAGCAGTGTGCTCTTGTGGCCCTGAAGGCTCACAGCACCAAGGGCTGCACTGCACAGAGCACAGCCCGCGGGGCACAGCGGGTGGGGATTCCCTTCCCACCCTTGCAGTGCCACGCCCATTTATTCTGATTTTGAGTGAAAGAGTCAAAAAACAGGGGGAGGATACTTAGAATCAAAGGCAGATAGAATTATAACTTCATTTATTTTGTCATGTTGTTTGTATATTTTCAAATGAGTGCAAATGACACAATTAATGCAGATTAAAACAATTTTACCTTTTTCCTGACTATCTTTAGGAAGCAAAAATGCTTCAGAAAAGAATTATAGAGGCTTCCGTAACTAAGGCAAATAGTAAAAGGGAACAAGAATATTCTACTGAAATTCCAAAACTTAATATAACAGTAAGTAATCCTTAATAACAGTTTTATTTTCACTAACAGGTAAGTGGTACGGAGTTTGTTCTGGCTGTATACATGCTGCTGCTTACACTTTCTTAATAACTTTTATGTTGACAAGCTCCAAGTACATAAGAAAGAATCTGTATCTTCTGCAAATCTCCACTTCCTGTTCTGATATAACCTTAGATAAGCACTTGGCCAGAAGGAGATTTAGATCTGCAAATTACCCTGAAAAAGTGCGGGCAAGATGGGCCGTATGCTAGGTGACATGTACCTGTCGTGAGGCAGACATTCATGAAAACCTTGCTGAGGTCAAGACCTGCTCCTTTCATTGTTAAGTACATCTGTGCAACCTTTGATACATCTGTAGAGCTGTCCTTTATCAGTAACATGTCCCTGGCTGCCTGCAGATATGCCACTTGTTGCATCTGTAGAAAACATTTTGTTCTCATTTCTATCAGTTAAATGAAGTGTGAGAAAATAAAAAGCCTCTGTTAAGATCTAATTCACACCTAACAGCATATTTAAGTGTTGAGTTTTGACAAAACAGGGGGGAATCCTCAGTCTAGCCAATAAACTGGTTTTGAGCTAACTGGATTATTTCTGTGTAAGCATCACAGCTAAGGAGGATTTAAGGGAGATAGTTTCTTTGTTGCTTATAAGTTACTCTTAACATGTGAGTAAAAATCAAAAAGAATAAACATGAGGGGTGCTGTTTTCAAACTTGTATGAATGCAAGAGATTCTAATTTGGCCTCTCTGGCATGAATAATAATGACAACTAAGGTGGCTGCAACTTGAAAAGAGGAAGTTCATGTTTGATGTGATGGAGAAGCAAGGAACCTAAGAGGAAGCAAGGGGATTGTCTCAGTGCTGGACTAGGATTTTTTCCCACATTATCTTAAACTTCAGAAAGATATGGAGGGACACATCTGTGAATGCAAGGTGAAGTGGGCTGGAACAATTATTTAGGTACTTGCATAAACAACAGTGAGACTGTTAAACAGCAATATTTTGCAGAAAGTATCTGAAAAAATTTATATAAGAATGAGTAATCTGGAAATTGTTAGTGGAGAGAAATATATTTTCAGATTTTATTTTAAATGCTTGAACTTCAAGCTAAGAATGTTCATATCTTAGAGGGAGAGGATTTAACAAGAAAATACCTTCATGGTTCTACAATCAATATTTCAGTATCTGTAGATAAAAACAAGGAAAAGGTTAGTCCATTTTGCAGAATAGGTATATTGAGAAAACAAATGTATCATTAACATCATATAACATTCCTCAGGTACATTGCTTAGGAGAATTACAAATGACAGACATGGCTGGAAAATTTTTTAATACAACAACCTTCTTCCCTCCTTTCTGCTGCACACCCTCAGCAGGGAGAGATGAAGATTAAGCTAAGATGATTATTGCAAACCAGTCAAAGTCAAGTAATCAAACATGTGAGCCACGTGCACTCAAGGAGTTGCTTTTTTTTAGTAGGTCACTATTAGAAGACAGAGCTGTCACTCTGGGGTATTTATTCCAAGACCCCATCCTATTCAGTATAAAGAGTAGTAATGGATCTAGGAAGGGTATGTGTCTTTCAGTCTTGGAGATTTCCTGGAGCAGTAGTTCTATGCAATTGCAATTTGAGGGAAAGAGTGCCTGTTCTTATTTTTTTTTTTCTTATTTGGAGTAATAAGTAATAATGTATAGTGAAATTCTGAGTTCACAGACTGTGGCTGGCATCCTATACAAATACAAATAACATTGTACACCAAACTTCTGTTGGATAAAGGCTTGATTTTCTTTTTTGCAATTCATAAATCAGACATGAAAGCAGAGAAGCACAGCATATAAAAGTACTTTCTGAAAAAACACTCTCTCCTTTCTTTTGTATTGATGGCAACAAATTGTGAATTTAGTATAAAGGATCATTTTAGTGGCCCTCAGAAACCTCAGCAGGCATCTCCATCAACAATATTATCAAAAGGCAGTTCATGATTTAACTCTCCCTGTCATTTTAAATGCTAGCATGAAAGTCAAGCAATGTATTTTGTATTTCAGGTCGGACCTGGCCACTCTGTAACTGTGCAAAGTAGACCTCGTCAGCGAGTGCCACTGGCTGATACAGACTATGCTCCTAGAAAGTCCTCGGTTTTTAAAGAAGCCTTAAAAAAAGATCAAAATAGATAAAACATTGGACTCAGTCAAGAAAAAATCAGTACCTGTAGAATAGATACTGTTCCAAAGAGAGGTATATTAATCTACCTGTATGTAGATACAAGATAAAATCTGTTTTTAATAACTTGAAAAATTGCTTAGAAATCAAATTGCTTAGAATATCAAAAGAGTAAAATTATATTTTCCCTTAATTAATATAATATGGGGGTGTTTTATTAATAAAGTCCCCTGTACAATATGGTACAAAGGTATGTTAGTCTAGTAATTGGGTGCTATTATCCACTGTCATCAGGTCCACTGTTTTCATTTCCATCTCTTGCTGACACATTCTATACATTGCAGTTTAAGCATCTCATTGAACAAGGTGATAAATCTTCACATAAACACATTTGATTCTTCATTTTCCTGAATGCCATACCCACATCGTTTTTGTCCAAGCCCATTTTGTTTCTTGAATTGCCACTTTTAGCATCAGGACTTCTGACATCCCAGTTTTCACTTAAACATTCACTAAGGAGCTTGTTTGTGCCAACAGTTTCTCCCAGCCTGTTGGAGAGGCCTGCTGGAACATCCTTCTCCAATTGGGTTGCTCAACGCTCTTTAACTGATCTTACTAATCTGATAATTGTTGGATTCTTATTCCCATTGTCTCCAAAAAGAACTCATCTTCTTCCACCTTGGCACCTCTAGAATGCCTACGTGAATTGGTGAGCAGCAGACCTTTGTGTAGATAACTCAGTTTCTGAGATATTTTCTTTTTTCGTTTGCTCAGTGCCAGAATTCACTATGTTACAATAGCACAAGATTCCCTGAGGCTCTTCATTTTAAAACCAGTTGCTGTCCAGTGCTATGGCATAAATTTCTGTGACATTGCAAGCTTTTATGCTGTGACATACAAACTGGCACTTAGAGTCTGTCTTTTTTGCCTGTCAGCAACATCTTGAGAAAAGCACAAACTTTTGCTTTTTTAACTGCCAGCTTGTAAAAAAGGAAATAAATTTGAGCTAAACATGCCACCACTCCAACTCACTTTTTTTACTTCATGAAAGAGGGATGGGATAGGTCTGTGTATAAGTGTGTCTTCAAAATGTTTGTCACATAACAAGACAAACATAGAAGTGGTGGCATTGAAAATAAAGGCAAATAGTTTTGTTTCAAAACTGACTACCTAAATTCTATAAAAAGAAGAACCCTAAGAAAATAATGAAATAAAATAAAATATACATATGAAAAATGGTATTTGAAGTTTAGAAAAATTTCTACATGTATGTTTTCCAAAAATGAGAAAGTTTTTTTCTTATGGGCAGGTCTGTTACACCCTTGTTGAGTAAGAAAGTCATCACATTGTAGAGTAGGAAAGTCATCTAGTACTTAAAGATAGAGAAATTAAATTGAGTTGTGTTAATTTAATTTAACTTTTTATGGTGACCCTTTGCTGACTCATAATTTTTTAATTTTTAACTATAATCTAGTTTCATTATGACATTTTCCCAATACTGTCTGTATAAAGTTTGTTTTATTAAACTAGCCTATTTGTATTTCTTACCTGCCTACAAGAAAGGTTAGCCAAGGTATATAAAGATTCTCTAACTGAAGTCCTCTGTATCAAGTAGTCTTGCTCAGTTTTTTATGTTTATATTTCTCTGACAGCTCTGCAGCAGCCTTGCTGCTTTATTATTGGTTTAGAGAATGTATGGTCTGTTGTCTTTTTACAATTAAAACCAAATGATATATATTTTACTAGGAGACCAAAACCTGTGATGTTTGGAGGGGTTTTTACATGCTTTTTTACATGCACATATGTGTCTCATTACTAGTGGCAGCAAGGCAGAGGCCCATTAAAAATGTAGAGGGACTACATTATGTGAGTCCTTCCAATTTCTGAGCAAAAGCTACAGCAATACACTGTGGCCAAGGTATAGATAAAGAACCATTAACTGGAAATCAGCTTTGCTTATGCAAAAACTTAAAATCAGTCACAAAGTGAGCCCCATGACATTCTCCCACAACTGTATTGTTTCTGCTACAGCCACCCTGACTGCAAATGAGCAGCTGCAAATGCAAATGCTCTTGTTAATTAAGCATTAATGTTAATTAATAATGACTGGAGAATGAAGGGGACAGAATTTCCCCACTTAGATTTGTCCTTCATAAATCAGTACTAACAGAAGGCTCACAGCAGCACAGACAGCATTTTATTTTGCCAGACAGCCATGGACCATAGTTTGGCTGTTGCAGTGGGGAACATACAACACCCAAGAAACTGGGCTTGCTGTCCCTGCTGTAACCCCGGGATGGAAAAAGAGGGAGTACTGTTGGAAGAAAAAATCATCCCATTCACAGTTAATCCTTCATGCTGACATCCCAGGAGTAGTCAGCTGTGGCTTTCCACAGCTCTCATAGATGTACACCATAGCATGTCCACCTGGAATTTGTTTTGCTTCTGCTGCTGCTGTGACCTGGGGTTCATAATCACCTGCCCCTTTGGCAGACACCACAGGGTGACTGTAGCAATTGATTGTTCAGACATTCTGGAAACAGTTACAGTGCATGCTAAGCACTTTTGTGTCTCATAGAAAACTAATTAAAACAGACTTACTGCCTGAAGAAGGATGAAGCTTTTAAAACTGCATATGATACCTTGCTCTGGCTTTCAATTAGAAGACCACTAATAGAGGAAACAATCACTTTAAAATGTTATTATACTTCAGCACTTCTGTAGGTAATCAGTGTAGGTGAACAAGGGGCATTTTTCTATATTATTTATGCCAGTTAAAACTTCTGTTGTAAATGCAATGCAGTACACAGCTTTATAAACTGGATATTGCTGAGGCAGGTTGAGATACTGGCTCTCAAACTGTTGCTCATCATAATGTACCAATTCCTGAAGTTGCTTTGTTTGGGTGTGTAATAAATCCATTTGCTCAAAAATATTATTTCTATCAGCAACTTAAAGTGATGTTCACGGGTCAGAAAAATCTCTCACTACTTTTGTACCCTCCCCAGAATACTGTAGAAGATATATTTTAGAAGATGCAGTTCAATATTGTGTTTACCTAAATGAACATTTACAAATCTGTGAGACTTGTTGGATATTTTACAAACTATATATGAGCCAGGCATGATGTGGGATGTATTTCTTGTTACTTCTGAAGGTTTATGCTGTTACAGCATGAGTACTATTTCCTAAAATAATTAAAACCACCTGTAATCTCATAAAAGGCCTGAACACAACAGGGACTGAACAAGCTCCATTGCCCAAGGAGTAAAGCAGAGAACAGTCAGCATTTCTCAGGTTTTTTTTTAAGCTCAGAAGAATTGGATTAAGTAAGCAGTTAACCTCCTCGAATTATTTTATCCCTGCTCAATGGTTTATACTGAGAGCAGCAGTCAAGTCAGTCTGTCCCTCTTTTGAACCACTTGGTGCATGGGTGCCATCCCAGCTGCAATGCTGCCTGCAATGACAGGGGTGGATTGCATCACTTTATTTGCAGTCTCATGAAAAGCATGTCACGTAGTAGTGTCTTATCAAATAACATGTTAATAGACAAGAAAACTACTGCTATTCAGACCTTGCTGCTTAGAAAAATACTTTAATTAATCCATAGCTTAGACTAAGCAATGATAAAATACAAAGTCTAGACTGCACAGGACATTACAATGGGCATAATCCTTCCCTGTAGCTTAATGTCTCACCTCTTTTTTTTTTTTTTCAGTTCTTAAGGTTAATACTATGTGCAAGACAATGTATAAAATAAATTTGTTTACATTTTCTCTGTTGCATAATGTATAAAAATATTTTGGGTTTCCATCAAAATTAACTTATAAAAAGAGAATTATTGGAAAATGCAAGACTCTACAAAAATATGACACATCCAGACTTTATGTGGGAAAACAAAAGTGTTGACTCAAACCACATTCACACATGGAGTGAGGAGGAAGCAAGCTTAGTAGACTGCAAGACAGGAAAGTAAAAGTGACAGTGTGGGGGTTCATGTACTTATCAGTTTAGGAGTGATTAAGTACTTTATACAAAAAGAAAAGGAAAAAAAAAAGGATTGAACCATGCCAAAGGACTTGTCCAAACATCTACAATACATATTGTGATTTTGTGCTCCTTTGTTTTGATGTTGCCTTGTTTAAGTATCTTCATTTTCTCCCCGTTTGGCCTAGAATGGATTGGTGAAAGCAGACCCTGCAAGAGTATGAAAGACAGGTAGTTATTGTCCAAGCAATATGTTAGAAATGCTATGATTAAATAATCTTCATGTTCATTCCAAGAACCTGAATCATCTGACAGGGTACATAGAAAAAAGCCTGTTGCTGAGGAGGAACGGGGGCAACAGACCTAGGACTGATTAGTAAGATGTAAAGACACCTACATGATCTCAGTTCAGACTCAAACCCGATCATGATGACCAGAACCTGTAACTGTTCAGTGGTTCACAGTGACCATGACATCACATTATATGTCATTAGTTTTACTAGCAAGAATAGGGCTCAAACTGTCAGGGACTGCAGCTTCCCTTCTGCAGAATGATGATTCCCCAAAGCTGAGACTGAACTCCTACTACCAGGGAACTTTCAGTATTATAATTACTTATCAATGTATTGTCATTTATATGCACACAGTGATACACAGAGAATGCAGCATCCATTTCCACACATTTCTACATGCATACCCAGTATTTTTTACACTTTGTTAAATATAGAAATGTAGTACTCTCACTACTAGTGTCTCATGTATTGTGAAAGTAGCTACCATTGAAAGATGCAAACACTTTTGACAAGTAGAGACAGGAAGTTGGAAATTAGTATATTCAGTTGTCTAAAAAATGAAGGGTGAGGATGGAGCCTTGGTTCAGTTTAATGTTAGTACCATATCCTATAACTATAGTTACCTTCTAAAGTTCTGTGTGAGTATGTGGAAGAATATTTGGGAGATGTTAATTGTCTTCTGCCCATTCCATGGGATCTTGAGAGCACACAGTCTACATACATATCCCAGAAGTTCTGGGCTAAGTCATTGAAGAGTTCATTGTGCTTGGGCTTAGGGGATTCCTTTAGGAACATCATGAAGTCCCAGAGAGCAATGACTGTATCTGCTACCTTGAGTTTCTTCATTTCCACCAACCCATGGGATGATACCTCCCAGCACTGATGGTCAATCTCACGCAGGCTTGGAGGAGTTTCTTTTTGATGCTCTAGATTGGCATAAACCAAATTCACTATCAACATACAGCCCAGCTGAAGATACCACCATCGTTTCCATACAAATTCCATACTTGAAGAAGATACCTGAAAAGAAGTGTATAAAATCACAGTGATTCTGATGTTACATAGTTCATTGTCACATAACTCTCATGGGTACCCCAAGAGATAATTTATACATATATTCAGAAAAATACTTTTTTCCCAAACCATGGAATAAATACCAGTCAATGAACTCTAATGCTGGAAGTTAGGTTTGCACCTAGAAATTCTTAATGCCATTTAGAATATGAAAACCCAAGGCAAAAAGTTTGAAGTGACCATAGCCAATGTCTGAACTGCTCCTTGCAACCAGCACTTCTTCCCTTAACCTCCTGTGCTTGGATTGTCACTAAAATCAGGTTAATATCAGATGCTTAAATATTCCTAGTGGTATACTATTTTAAGTTACTGCAAACAAATAACAATTATAAACAGCCAGTCTTTCATGGAAAGTCTGACTCAGAAAGATGGTAATGAAGGAATGGTAAATCAAACTGTACAGTGTATTGGGTGAGTGTAGGCTTCTTGTGAACTCATTCAGCAGCTTTTGCTTCCAAGACTGGAAGAGGGAAAATTCCTTTCTGGCTTATATTAGAAAATTAAGTAAGATTTTGGCATTATTTGGCATTATTATTTCTAGTATATATGCAAAACAGAGAAACTATCTGGAGAATTGGAGATGGAAAGAGCAATGAAACAGGAGGCATAATGAAAACTTCAGATGCTACAGAAGATGTGTTCTTCACTATACAGAGATTACACCTGGGAAAAATCCAGTCTTCCTATGATGTATATTCCATAACCTTATATCAAGTCTAGACAGAACAGCACTAAAATGCCTAATAATTTTTTATCAGCCCTTTCTATCAAGATAAAGTGCAGTGGAACAGGAGAATAAACATAAAGAGGAAACCAATCAAATAAAAAAGACAAGCGCAGGAAGAAGTCTGAAGGAAAAGAAGTCCATCAAAACTTTCAGACAGTGCCCCTTATTTTGGTATCCTAAATCAATTCCATTTTAAGTACTTGGTGCCATGCTTATTCCCACAGTTTCCAATTCAGAGTGTAAAATATAATTACAAAAATGATTTTGGGCAGCTGTACAAATTTTACTGGGAATTTGGCCAGAATTGCAAGTGTGCTCTTCCACTCAAAATATCTCTAGGCACTGTCAATAATAAAAATTAGTCTGTGATATCTTCAAAGTGCTAACACACTGACATCCTTTCTGCAACTCCTAGTGATGCAATTAAAGAGAGAATAATCCATAGATCATACAACATCTATGCAGAATGTAAGAATACAGAGTTGGGGTGACACCATGGAGTTCACAGTCACACCAAACCGGGTCAGGAACCAGGACAGCTTGAAATAGGCCTTTTTGCTGTGGCCTCAGGGTCCTGGGATGATTTTTTGTTAGAATGTGGAATCACACTGCTGCAGCCACCTGAGATCCCTAGTCATGAATTCCTTTACTTCAGCTTCAGAACCCAAGGAACTGAGCCAGACAGATACCCCCAACCTAGCTCCTTCCTAAATCCCCGGGCCAGCTACATCTCAGCAGGCAGCAGGATTGCCTGCCTCAGCATCCCGAGAGCTTATCAACATCCCTTAGTTTCTCTTCTTTGGGTTCTTAGAAAACTGGTTCCAGCAAACAGGTAGGGATGGAAATGCTTCTCTTTTCATTTCCACTTCACTAGGCACCAGCATGCAGAGGAAGGACACATTGGCAATTTCCTACAAAGTTGGAAGCCAGGAACCACCAACATTTTGAGTTGTTCTGATATCATGTTTTAATCAAGCTAAAAATTGAAATGCTAAAGGCCCATTTGAACAGCACAAACAGGAGCAGAGACCAAAACAAACCTAAGAGACTTTGAACTTGTAACTCCCACTATTCAGTACAAGAGAGAGGAATTTCACAAAGGCAGGAACTAAAGAGCCACAGCAGAAGTTGTACTTACAGTATTTAAGCGAGGAGATGGAAAACAGTAGCCTTGAAAAACAGAAGTCAGCCACTTGAAGGTATAGAAAGACATTCATGAGAGGGCTGCAAGTGCCTGGCAGCTGCTTGATGCTCCGAGGATGCCGAGGTTACAGTGCACAGGGACGAGTGTGCCACTGGCAAAGCAGCAGCAGCAGCAGAGCTCAGGTGGGTGGAAGGTGGAGGGAGCTGTGGCAGCCCCACCTCTTTCTGCAGCAGCACCCAGTGTCAGCCCGGGCTGGGCTGGGGCCTCACCTGAGGGACTGCCTTCGGGTGAGGGAAGAGGAGGGGCAGAGGGCTGGCAGAAGGGGGGAACACAATGGATAGCAAATCTTTCTCCTAATCAGGAACATGAACACTCATTTCATAAACTCCCATTCATAAACCTATGTTTCCACGCATGTTCCTGTTTGCCTGCCAGAACATGCAGGGACAACGTTCAAAGTAGTGAAAAAGAACAAATGTGGGGTAAAATTGGGTCTGTTAGGGTTTCACAACATGCTTTGGTGGAGTTCAGCATGACAGGAACAGTCAGACAGTTTTTTCAAGTAGAAATGTAGTAATTTCTGTATAAAAACCAATCTATACAATGCTTAAGCACAAATACAAATCTGTTCTGAAATGACATTGTTCACAATAATTATGTATCTTGAAGCCTTACCAGCTAAGTTACGTCAACACTGTTTCAAAATCTTGCTTCAAAAATTTACCCATGTTTGAACGTACACAACTAAATAGAAGGAAATATCTGGAAGAATGGAATATAGTTCGCTTCTCTCTGAACTCATTGTATCATTAAAAGGGGCTAAAGCTCTATTAGATGTAATTATTCCTTTAAATTCTAAGGCAGTGTTCATAAAAAAGGAATTAAAGCATTAGAAGGCGTTACAAGGAACCTACCTTTAAGCGAGCTCCTTTGTATCACTAATAAAAAACAGCCTTCAGTAAGTTTTCAAGTAAAGAAAAATTTTCCTTTTTGTTTGCATTATGCACTATCAAATTTATTAGTGTTGTCAATCTCACAGTGAAACTGCCAAAATTCCAAAAGCATTTAAAGGCATGTAAAGAGATGGGTAGTTCCACAGCTGCCTGGCTGTGGCATCAATCCCTTCTCATTTCATTCCTGCTAAAAATATCTTGGTGTAGTAGCACAGGATACTGTGCAAAACAAACACTGATTTCCTTCTACTCCAACAGCCACTGAAGGCAGCCTTTGCTCATATTTCTTCGTCCTGCAGATTCATTTTTATCACTCTCCTCTTGTTTTTCCTTTTTCTAGTTAAATCCACCATTTTTAGTCTTAAAACAAGGTACTCACAGAACACACCTATAGAAATCAAAATGCTGAGGAATAGATTTTTTTTGGAAAATCTTTTCAAATAAAAATACCTTTTTTAAAAATGCCACCTCCTCAACAATGTTCTCTTAGGAATCTACATGAAGATTAATTGATAATATCTAAAAAATCACATCTCTAAGTGAAAAAGGTTCTGAAGGCTGACTTCTATATTTTATTTTCCTTTCTGATGTTATCCACTTTGTTAGTCATGCCCTGAGGGATCATCACCTGTGGGGGAATGCCACCTGGAACAAGGATGAACCCATGAATTCAAGTGAGCAGAGATCAAACTTATTGGCAACTAACAGTCCTGTGAAATGTTACATGAAGTTTGTAGGATGGAAACATCATGAAGTCAGTCACTGACCATATTTATTCAGTTAGTCACTCAAATTTCTAATTCAGAACAAGAAAAGTCATTGAAAGTCAAGAAAAATCAATCTGTGACCACCTGTGTAAAATCTAACATATCTGAAAGCTATATAAAGGCTTGGGCTGAAGGGGAAAGTCCTTAAAGCAGACAATTTATCCATGTCTTTTGGAAATGTTTTTTTGAGATAATGACTAAATATAAATGGGATTTAGAGAAAAACTTGTGTTGTGTTCTTAATTCTGCAGGGCTTCCAAAAGAATTCCAGAGCTACAGCATACAGCATACATACAAACCCAAGCACTCCAGCACAGCTGCTTGACACTGAATTTTATTAGATGGCTCATATGGCCCATAGTAAAAGTATTTCTTTGATTTTTAGTTTTTTAGTTGATAGCTGAATCTGGGCAAAATAAAATGTTTCCCCTCATTTCCCAACATTGATATCTTTCCATGGCATGTGTTTTAAAGTGTTGTACTTCCATTTATTCCTTCTATTATGGCAGCTGAGGTGCTTCCATCTAGTGGGACTTTTTTGTATGGAGTGTATCCTTGGTATTGGTTAAATCTCTTTATCTTTCTCCATAAAACTGTAAAATTAATACATCAATATTTTACAGTATTTGGACCTTGGGTATGTTGGTGAAGTTATTTCTCTCAATTAGAAAGACCATTATGCAAACTTACCAGCTGTGTGCATGTTCAGAAAGGCAAGGAAAGAAAAACTGACTTTCATTTTTTGATTATTTCAACTCTATGTTAAATAAAGCTGTATTGCTAAAATATTTCAGCTTAATTTCTACATATTTCCATCGAAGTTAGTTCTTTTCTAGACTGAGAAAAACACCACATAAAGCACAAATTTCAAAAAACTGCTGGTGGACGTTTTAAAATTGTTGGGGGAAGAGATTTTATGGCTTCTTCTTGTTAGAGTTGATGACAGTACACTACTTAGTAATTTATACCATGACAGAAAATAAACAGAGGAGTAAAACTGTGATTTGAGGTAGCTGTAGCCTTGTGATTTTCAAGCAATCATATACAAATACATGAAGTACACAGTGAGAATGAAAGAGCAGGAACTGAAGCATTACTTATCATGAAACTCAGAATATGCATTGACTATGTATAAGTCAGTTTAGAAACCTTTAAAATGTACCAGCCTTTTGTGACTGAATTACATATATATATATATATATCTCTGTGACACAGGGACACTTGTACGTAAACAGGATTGATTCACTGAGGATAAAGAATTGAGTCACCCTCTGCATCACTGATTAGCAGCTTCTGAAGTAAAAAATGACAGAGTGATGTTCTGCCATCAGGCTTGACAATGAAGTGCTCACAGCCCAGTTACTGAAGATCAAGTATGACACACCCAATGCAAACAGGAAAGAAAGGTGATAGACTCAGTCCTGCCCTGGCAAACAGAGTCTCTTCAGGAGACCAGATAAATTTATGAAGTCAGGTATTTGGACAATGAATCATCTAAATATCCTCAGACTTCAGAGTGTTAAATGATTCTGTTTCAGTAATTCTTAGCATCATGTATGTGTGATGAGCCACTTAATGTTATTAAAGGATCCAGAAAATGCACAATGCCACATTTCAAATGGAATGTTGCTTAATTCCCTGCTGGCATGAGCTTGTTGGCATAAACCAGCCCTCTGTTGAAACAAATCTAGTGTTATACCAATAAATTTAACACCTTCAACTCATAACATATAGGAGACCAGCTTTTCTCTATTTCTGTTTTTTGAGGTCAAGTTGTGGATTGATTACATGAGATGAATTAACACTGGTTAGTAGCTCTGCTGACATCTCTGGGCCAGTCCACACATTAACACATTAACCTCCTGCTGCATGTTAAGAAAGTGCAGCACACTGAATTTAAGGCTTTGTTAAGTGGATCAGCTTCAGACCAGGCTGCTCTTAACAGGTGTAAGGACTAAATCCAAACACTGTGTACCACAAAAGCATAGCACAGCACAGAACCAGGGTGTGATTTGATACATACTTGTACTGGTATCCAAGGAGGGCTCTGAGCCTGTGACTTAATCCTTGAAGAACTATCTACAATTTACCTGTGTTTTTTCATCTCACTTAAATGTTCTTTTGCTTATTTCCTTCTTTCTATTCTTTTCTATAGAATGCTGACATCATATGCTTTACTGAAGTCACAGTAACACAGTCTAACTGTAGCATTCATAAGGACTTCTGAATCTTGCCTACTATTCAGAAAAAACTGACAAATCCTTCCCATGTTATTAATCATAAATCTGGACAAAATGTTCTGCTGTTTGTACTATGAATTGGCATGGTAACACAGAACAGGAAGATCCTCCTGAATGATAGGGACTAGTTCCCTGCCACTACAAAAAAACCTCTGTTGTACAATCACCTCATACATTTATCAAGTGCCATATTAAAAATAGAAATATTTTTGTTCCCACTAATTCCATGGAAAAGCAGTTTCATTAGTCAATTGCAGTAATTACTAGAAACATTATTCTGGTTTCCTGATATATTTATTACTGAATAGTACATATTTGTTTGTTCTTGTGTCTTTCCCCTTCATTTAAATGGTTTTCATCCTTCATGTTTACTTTCCTGATATATTTATAGACAGCACTTGTGTTTTCTCTCTGGTTTTGTTTTATTGCAGTAAACAAGCTGAGCCATCCTAAGATCTGTTTTTTTGAAAGGCTCTCAAGGTCTCTGGTGATGAACCCGACTTCCCTCTAGCCCTCTCTTAGTTCAACCCTAGCTCAGCTATAGAACAATTGATTAGGTTTTCACAGAACCCCCAATGAGATTTTACCAGGGCCTTACACAATGACCTTAATAGCTCCCTACATTAAATGAAATCCATCTCCTGAGATACTTCTTGTGGTGGTTTAACCCCAGCCAGAAACTAAGCACCATGCAGCTGCTCCCTCACAAGCAGGATGGGGCAAAGAGTTGGAAGTGTAAAAGTGAGAAAACTTGTGCATTGAGATACAGTTTAATAGGGAAAGCAAAAGCTGTGCAGCAAACAAAGCAAAACAAGGAATTTATTCACAAATTCCCATGGGCAGGCTGGTGTTCAGCCATCTCCAGAAAAGCAGGGCCCTGTCGCACATAACAGTGACTTGGGAAGACAAACACCGTGAATTCAAACTTCTTCTTTCCCTGGCCTTTTTTATTGATCATGATGCCACATGGTATGGGATATGCTTTGGTCACCTGGGGCCAGCTTTCCTGGCTGGGTCCCTTCCCAGTTTCCCATGAACTCACAGCCCACTCACCGATGGAGCAGGGTGAAGAGCAGAAAAGGTCTTGGCTCCATGCAAGCCCTGCTCAGCAAGAACTAAAAAATTCCCTGCATTATCAACACTCAGCACAAATCCAAACCACAGCCCCATTCAAGTCACTGAAAAAACAAACAAACAAACAAACAAACAAATCTGTCCCAGCCAGAAGTAGCAGATTTCTGTACCTATGGTGATTCCTAAGTATATCTAATTTCCAACATGAGCATGCTCTTAATGATTTTATCAGGACTACTACAAAAAATATCAAATAAGGCCATCCTAAAACAAACCCTTTAAGCCTGACATCTTTCCTTTCAACTTTATATGTCTATTTCATTTTTCAGTTTATCTCCTAACCCAAATATGCTCATTCCTTCGCAGGTGATACCATATCAAATGTTTTTGGGAATTAATACAGCAAATTTGAGTTTTTCCAAAGCTTTGCAGTGAGACTGAGACCAGGTTTCAGAGTTTGAGGTTGGCCAGGTCACTTTTCTTCTTTTCAAAGATAAGCAATTACAGTCCAAGTTCAGCTGACCTAACTTCAAAGACAGAGAGAGAGAGAGAGATGATCACAGGGAGCTGTTCATGATGTGGTTTGACCTCTGGAGACATCTGAGTATAGAAGAGGAGTCTCAGCCTGCAAGCCCTCAGTTAGATGCCTCAAGGACAAGGCCAGGCCCACATTTGCTACTTTCCAGTCATGACATCCTTAACTGATCACTTCAAAACACTTCCCATTAGATTTTCCATATTACCTGCTTCAGGACTGTGGATGTGGTCCCCATGATTTGAAAGCACAACATGGGAGTTCTGAATTTTTTGCTGTGGTAATAATTTCTGTTCTGTCATTCACATGAACTTAAATGTTCTGCTGGGCCATTTAGAATGTATAAGGCATACCACTGTTTTCTAAATGTTTTAAACATTGTTTGATTATGTAGCAGATAACATGCATTGTTAAAGTTATTTTTAGTATTAAATTACTGTAAATGGTAATGATTCTTCTCAGGCAGCTAACAGGTGCAATCAAGAATGTAAAACCTTGTGGAAAAGCTGTAAGAATGAATAGAAAAATATTTACTTTTTGATGAGGATTAGTGCTTAAAAAAAACCACAAAAAAACTAAAAACATGCTCATATTGTCTTAAGAAATATTTATCTACAAAATAGAGGCTTATGAAAGAACTTGGGGGTGATTTTTCTCCTCTGCTCTGCTCTTGTGAGACTCCACCTGGAACACTGTGTGCAGTTCTGCTGCCCCCCACACAAGAAGGACATTGAGATGTTGAAGCAAGCCCAGAAGAGGCTATGAAGTTACTAAGGGGAATGGAGCATCTCCCCTCTGAAGACAGGCCAGGAAAATTTGGGCTGTTTGGCCTGGTGAAGATTGTGTCAAGACTTCCTAGTAACCTTCAGGTATGTGGAGTGGCCTTACAGGGAAGCTGGAGAGGGACTTATCTGGAGCTGTGGTGATGGTACAAGGGGCAATAGGTTCAAACCAAAAGAGGGAATATTTAGGTTAGATACACAGAAAACATCCTTTACTGTGAGGGTGGTGAGGCACTGGCACATGTTGCCCAGAGAAGATGTGGATGCTGCATCCCTGGAAATGTTCAAGGCCAGGTTGATGGGCTTTGGAGCAACCTGGTCTAGTTGAAGGTGTCCCTACTCATGACAGGAGGATTGGAACTGGATGATCTCTAAGGTCCTTTCCAATACAAACCACTATATGACTATGATTTTTTCACCAATTTTACTCTTTAGACCTTACTGATGTCATGATTTACAAAATAATTTCTTATTCATGACCATTTAAAAAATGCTAATCACTTTAAGCCTTATTAAAACCATGTATTTTTAACTGTCATACTTATCCTGAAAATTAGCATAATTTAAAGATCAGGTCTCATTTTCCTGAAGGAGAGCACACCAGCAATATGACCAAGAGCTTTTAAAGGCTCCAGCTGCATGGGGACAGCAAACAGCAGACGCTGTCTCGAGTCAGCTCACAGGTTCCAAGGAGAATACACTGCTAGAGAGTGCTGCTAACCAAAACCTGGCTGCTGCTGCAGCTGGGGACTCCTGATGCTGCCAGTTTAGGGACTCTCTAAACACGGGCAGAGCCAGGTTTCTAAACCTCTCCTTTCCACAGGAGACATCGTTTATTCTGTGCAGGGTGCGAGGTGGAAGTTCTCCACAAATCAAGCAAACCAATTCTCAAAACTTTACACTATACATACATTTTAGCAAGCAAAGTCAGTTCATTGGCTACACGTTATCTAGTTATTAATCAGTATCCTATATTCTGTTGCTTAAGTTATTATTCCCTTTCCTTTCGTAATTAGTCCACACGCTCAGTCTTCTGTTCTTTTGGTTTGGTGTACTGGTGGTCGCCACCTCCCACTGCCGGATTCTAAAGCCCGCGAAGTGGCACCAATCCCTTGCATTACAAAGGGTACGGGGAGCTGTGGCGCCAGCCAAGGGACAAGAGACACTGCAGGTGACAAGAGATGGCCAGTGACATAGCAGGAGCCGACGACTCAAAAGGAACGTGCGATAAAAGCGCAGGTGGTCCTTTGCCCAGGGTCCCTCCTTTGAGGTTACGAGACCTGTTTCACAGATGAGGCAGGACCCTGTTTCACAGCCCCTTTCTCATCCTCTGGAACTCTCCGGACGATTTGCTGACTCCTTCTGGCTCTGCGGGTCTCGGCGTCGCTGCCGCCCGAGGCGCGGGGCCGGCCGTGGCAGGCAGCGAGCCCAGCCCAGCCCAGCC
>WBNO01026721.1:138788-150720 GCA_013400575.1 Peucedramus taeniatus | reverse complement strand
GGCCCGCCGGCGATGTCCCGCCGTGGCGGCACACGCGGGTCTCCGGCGCCCGGGCTCACTCGGCCCGGCCCGCTGCCCTGCGCGCCGTGAGGTGTCGCTGCCGGGGAAGACATGCCAAACATTGAATAAAAACAATACGCTCTCCTTTCTGAAGATGCATCTATTACAATGAAAGATCATTCCAAGCGATTTTACACACGTTTCTGTGAAGCGAAGTATAAACAGAACGTGTTAAGTGATGTTGAAACTGTTGTTTTATTAGTACAGCAACTTCATAGACGATTTGCGGGTGTATGTGAGAGGAGGAACTGGTGGAATGGGTTATCCTAATCTGGGAGGGGAAGGAGGAAGAGGTGGTGATGTCTGGTTCGTCGCCCGAGAAAGGACCACCCTAAAGAGCATTAGGGAGAAATATCCCCAGAAGCGATTTGTAGCTGGAACAGGAGCCAACAGCAGGTAAGAATCTATTTAATGAAAGTTGTTACTTACAACTTTTCCAGAAAGCAAAATATCAGCTTAAGGTACTAAGTCTGGTTTAATTTCTCCCAGTGTTAAAGCTCTAAAAGGTGAAAAAGGAAAAGATTGTGAAGTTCATGTGCCTTTGGGAATTTCAGTTCTTGATGATGATGGCAAACAGATTGGTAAGAACCTTTGCTTTGTTTTAAGGTATCTAATGTTTGTCACATTTATTGATAACATCTAGTGAATTTCTAATACTAGGATGTTTTAAGGTTACACGTTTTCCAAAATATGTCTCTGTTTTTCTTTGTTTGGCCAAAGAGTTGACAAATACACTGTAAAAATTGTTGGAAAAGCAGGAACCCCTTCCAAAAATTAGTATTCAAGTCCTTTGCTGTTGAAAACAAGTTAAAGGCTGGAAGCCATACTGATCCTCCACAGAGCCATTCACGTCCTCACATAAGTTGTGTCTCCATAGTAAGTGTCCCTTTATCTTTACTGACTTACGAAAATGCATAAAAGACAAACGTCCTTGCTGAACGTCAACATTTTAGGTTATTTAAAATGCATATCTGTTTTTTACTCCCCAGGAAGATCTCTTTCAATACTCTTGGAATAGCTCTCCAATGGTTCCTTTGCAGTTTCTCAGAGTTTTTCTTTTCAGACTGTTTAGAATTAAAACTGAATTCCCAAATTGCCCTGGTTTGGATGTTTAACTACACTGGATGTATTGCAAGATTTGTTCATGATGCAGGCATATCAGGGGGCTAAAGATAGCCAAGTGTTGTGCTATTTTTTTGTTGTTTTAATTATTCTAACCCTAAGGGAGATATCATAGTCTGCATCTTAATGGAAAAATATGAACCATTTGAAGGGAGCCACATCTCTATCAGTGCATATTTTTCCTTGCATTCTTGAATTCAGATATTGGAGGGTTCAGAACCTCCATCTTGGCCATACTTTGCCTGCCTGCAGTTTTCTTGAGGTGACTGATTGTATGACAGAGGAGAATACTGGGATGTGATGGCTTTCATTTGTTACCAAACAAGGAAAATCACCATGACCTTGAGGACACAGTTCTTGCAAGGAAGCATACACAAAATTGTCTAATAACTGGAGACATTTAAATGGAAAATCACAACTGAACTACTGCAGGAGATTGTGTTTTTTCACTAACAAATTTATTTTCAGGAGAGCTTAATGCAGCAGGAGAGAGATTCTTAGCAGCTCGTGGAGGCCTTGGAGGCTCTTTGGCTACAAACTTTCTGCCTTGCAAAGGTCAGAGGAGAACTGTTCACCTTGATTTGAAACTTATAGCAGATGTTGGCTTAGTTGGGAAAGTACGGTAGTTTGAAAACTAATATTAGAAAACAAAGTAGAACATTTCAAATTCAAAGAAATTTGAGAGTTTGGATGATGAGTGTTAATTGTGCATTTGCATTGTCACCTAAGTTATTTGCAATTTGAAAAAATCAGATTGAGTTTGAAGCTATTGAAATTAATTTTAACATTTGAAAGAATTTGTTATGTTTTGGTGAGTGAAGGGCTTCATGAATCAGGATAGTACATAATTAGTAATATAATTGTATTTAACAATTGCAGTGATGGCCACAGTGTTATTAGCACAATATTTATTAAGTAAGAAGGTGCAAAACAGAGGCAAGAACACTGCATATTGCATGTTTAACTTCATGGCACTGGCACAAGTAGATCCTTTCAGTAGCAATTCTGGAGAGAGTTCCAAAGGCTGTGTTTCCTGCTCTCCTAAAAAAACAGCTTGCAATGTTGGAAGGAAGTAATTACAAACTAGAACAGTAGGACTTGCATATTGATGTTGCTGCTTTATAACAATGCAGATAAATATATTTTTATTTGGAGAAAGCTTTCAACAGCCTGCAATTGTAGTGTAGTACAACTATTGTTTCATTCAGCATCTGCTAACATAAATCAGCCCTGTGATCCTTATTAATAAAAAAACATAGGAAATATGAAATGATGAGTTTGAGGTGGAAATAGTCTAGTTGGTATATACCAATAGAAAATGGAAACTTGAAGACAGATTGATACACTAACTATATTTTTCTTTTTTTGTTATTAGGACAATATAAAATTTCTCTAAAGTTACATAATTTTCAATTGGTCTTCAGTAATTACATGACAGAATTTTTTTCTTGTTTTGATCAGTGTGAAAGTACAGGAGTTTTATGATGCTGATGCTTCTTTAATCTTGTATTTCAGCTGACAGTTGGCCTTCAAAATGGATACAAAAATCATTATCAGTCAATTAGAGAAGCATATAATTTTGTTATTGAGAATATGAATCAGCCTCTAATAGTTTGTGGTTGTACTTTGATCTCTTTGTGTTTGCTATTTTTGCCTTTTTTGTGAGAGGTTTTCTATTAGATCAGGTAAAAAAAAAAAGTAGACTTGAGAAAGGCCCATCAAGTTTGGGTACAGGTTGTGATGTGTTAGTCTAGGTTGCAATTTAAACTTCAAAGAACATATTCTACTTCAGTGGAAACAAAGTGCTTTCTTGGGTATATTACCAGAGTAACCTTCTGGAATGTCTTTAAGGCACCTTTCAACATCAGAGTGTATGAAAACTGCACTCAATACTTTCCCTATTATAACAAGAGTCATTAGGTTGCTTTCTTTTTTTAAAGAAAGATTTATGTACAGCCCCCTTATAAGGGCCTGTAATATAGTACCAGCCTTGTTAACAGGCCATGGTTCTCCATGTATTCAAGTGGAATATTTGGTTTTCTGTGGGACACCTGCCTTTGTATCTTGCATTGAGTCTTGTATCTTGTGTTGAGTTGCCTGTAGACAGAGTTTTCTTTAATCATTCTGAGATGAATATTTTTGAATTTGTAAATCCAGCTGGTAAGATGTATTTGCATGACAGCTTTTTAGAATGCAAGCATAATTTACAAAATTAGCTATAGCATGTGAAGAGTGAATCCAAGCATACCTGGATGGTAATGCTGTATTTCTGTCTGAGTGACTTTGAAAGATTTCCCTTAAATATATTACACATGTATTTACATAACTCTCCTGCCTGCATCCTTAGGAAGCATTGTTGGATTTAGAAAAATCATTCCTGTTTGATGTCAAAAAGTAAATCATAATGATCTGGGGCTTGTTTGTTTTGTAAAAAACCACAATAGTCTGAGTAAATGAGTGCGAAAATTAGTTGATAGCATCAAAGAATATGTTTGGAAATAAATATACAGGAAACATATAGGTGTTTATTCAGTGTATCAATCCTGACTTTTCTTCTAGGTTTCCAAATGCAGGAAAATCATCCTTATTAAGCAAGATTTCTCATGCCAAACCTGAGATTGCAAATTATGCATGTAAGTTCATACTCTTATTTTTAGAGCAGTAATATTTCTTGAGAGCAAGAAGTCTTTTCGCTGACTTGCTTATAGTAAAGGTTTATAATAAAGAATAGGGTATAGCAATGTTGGCTGGCTTTTTAATTATAAGAAATACTTCAAGGAGATACTTGCTGCCTCAGTGTCCAGTTCCTTTACCCACCTCAGTTTTTCATGTATACACCCCCATAATGCTTCAACCTGTTGATGCAGGGTTTATTTAATATTTATTTTTGTCTCAGCCCATTTTATTGCAACTGTGACTCTCTGTGGTGTGCAATATCCTCAGTCTATGGAATATGTACTGTCAAGTTCCTTTGCCTAAACACCTTGTATGCTTTAGAACTTGCTCCCACTTGCAACGGAGAAGATTTTGGGGTTTTAATCTGTCGACTGAAAAATGGACAGAAATTTTTTATTATTTTTCTATCAGTAAGTTAGAATTAGTTGTCTGATCTTCTTTAATTAAAAAGAGTGCAAGTACTGGTAATTCCTACCCACCTTTTTGCACCATTCCCAATTCTGTACAGCCTTTTCTCAGTTTGAAGAGTCCTATCTCACTTTACCTTTCATTGTTTTATCTCTGTTTGGAAGCTAATCCATAGTCTAGGCAATAGTTTTTGTGTCTGAGACTTCTCTACCTTCGCTGTTTCCATTTTGGGATGACTGGAGCAGAACTGCAGAAAGAGATAAGACTTGGTGAAGCACTGGGTCTTTTTGTGGTCTAATTTTTATTTTGCTTTTTCTTTATTCCTTTTCCTTTTTTTTTTTTTTTTGCTACTGAACATTTGTTTAATTTATGTACATTGAGAAAGGTCTACAATATTTAAATATTTTGTAACTTTAACATTTTTTAAACGTTAAAACCAGTTTTGTTTTCTTCCTGTCCCCTTGCCACAGTCACAACAATACAGCCTGAACTAGGGAAGATCATGTATGCGGATTATAAGCAGGTTGGTATGAAACTTCACTCTGATTGTTTGTTAAAGTTACAGCTTACGTTACGTAACAGAATTTCAGAGAGAGAGTGAAAACTTGTAGGTCTTTTCATGAAATCTTGTCGGTATTTTCATATGCGTATCTATAATGTGTACATGTCAAATGCAATTACACGGGCTTAACAGAACTTGTGAGAAAAGTAGTTTTATGAAGAAATAATAAGAGAGTTTCATAGCCAAATACATGTTTATGATGTAGAGCTTATTTCAAGTCACTTTAATAAATGGCTTCTCATTTTCCCTTACCTTCCTTCTGTGGTTCTAATCCTGGCTTACAGTCTTAGAGGTATGAAATTGTTTATGGAATTGAGGTTGCTGTGTCCTAGTATACTCTTATAAGTTTAGGACTTGGAAAAAAATCACTGTTTCAAAGACCAGCCTGTTATTTTTTATTTACAAGAAGCAAATTTCTTGCAACTTGCCTATACAGAGAGCTCTGTACTGAGTAATTTTCAGAATGCAAATAGTGGCAGATTTGTCCAATAGCTGAAGATCTACATTAGTGAATGGCAGGGAGTTTTGTGATTATAACCCTGCTACCATAACTTCTTGTTATGACTTTCAAGGTTGGCTGTTCTAACTTTCTTTTAGGGTTTTTTTGTCTTTGTGGGGTTTTTGTTGGTTTGGTTTGTTTTTTAGGGGCATAGGGTTTATTTTGTTTGGTGGGCTGGGTTTTTTAATTAAAAACTGAAATAGTATGACGCGATAGTGATTACCTGAACAGGCAGGATAGTGCACTACCTGAGAGGTGAGACACCTGGGTCCAGTTCCTTTTGTGGTAGGCTGTGGTTGTCAAAGACTGGTGGAGTTATGGCCCTACCACTTTAATTTTTGTGAACTCTGTTCCACCCAGTTTCTTCAGATAAAAGTTGTCAGATAATTGTGCAGTGCCTGGAATCCTTTCTACAGTATCCACTGATGGGGAAACCAGTGCTAAATGGGACTAGAGAGGATAATAGATTTTGGACCCTAGCTTCACTTAAAAGTTGCAGCAAACATTTTCATTCCTCAAGCTTGAATCTTCTTTGATGTGCTTTTACTTTGTTTTTGAAGTGTATGATACATGCAGCACTGGACTCATCACTTTCAAGATAAAAGGCGAGTGCATTAAAGGGTTTCAGATGAGTTAACCAGAAAAACATAACCCTCAGATATGAAAAGATAAAAAACTACTGTTTTTACTTTCAGAACCAATAATGCTAGGGAGATTCAGTAGCTGATGCTTGAAACCTTCATTTGATAAACTTCAAGTAAACTGTGTATTAAAGAAAGTAAGTCTAGTTTGTCTGCTTCCCTGTAGAGATGCAATATGTCTATCTGCTAGTTTAGGGTAGCTTATCCTAGAAAGCTATGCTGCAAATAAACAGGATTTTTCATAACCCTTTCCAAAAACTGTCTACCATGAATGAGGATCTCTTGCTTATACTGGTGTGTTTTTCTCCAGCAAGAGATCTACTTGCGCTTCTGCCTTTCTTTTCTGAAGTATTTTCTTATCACAGCCAGTGATCCTTATTGTTGGCCATTTCTACAGCTCATGGTTTTTATACCACAGTGTTGGGGGCCATATCGGAATTATATGGACAAAATACCTGATTTCTAGAGTTGAGGGAGCTAGGGGTTGTTATCATGGGGAACTTCTGGGAGCAAGAGGAAGTATTCTCTGTATTGCAAGTGCTGAAACCAAAACAACGTAAGCAATGTAATTAAGAGCAATAATTGAGGTGTCTTTTCTGTATCACTCGAAGGACAATGACTCATTTTTTCCTATAGAACATTGATATTTTCAAAGAGATATGTAACAATTTGCTCATTTTATCTTAGTACAATATAAAAAAGAAAATATGTGCAAATTTCCTAGTGCTGTCGTTACTTCTTGGAAAAAAAAAAGATACAGAAGTAGAGGATCTCAGTAGAGTTAGGTTTCAGGTTTGAGTGTCAGATCATGAAAACTAGCAGAATCACTTACTTTTTCTACCAGAGTATCTGAGCTGCCTTCTGCAATAAGTAGCACACTGGAAATTTTATGGTATGCTGGCTTCAGGCATTGTTCAATTTAATCCAATTGCTGTCTAAATGGGCATTAGATAGATTTGAAGATCCTACCTTTGCTCTTCTTTACTCTCTCTCTTAGCTTTCTGTGACTTACTGAGTAGCTGTTTTGGGAGTTTCGTTATCATTCTGCTCTTTTTTCAGTCTGCCTCAGCTGTTCAACAGCCCTTTCAGTCAGCAGAGAAAATGACAAGGTCCCTGTCCATTGTGGCAGTCTTTGCTGGGCTTCGGCTGGAAGCTGATTGATTAATCAAAGTCTCATTTGAGCTGAAGAACAGAAATCAAATGCTTGTATCTTCTCATGCTCAGGGGAGCAGTGTTAAGTGGAATTGTATTTGGAGTAATGATACTCTGTAGCCACAAGGAACAGACTTTATTTGCTTTCTCAGTGACAGTTTGAATTCTATACAAATGTGATAGCCTAAGCTTCCCACCTTTCAGAGTCTGTTTTATTCTCAGGTAATAGCTAAATTTTGTAAGATCTCTGCTGAGGTATTATTACCCTCTATTTTGTACTTTGCAGACAGCTATGAAAAATAGGGAGACCATGAGGAGCACCAGGTCTGTTTAATAGCAGCATTTTGTTTATTCTGCTTCTAATGATAGACTTTAAATATATTGAAACAGCCAATGCATATTGTTTTGCTTAGGTTCTTTTGTTTATGTAGAATGATAATCACTGGTGATAGTTTAAAGTCTCTGGGTTTGCGTACTGAAAGAATTTTGTTTGAAATTTTTGTTTTCCTAGATTTCAGTAGCTGATCTCCCAGGACTGATTGAAGGTGCACATGCGAACAAAGGAATGGGCCACAAATTTCTCAAGCATGTAGAGAGAACCAAACAGCTTCTCTTAGTTGTAAGTTAAGTTGTAAGTTAAATAAAATTTACAGTTTATTGAAATCAAAGTGCAATAAATAAATTATATCTTAAGTGCAATGTAGTTGGAATTTAGAAAATCGTTTATAATTTGCATGATTATGATAAATATAGCTGTAATTGTGTTTACAGATTGAACCACTCAAATGACTAATGATAAATTAAGTTCTTAAATAGAATTTATCATTGAAAATTTCCATTTAATTTAGAACAGTGAAGTGTTCCAAGCATAACAAAAACATGATTTTTTTTTGGTAAGTTTCCCATAAGAAGTTTAAAAAACAGACCTTTGAGAAACACTGTATCAGAATTAACCAGTTTGTGCCTCCAGTGCCTGATGTTTCTTTTCTGTATAGTTGCCCTCTCTTATTTGCCCAGGAGTGCCATGGTCATTCCAGGGCAAAGTAGTTGATAGAGAGTGCCTTGATACTGTAACATAATTTTACACCACAAAACTTGTTTTTGTGTAACTTTTTCAGGTTGATATTTCTGGGTTTCAGCTGTCTCTCAAGACTCAGTTCAGAACAGCCTTTGAAACGATATTGCTTCTAACAAAGGTAAGTTCTCATCTTCCTATGTGACAGCTGTAGTTATGTGTTGAGTCAAGAAAATGGCTCTGTTTTGATTGAGAAACATTCAAATGTTAGTGTGTGTTCTGGATTTATAATATAAGGTCAGTGAACAAAGAGATTCTCCAAAAAGATGAAGTCTTTGTTTTTACTTGTCCAGGTTAAATCACTCTAGTTTATGTTGGGTACCATATAATTATTAATAGAATTGATTAATCTATGCAGTATGTGGGATATTTCTTACAGTCAAGAAAAGGTAAAAAGACACATAATTTTCAGTTCTCCAATCCAGTAGCATTTTAAGAAGTAGAAATATGTGGTTACAGTTAAAGCCCTGCCTTGATGCCCTTACTGAATAGACCAACATCAGGCCCCAGCTTTGCAGACATTCACTGTTCCCATCTCTTAACTATGCTTCTGATTAAAATATATATGATGTAATTTTAAATTTATCTCTGTGTTACTTAAGTTGATGAATCTTCTAAATTTCAGGTATTGCTGTTTATTTTTAATTTATTCAGGTTGTGATTTTCTAATATTAAAATGTTTAAGAATTATAACACTCTCCAAATGATTTTCTTATATGTTTTATAGGTCTGAAGCTTTTCTGAAATTGATCTTGTGTTCATGGATATCAGAATAAACAAAAACCAAAGCTCTCATTCTTTTTGTAAGAGGCATTTCAGATTGAGCTAGCCTGTTTACCTGAAATCTGTCTTTGAGAAAAAAAATTACTGAATCATTGAACATCATATTCTTCTGTGCTTTTATATATCAGCCTTGAGCACCTGAGTCAAACTCACAGCTGCTTGGGCAAGAAGGGCTATTTAGGCAATTAAACAAATGCAAGAGGAGATGTAAAATTGAAGTAGCAGTTTAAGCAGTTGTTAAACTACTTAAATACTTACTAAGGGAAATTTACTTTTCTTTTAAGGAACTGGAGCTGTACAAAGAGGAACTTGTAACAAAGCCTGCACTTCTTGCCATTAATAAAATGGATTTGCCTTGTGCAAAGGATAACTTGGATGAACTTATGACACAACTGGAGAATCCTCAGGGTAAATGAAATTCCAACAATAACTTTCATCAAAAGTAGTAGTAAGATTTCATATGGATAACTCTGCATTGGCAGAGAGTCGTTTCAAACTGAAGGCAGCTATTAAATTTATTATTTGAACACATGTTTAAAATCACTTTCTGCATTTAGAGCTCTGTTTATATGCATTTGTAATGGCTTCACTGTTGGGAAAGGATTGTAATAAAATAGAGATATCACAGATGATCTTTCCCAACCATGATGTGGGAGAGTAAGTTTCCAGTCTAGGTGTCTGGAATAAGAGTAACCTGCATGGAAATTCCCCTCACAGGCACTGCCATATATACCATTTGTCATGTGACTTTGGCCTAAACACATGAAAATTCTGGACAGGTCCATGTAGGCTTACTTCAGTCTTGCAATTACATTGGGGGGAATTGCATTCTCTTTCCTGGAGTGTGTAGAAACCAGAAAGGCTTACGACCATATTCTCCCATATTCTACAACCTGGGATTTCTTTGTTCTCATTGGAAGTGTATAGAATCTTCTCATGGCAGCATTAAGAATTGTATAACTTCTATATTAGTGCTTGTCTTCTGAGATTTGAGAAGACTGATTAAGCAGATAGTATGTATATTAATTGCAGCTGTGTTTATAACTGTAATTTATTAAAGTTTATTTTCTACATTTCATGGGATTTTAGGGGCTTTGTAGTGATACAGTATTTGGGGGTTGTTCTAACTCCTTCAATACAATTTTTCAGACTTCTTTCACTTACTAGAGGAAGAAATGATTCCAGAAAATACTCTTGAATTCAGAGATGTGATTCCTATATCTACATATACTGGAGAAGGAATTGAGGAACTCAAAACATGTCTAAGAAAATCCATAGATGAGCAAGCAGAGCGGGTGAATGAAGAATATCGGAAAAAGAAACTCCTGCTTTTACAAACTTCCAAAGAAGAACAAATGAATAGAAGCTGGCATTCCTGAATGGATCCAGCACATTTTAATATTTGAACTATGCACTTGAAGCCTTTGTTGTGCAGACCTTCCATTTATTTGTTCCCTCTTCCATCATTGCCTGCTTCCCTCCATTTGTTTAGGCACGGTGGGGAAAGAGACAAGTTTGGGTTTTTTTTTTATTGAGATATTTAAGTGAGAGGAATGGAAGGAGTGTAACTTGCACAAAGGAGCAGGTTCGACAGCTCTGCCTGTCCTGTGGGCATCAGAAGAACCAAAGGAAGTTTCTGATGGAGGAATTTTTCAGCATCTGTGGCTTCTAAGGTGAACCAATTCTGCTATTGTGACAGGCATTGGATTGTAGGGGTTTTGTTGGTTTTAAGGATTTAAAGGAAAACAAGCAAGACTGATTTGTAATGTTGGAGGTCTTTTTGACACCTGCTGGTGCCTACTGTAATCATCTTAGTTGTATAAATCCTGATTCCAAATTCCCATGGTTAATTTGTGATTCTCTCCTTTTATGGAGTTGTTGGTTTATGTTACATTTCGATGAAGAATATGGCTTCTTCTCAACAGAGCTATACATTTTTGGAAATATTTAGCACTCTTAGATTTTGTATTACAAGAAGGCTCACTCACATTTTACTTTGAAAAAAATATTTGAAGTCCTTTATTGTCAGGGTATTTTCTACTTTAAAGCTATTAAATTGCTTGTAAAGCAGAATAAGATTGAATACATCAAAGCCTTCTAGTTTGGTCTAATTTTGTTTTGTAATATATGTATCATACCCTGCTACTTTAAATTTTGTTAAAGCAATCACTGAGAAGAAAGGTATGTTTTCTCATAATGCGTTTTTTTTTATCATTTGTATTGGTTCTTACTGTGATTTTCCTCTAATTTTACTGTGTTTGGGGCTAGTATGCTTTCACTAATGCTAAGAATAGGCTGTCAATTTTTGATAGTCTGTTTTACAGAATTGCAGAATCAGTTAGGGTGGGAAGGGCCTGTGAGATTGAATCCAACCAATGATCGAACACCACCTTGTCAACTAGACCATGGCATTCAGTGCCATGTCCACTGTTCCCTTAAGCACCTCTACCCTCCACCTTCCTGGGCAGCCCATTACCCTTTCTGTGAAGAAACTCCTCGTGATGTCCAATCTGAATCTGCCCTGGCACCGATTGAGGCCATCTCCTCTCATCCTGTCGCTGGTTGCCTGGGAGAGAAGATACCGACCCCCACCTGGCTACAACGTCCTTTCAGGGAGTTGTAGAGTGATATCATCACCCCTGAGCCTCCTTTTCTGCAGGCTATTTCATAGCTGATAATAGCATTTTGTTTTTTCCAGACTTTTTGAACACCGGTCTTAACCTCACTCATAAGGGGGCGGTGGCGGTGTGTTTGGACTGAGAGGCAGCACGGCTTGACTGGAGCTGTCCGCCCTGAGCCGTAGCTGCGTGCCGCAGTCGGGTTCCTCCGACCTGCGGTCAGCTGCCTTTTCGGAGGGACGTGTTTTAGAGCATCGGCGTTACAGCCCGGGCTGGCGGAGTTCTCCGCTCCGCGAGGAGCAGAGAGCGCGGAGCGGGCGGCGCGGCCGGGAGCGG
>WBNO01026721.1:120701-138745 GCA_013400575.1 Peucedramus taeniatus | reverse complement strand
CGGCACGGCGAGCCCGGGCCCTGCGGCACTTCCCGGCTCCCCCGCGAGCCCGGGAGCGCAGTGCGGCAGGCTCGGAGCGCTGTCGCGGGCGGGGGTCGGCGGTGCTCCCCAGGGGGACGCTGTGCGTTCTCTCCGTGCGTCAGCTGCTCTTTCCGATTCAGTCGATAAAATAATCACCCGTGCTCCAAGTTTTTCTCGGGAGTCCTAATCTGTTAGCTAGATCGTTAATTCTAACCCGGTACAGCTATATTTAATTTTAAAAGGAGTTTTATAGAACGTAGAACTGCATGATTGATTCCTAGAATTAAAAAGAAACAGTAGTGGCACTGGTTCTGAACCGTCCCTTGAAACTGGCGAGCTTTAGGCCTCCAGTTTCTGGTGGCCAGATTCCCAAAACTCATAAAAATTTTAAACTGCTCATGCTGTTGTGGGTAATTAGGCAACCGTTTATTTATAAATTGTGTTGATAAATTGTAGTGTGACTTCTCTCCTACAGGGCTTTACAAAACAGTGATGCTTCCCAGACCATGGTCTTCTCAAGGCCATGCAAGGGAACAGAGCTGATTTTACTCATTTCTGAATTATGTTAATAGTAAATGTGCTTTTTGTTGTGTTTGTTTCGTTTTTTTATCTTGTGGGCCTTTAATGATTTATCAGTTTTTAACCAGCTTCAGCTAGCATGTCTTGTTACAGCAACATGGGATCTTTAGAATATTGGGTAAAATCTGTCCCTATTAAGGGGTTCTGTTGGGACTGGTAGCTTCTGTGGATCAGATCTAAGAGCCTTGCACAGTACAGCTTTAAAATCCTTGGGATGGAAGAAGTTGAAGCCAAGAATCTAATGCAAGGCAGGATTTTATCTGGCCAAAGTGCGCTTTTTCCCCTTGGACAACTAATTGACAAGTTACTGAGGTCCCTAGTTTTTCAACACCACCAGGGATAGACAATAAAATCAGATGGACTAAAGAGAGGAGGAGAAAACCAAAATAAACTCCATGTCTGCAGAAATGAGTTGGGTATTGGGGAATATTCCATAGCTGCTCTGTATCTGTTTGTTACAATACAGGTTTCATCATTTAATGGGAGGGACTCCTGGGCTGGGCGCAGCTCCCTCTGACAGCTTTGTTTGTCTGCACTAATTCTCTACTTAATTATGTTGTTGTGGTTGCTCATGGGTGTGAACCTGCAGAGGGAAGTCTGTGTGTTTATCTTGGCTTCAGCTGCAAAGTGCACAGAAAGCTTGAAAATTCATCACTAACGTTATTGAACAAAAGCTGCTGCTCCAAGCTGTGTGTCTGCAGTTGTGTCTTATATGCAATAGCATTCATATTAATGAGTTTCCAAATCTGAAGCCCTTGTTCTCATTCAGTGAAAAAATCGGGGTTCATGACTGTGTTGTAAAGTCTCTTTCTTGCCTAGATAGTTTGATAGAAGAATTTCTTTGATGTTTTTGTAGGTGATGGAGCCTATCCATATATGAATTTTACAGTATTTTAGGGTTTGGTATGGGTGGTTTAGAATAAACTCTTGTCTTTGCACATGTTAGCCCAACAAACACGCCTTTAGGTTGTCAGGTCTAACAGTTGCATACTGACATACTTGGAAGTCTGATGCTGTCCAGTAGTAAAGTGATTTACCTATTATGACCTGCAGATTTGATCTTGGGACTTAGATGTGGGTGTAGAAAATCCACAAGAGGATCTTTTCCTCTGGAAAAGCTGGACAGACATTGAAAAGGCATTACCACTGTTTCCTGTTTTTCTCCAATTTCTTTGAAACCTTCATGTAGAAGGCAGGAAGGAATAGAGACCCACAAGATATATAAACAATTTAGAGCTTGTTCTTTGTTTTTTGACATGAAATAATCATTGCACCCTTTCCTCACTGCTGTTTAAGTGCAGCCTTGAACCTAACATCTGCAGTAATCATTCTGTATGACTTCTTAGGAATTTTTTGCTAAAAACGTAAAATTCAGGATGCAAACTCTGTGTCTTGGAACACCCATGAGAGAAGCAGTTTTTTGCACCTTTGTCTTTTGAGATTAATAGATAGAGAACAAGCTCTGGAGAAAAAAAAATTGAAGAAAGAAAAAGTAGTTTGAGTTGTGTTTTTTAAATAAGAACAAATTGTAGAAGGTGATGGAGTTGGCCTAATGCAAACATAGCCAATATTCCTAATTCCTAAATTGCAGTGTAAATGCTGTTGCTGAAATTGCATTAAACAAATCTGATGTTGACTCTTTCTTTATTCTGTTTCTTAGATCCAGTAACACCTTTTTTCCTACTTACAGAAGTTGCTAAGGTTTCTCTTGATTTGAGCACATTGCTGGGTAAGTGCACCGAAGCCATCTAATTAAGACAACACCTGTTTTGTTACTGTCTTCATTAGGGATCTGAAGCTATAGTTGCAATCGTAAAGCCAGCAGTATATGCAAGATGGGATAGGTCTCCCCTGATGGAAGGGGTGCTGGGTAACTTGCCTATTTGCAGTAATCTACTACTGCAAATGAATTTTCAGAAGCAGCAGATTTCTGAAAATGGTCAGTCATGTTTATTGCAGCTGGTTCACATATAGCTCTATGTTGGAGTATGCTCTGTCAGCATGGAAGTTTTATCCAGGTAAAGGCAAGCTCTTTATGGAAGAGCAAAAGCATCAAGCTTGAGGAGAACAAAATATGATGCTATATTAGATTTACCCCTGAAGTTAATTTGTTATAGTTCCATTTTCTTACAAGTTGATTGTTTTGACCTTACCAAAGCTAGTGTTAAGCATCACATTAAAATAATCATGATGTAAATACTTCTCTGGTCCCCCTACCCAGGGGCTGTCCTGTTAATTACCTGCTATCTGAAAAGTTTACTGCCGTGGGAAGAGAAGCTTGCCCACACTCAGCTGTCCTTAGCAATAATATAATGCTGTCTTTTTGACAAATAAGGTAGTTTTTAGCATAAATGTGATTGCCATTATTTCTTTCCAGGGTGCTTCTTTAGAATCTAGACTGTGATCAGCACTTAAATGAAAGTGTCCACATTCCAGTGCAATTCTTCAGGGTTAGATGGCATAAAATAATTGCCTAATGGTTTCTTAGGAAACAAATTGAACTTCATTTATTTGTCTATAAATCAATAGAATGCTGGCTAGCTGTATGGCTTAATAATACTTTTAGTGTGTTTCCAGTATACATGGGAATTTCTTATCTGAAAACTGGAGCTCCCTGGTCACTGGATGTTTACAGATATAAAAGGAGAGTGAGGGATCAGATCCAGTTGCCTTGCTGTTTGCAAGCATGTCTATAATCTTTCTGTGATACAGATACTCAGTTACTTGTATATGCATTAAGCAGAACTTCTGGTACTTAAGGGATTGGTTTATGACTTTGGACATTTGACAGATATGCACAGTGCAGTATAATAATTTGGAAGAAATTTCAGGAGGAGTTTATAACAGAATGGTGCTCAGTAAGGATTTGCAAAGTATCTGTTCATTTTTAGATACTGTAATTCTTAGTGTCCAGCTTCAAGTACACTCTTGGGTAAATGCTCAGTGCCTGTTATATATTAGACTTCTTTGAAATATCTTGGTCATGCAGAGAACGGATAAAAAAAAAAGAGACTCAATTCAAGTTTTTGTTTGTTTTGTAAAGACCTGTCATTGAGACTATTTCTCAGCATCTCTGCAGGCAAGAGGCTATAGTAGGTATGCAGACAGTGGTTTTATTGAAAAGGAAGCAGTATTAACACTTGGAGTGGAAAATGTGAAAGCTGAAAAGTCATCTGCTTTCTGTAATTGTCTGTGTGCTTGGACAGTTGATTCTGAAAGGCAGGAGTAGTGTGGCAGAACTGTTAGTTGCTGTTGAAAAATTCATAGTAAGTTACTCAACAGAGCCTCCACCACTATCTCACAGCTCTTGTCAACAGTTTGGCCTATATAAAATGTGTGTAACTGCCTACATAGGCATTCCTTGCCAGTCTAATGATGCAGATTTTAAGCAACTCCCTTTTACTCATGCAGCAGCATGGTAGGACTGAGCATGCACTCTGATATTGTATCTGGGCTAAAGACAGGGAGCTGCCAGTTGAGAACAAGTGAACTTAAACCATGGTTGTGTAGACTCACACATTCAAATGTGCTTCTTTTTCATCTTGAGCACAGCAACTTCAACAGTCTGTCAGCTGAGAAGTCATAAGTCTGTGAAATAACCTCACGTTTCATTAATGCGTGAATGTGGTGTTACCACTGTCTTAAGCATGTCAGACAAAGAATTAGTGCCTACCAGCTGTCATCTAAGTTTATTAAAATCAAAAATCAATTGTAGTTAGTCCTGTGTCCATGGTTTTAGTTTATATTTTTCTTTTTAATTGCAGGAAACAACCTCTGTGGGCAAATATGGGCTGCCGGGATGTTCATGCAGCAACCGTACTGGCCTTCCTCAGTGGAACAGCCTCAGTAGCTGGGCTGCTTGCAGCAGTTCTGCTTCCAAACTGGAGGCAGATGAGACTGTACACCTACAACAAGAATGAGAGGAATGTGACCGTTTACACTGGACTCTGGATTAAGTGTGCGCGCTTTGATGGGAGCAGAGACTGTGTGATCTATGACCCACAGTGGTACACGGCTGTCGATCAGCTGGATTTGCGTGTTCTTCAGTTTGCCCTTCCTCTGAGTATGTTTACTGCTGTCTCAGCTCTGTTCCTCTGCATGATTGGCATGTGTAACACAGCCTTTGTATCCAGTGTGCCAAACGTCAAACTGGCCAAGTGCCTGGTAAACAGTGCAGGCTGCCATCTCGTGGCCGGCCTCTTGTTCCTGCTTGCCTGTGCCATTTGTCTCACTCCGTCCATCTGGGTAATTTTTTATAACAATTATCTGAACAGAAAATATGAGCCCGTCTTCAGCTTTGACATCTCTGTATTTATTGCCATTGCCAGTGCTGGTGGTCTGTTTTTCACTTCCATCCTGCTGTTCCTGTGGTACTGTGCATGCAAAAGCCTCCCTTCTCCTTTCTGGCAGCCCCTGTATTCCCACGCCCCCAGCATGCACAGCTATGCCTCTCAGCCCTACTCCACACGTTCTCGCCTCTCTGCCGTAGAAATTGACATTCCTGTTGTGACACATTCATCTTAAGGAGACAAAGCCTTGGAAGCCAAGATCTTGTGCTCATGCAAGCCATGAAAATTGCAGGCTTGTTTCTCTGTGCTGCCCTGCACTGAGCATAATCCTTTGTAAGGTCAAGTTTCCCAAGGCATAAAGCCATGGAGGCCCGAGTTCAGCAAATCTGTTGCTGTTCTGGTCTGTTTGTTACTTCCTGACCACCATTCCTTTCTTTCTTTCTTTTTTTTTTTTTTTTGACTGAGCTCACTACAGTCGCGGTTGCTGCTAATGCTGGAACAGTACACTAACAATTGTATGTGTCCATCCTTTTGCTTGCTGATGTCAAAGGAGGTTTGAACATCTTTGAAATTTGATAAGCTGTTCCTAGGTTCCAATCTCATTGTAAGACCCTTGCACTCTTGTGTTGTCCAGATGCAGGCAATGGAACTGGGTGTAGGGGGTTCACTGAGTTTCTTCACCCACATACTGTAATATGTGATGTCTGAAAAGGGTGTTTGGCAGACTAATTCAAGTTCTATGCACTGTTCTTTGTTTTTCACTGTACACACAAACAGATACCTGCTTTGGAACTTCTGTAACAGAATTAGTGCCAAATTACCCTTTATTTTCAAAGTAGCTATCAGAAGGAATACAACTGATTTAACTAAGAATGCTGTTCTGTGCTGTAATAGCATTTTGTGAATTACTGGAGGCTAGAAACCTTTTGTGAATTTTATTTCTAGTCTGTTTTTTTACTAAGTTAGCAAATTCACTAGATCTATTTTGTGATTAAAACTAAAATCACTAGTATTTAAATTTTTTAATTAGAACCTTGAATGTTTTATTTGAAGGCCTTCTTAATGGATTTTCAAGTATGATATAAAGTGTTCAGTTCTGGAGAGAAATGTCACTCACTGCAAAAAAGGTTAGGAAAATCATAAAGAATTCTAAAGACTATGAAAGATTCTTTTGAAACACTGTATACAAGCTATAACATCTCTCTGAAAAGGGAATTATAACCCTGGGGAGAGACTTTTTAATCTAGATGTTTTTTAAAAAGTGTATATACAAGGAACAATGAGCTTGTGTTTTTTTTTCAGAGTTGATCTTTATGGTTGATGGACTTTTCATGCTGTCGCTTATTTCACTACTGATTAAGACTTAACTTTTTCAGCCTGGTTCTTTAACCCCTTTCAAATTCAGCTATTTTAAAATCTGGTTATTTCCCCTGCTGCCATCTCATAAATGCAGAAAGTTTCCTATTCCTATTTTCCGTAAGATGAGATTTTTGAATAACTTTTGAGCTTTACTGTGTAGCTCTACAAGGATGAGGAGGGATTGTAAATTCCCAACCTGGGATGTCTTTAAATCACTTTTTGCCTTCTAAAATACAGATCAGCAGGTGCACTCTAAGGATCCAAGCTCTTCAATATGGGCTTTGACATTACTTGAAAATTTCATGACAGTGAGTTGAAGAGTGCTATAATTAAAGCAAGCATTTGATTCTCTCAGGTTTCAGTAAATTGAGATCTTATGTTTAAGATGTCATCCCAGTAAGGAAAGCTGTTTTGATTGGTGGCATTCTGGAGCTTAGTGGGTATTTGTATTTCATTAATCCCAGAATAAATTTGTTTTTCTAAAAGAAATCAAATAAATTTCTTTAATTCCAGTTCTGAAAATTCATCCAAGGTCCTGAAAACCATTTAGTTTCCTCCTCTAGGTGTACTGTACTGGGCAAATCTTGGTCTGTTAAAATTTGTCAAATAACAGTATGTAAAGAAGGATTGTGTTTTAGCTGGCAGATCTCAGACTTCAGTGGTCTGAGGGAGGAAGCTGGTCTCTATCATAATTCCCAGCATAGTCAGTAAAGCCACAGGCCTTTAACACAGTGCTTGATTAAACAGCAGTGTTAAGGAATTAACACTGTAGACAATAAAGAATATGTAAGGAGATATGCCTCTAAAGGCCTAAACATGATACTCTCTTAGGTTTACAGGGTATGAGAGTATGAAGTATCTTTTTTAATCAGATCATGACTTGCATGGGATTAGAACACATGTAATGACATGCAAGCCAGGTTTTTTTCTTCAAAACTGAACTTTGCTTTATTGTTAGTCTGGTTGTCCAACACTGTCACTGGTTTAGCTGCCCATATCCTTTAATGCCTTGTGAGGTCAAAGCAAAGGGGCCACTGGTTTGTGATTTAATTGTTAAATCTTGCTTCTGCATCACTTCAGTGTCTTTTCTTCTTTGTGCCTTGCTTCAGTTACGAGTTGGCCAGTAAATGTTACAGTCAGCATCTGATACACTCTTTGAGCCTGAATTTGCAAATTATTTTGATCATTTTTAAGAGCTGATGAATATGTCTCTTGGTGACTTAAAAAGGAGCTGAATTTTCAGCATCTCCAGAACAGGAATGACAGCCTGGCAAACTGTGCTTTCTACAAGAATATAAGTTTAGCCAGTGTTGTCTTCTGTGCACTTTAATAGAAGATGCCTCTGACAGCTCTTTTGTATTCTGACTTTGATTTTTATGCACAGAACTTTTAATTAGTATTTGCTGCGCCTAAGCTGATAACTTGTTGCTTTGAAAATTGTGTCTTTCCAGAAGTCAGAGATGAATGAATTATGAAAAGTGGGGCTCCAGAAGATAATGGATTCCAGCATAGGTTTTAGTTAGCAAAAAGACTTGCATCATGTTCTATCACCCAAGCATGGCTGGTTTTCTTTCATCAGTTCTGTTAATATGTTTCTGCTGGATCCTTAGTGAAATTACCTGGAAGTGCTGTGCTGTATTTCCTTTGTTACAGAAAGAGATGGCCAACCTGTGACACTTCAGCTGAGTGCCACTCCAACATTTTTTTTAAGGTTGCCATCGTACCCAGCACCAGGCCTCCCTGGTTTGGGAGAGAACACATGTATCCTGCAGGCATGTCTGCCAGGGAACAACCTCTGGGGAGCAGTTAGCACCCCTGCCTCTGACCAGCTGCACCTTCCTGGGCAGTGCTGTGTGCAGGACAAGCACTTGGGGTCTTGAACAGAAAGATTTTAGTTTGTAGCTTGTGCAGTAAAGGTTGGGTGCTCTGGGATTACAGGAACCTGTATTTTTTCAAGTAGTTTCTGTCCAGCTTCTTGAAATTGTGTTAAGTGTTGGTTCTTTTTTTGTGAAACAGAAGGTATGTATTTTTAATAAAAGAATCTCATACAGATGCAGTTTATTTTGATTAATTTTGTTGAAAACAGTAGCTACTAGAATATGAAAGACTTTACCTTTCAATATTGATCACCAGACTATTTCAGATGACCACTATTGATCACCAGACTATTTTAAAACTTAACAGGTTTAAAATGTGTATACTGCATTTTAGCTGCCTAATTTTACAGGACTCCTGCTTTGAGCGAAACAAAATAATTTTTAAAAGCATCACAAAACCCCAAACCAACCCTTCTGAAAAGGGGGGATAAGCCAAACTCCTGACCTGTGAAAGTCATTTGGGCATCCCAGGGACTTGTGGCGCTCCAGAAGGATGGTAGTGGTTTTTGATGCTTCACTTCTGTTGTGTGCTGCTCCTGGCTACCACAGCTCAGCAGTGACTCAGTACTGAGCTGTGGAATTCTCTGAATCCTTCCCTTCAGGGAAATCCCCAGGGCATTGCCTTGGAAAGACATACCATAGAGTTTTCCCCACCGAGGTGGACAGAAAGGACTTCACCATGGAGTCTTGCACAACACCATCATCCACCCCTGTTCCTTTCCCCATATGTCCCAAATTCTCACAGTGTCTCCTTTCCCTGTTTCCTCATTGGCTGTGTGATCTCTGGTGGCTGGCCCCCTCTTCCCTGTAGGCCAATGCCCTTTGCCCTGCCCCTTGTGCCACCCCAGTGCTCTCAGGCCATTGGCCACTGACCCCATACTTAACCCTGTGCACACCACATGGTTTGGTCTTCAGTCCCGGCTTTCTCTTTGGCGTGGTGGATGCAATAAACCTCGCTGGAGCTGGCCATACAAAAGGCCCTTCTGCCTCTCTTTGCTGAGCTAGCCGTGGTGAGTGGTGTGTGGACTTAACTGCCTTGCCTGAATGCTTCCCCAAGTGGCTTTTCAACAGGAGATACTCATTGGGGAATAGCTATAGGTAGCAGCAACCACCATCGAAACCCGCATTGCTACACTGAGCCTTTTTCTCATTGTTAAGGGGTGAAGTACAAAAACCCTTTGTTAAAAATGCTGATACCGTAGTTCAAGTTCACAAAACCTGAATTATTTTGCAGAAGAGAGACTTGCTGGTAATTCCTCAGGATTTCTAGTCTTCTCAACTGGCATTCTAGGAGATTGAGGTTTTATCTGTTTTAGAAACAGTTTGTATGAGAACTGTTCTTGTGGAGTAGGCACAGTGAAAAGCAGTTGTCAGTACCACAACTCATTTGAGGGGGTGGAAAAATTATTTAATAATCTCTGCTTCAGTGGGTTCATTTCTTCCTTTGCTGTCACTTTCAGACAGGCCTCCTCTCTCTTTGAGCTGGTTGGATGTTGGCATAAACACTGGGACACAGAGAACTCCGTTTCTTCCAAAATGTGGGAGTGACTCATTTTTTCGTATTAAAATTCCTAAAAAACTACCCCACCTATTTGTGCTCATTGGAAACAAATGTCTTGGCATTTTTTTCCCTTGTTTTATTTCTCAGGACTTGAGTTCATGTGTGGTTCATTAGATGCGTAATGTTACTTATCCCTTCATGTACCTACTGAGAGTAGTGCACCTCAGAAGCAGCATAAGCTTTCCTGTAAGATTTTTGTTCCACTGCTGCATCATTATTCATCAAGAGGGACATATAGAGGCCTCATTGGAGGATAAGAAGTTTTTACTGTTTTCAAAACTGCTTTTTGTCTGTGTTCCAAAGAGTCAATTTGGTTACTCAGGTATTAGTAATCTGCGCTGTATGGGGGCCTTGGCTTCTGGGTGTGGCAGCTGCAAGGAGATGTAAAGGCTGAGAAAGGACAGTAGAAATCGTGGTGAGCTGTAGGGTATGAGTTATTGACTGTTTTGAGGAGAGACCAGACAGCTGGACTTCCAAGAGCTGTTGTTGTCCTAGTTTATGTTCTAAGAAAAAAATATGTAATGAAAGCTCTAAGGATTTGAATAAGCTTTACTCCACATCCAAGACTCCTAGAGAAATATAAGCAAACTTGGAAAACACAGCATGCAAGTACTGCCCAGGCAGGATATGTCCTTGAGGACCACAGGCATTGACCCAAGTGCTCAGTACCACTCCTTAGCTATATGCCATGCCTGCTGTGTAGCCCTCACTGCCAAGGCTGACATTGCAGCACCAAAGCTTGGTGCTCTCCAGTCTCTCTGTGATCTTATCACCCTGTATTACAGCCCTTCCACCAGTCAGAGGGTCTGTAACCATTGATAATGCCCTAGTTTTCTTGCCAAAGAAATTGCAGTATATTTGTTAGCAAATCTGTAAGTTCATTTACAAATTCATGTTGGGGTTTAAATAAATACCAGCAGTCATGTCAAAAATAAGTTTTTTCCTAAAACAGGTCCTGGATCTATCTTATGTTACTGCAGACCCTTTGTGACCTACTATTCAAGAGGCTTCAGCATGTGATTTTTTTAATGGGCTTAAGCAGATGTAAATATAGTCTGCCACCAGGAGATGAAATCATATCTTAGCTCCTTTTGCTATTTATCTTTTCTGCTTATTTGATTTTCAGCCCCCCAGGTGGCTAATCTAGTCTGCTTCCTGGTCACAAGCTCTACTGCCAACACAAAGGAGGCAGTGGGAGTATGTGAATGGAAGAAGGGCAAGATGGCAGTCTTAGGTTGATTATTCATGAAGCCTTATTTTGATACCTTTGTTTTCTCACTTAATGAGAAACGTGCATAAGATTCTGTTAATTTGAAAAACTTTTAAGGTGGTTTGTGTTTACCAATTGTAGAAGTTGTTGAAAGTTGTTTGGAGAAAAAACATGGAACATTTATTAGCAAGGCAAAAAAAAAAATGTTTCAAAATATTTCAAAGTTTGTTCCTTTGTTCCATTCATTTCATCCCAATTCACTCAGAAAGTCAGTATGGCAAGGAAAAAAGGTAATGAAGCACAAAAAGCAGTTGACTTCTATTGAATTTGATGATGACACTGCTTTAGACCATGTATGTATGCAGAAACTGATGATCATATTAGTAAGAAAAGAGCTGATTTTTTTAGTAGATTAATAGTGCCAGATAGTAAGGTATTTGCATTAGTTTATAGGTTAGATGTGAATGGTTTAGTGTTATCTCTAGAGACTCGGCACCATGGATTACTATCATTTCACTGTTTTGAGTCTTTAATCAAGTCAGCAACAATAAAATGTTCAGGTTCTTTCCACTGTTTTGCTATGGTGTTCTGTAGACCGGTTGAATTTCCTGGCAAAACTGTCATCTCAGGAAGCAGCTGAAAGGAATTGCATTCTCACAAAATGGGCTTAGTGGAGGACATGTTTTCTACAGTACAGCTTCAGGTAAGTGAGATTGCACAAATTTAGCTGCTTTCTGTTGCTGCCTATTCTGTTTGATTCAATTATACATCTTCCAGGGAATACAAGCCCAGTCATCAAAAAAAACATACCTTTCTGCTCTTTGTTAGGCTTGTGGTGGGGGCCCCTTCCAATCTAACTTGTTACCTGCAACTCTGACCAAATGCTGTTGACCTCCACAGCTGCAGAGGTGAGGACATTTCCCTTGCAAATACTTGGGAGAGTCAGCTGAACAACTGGGAAAGAGCTGGCTCTGCAAGCTTGATGCACACTGGGACACTGGCAGCCACAACACGAGGTTTCTGGTGCTGTGTCTAAGGTGAGATGCTGGTGGGGCTTTCAGCAGTTCTTGTGTCAGCTGTCATGGAGCTCATTGTTCATTAAGCTGCAGCAGTCCCAGTTAGTTTGCATGTACACTTTCAAATGCTGTGTGGCTGCACCTTAATTAGCCAAGGAGTTATGAGAACCCTGAGAGCCACTAATCTTGGCAGCTGATGTCTTCATGCCTCACTTGAAAAGTCCTCTGGGAGCTGTAATTCTCTCAGGCTCTCAGCACTAATCTACTTAGAGCTGCTATGGAAGATCTTGAACACTTGGCAGAACAGAATTTGCTCAGAGTGAATTTCACTACTCATGGTAAGATTCAAACACATCACAAACACTTTTTGATATGAAACTTACTAAAAGAACTCAAAAAGGTCTTACTAGGCATATAACATGAAAACAACATGATTTGATGAAATATGCCTCTGAGCTTCTTGTGTGTGCATACAAAAATACTAAAACCCTGCAGCTTTTGACTCTCCAGTCAGCCAAGTAGATTACCATTTCTAGGGAAGAAAGGTGGCTTTTGACAGTTTCTGTCCCTAGAAAATTGTCCTTTTCCTCTAAGAGTCTTTCTGTACATCATAATTGCCTTTGTTTCATGGATGGCTTCATTCCCTAAAGAATTCCAGAGTTCTTCTCCTGCTTTCCTAGCATGGGCAAGTCAGTTCTCTGGGTCCAGAAGTTCACAGCAGCCCTCCAGGAACCATTTCTTATAAGACAATATTTCAAGTGACGTCTCATTATTTTTGTAGGGCCCCAAAGATGGCATAAGGGGCTGCAGAAGCTCCTGAATGGTCTGTAAAAGATAACATAAGACTAGATTTGCTTGCATATTATTGTAAGTTAGCAAACTAAAATTGGTCATTGTTTCCTGGGTTGGTTCTGGAAAATATTTTTCTTATAGCTATTTTTACAATGTTTTGCATTTCATTTTGATATTGGTCTACTGAAATACTTCAGCACATTTTCTTGGGTTTATTTCTGGCTCTGGTGTCACATCTTTCTAACAGGATTAAACACAAGTTCGTAATGGGTGAGAGCTATCAGTTTGTTTTCTTGAGCTCTTAAATTTTCCTCTATGGCTTTAAATTATTATTACATTTCCTGAAAATATTGTGTGTGTCCAGCTACTGTGCCTGTTATGTCTCTTATCACTTGTCCAAAGTGCACAACTCTGGCTGGACATAAGAAGGGAGAATATAGGAGAATGCAGGGCTTCCTTTTCCATTGGCACAGGCATGGAGGAAAATATCAGAAATTTGGACATAGGGTTTAAATTGGAAATTCCCACTCAGTATATGATCCCTCTATAAACAAGTCTGTCACCCACTGCCTAGAAAGAAATTATCTGTAAATCAAAATAAGGATTTGATCACAGTTGTGTTGAAAATGTCTGAGATGTAAAGGCAGACATTTGTAAACTCCCAGATTCCCAACATTACAGCTCAGTAGCACAAGCAAGGAGATTTGGACAGGATGCTGTGTTCATGAGAACATTTGTAAAACTGCAACTTTCTAAAACAGTAGTTATCTGCTTTGGTTAATACAGGTGAGTGCATATTGTGAAGCTAAGCAGGGTAATAAACAGTATCTTCTCTGTATCTTTCTTCAAAGGAGCAAGATATAAGTACTTACTACAGTCAAAATTCCAGATGAGGTAATTTGGGGATGAGTGCTGGAATGATACATTCCCATTTTTAAATAAGGCTGGGAATTTTATATTGCATATGACAGAAGGGATTCCTTTTCTGTGATGGTGTAGAACTGGTAGTACATTAAATTCCTGGGCAATAATTAGATACAGATCCTCTTTCTTAATTGGTCTGAATTAAAGTGATAGAGGTAGGAAGATAGACCAAAGCCATAGCTTTTGGTGTGGCTGGATGTTTTGGTACTAGGATTCTTGAATTACTTAAGTTGATCCAAGAAGCAAATTATATTAGCACTTTGTATGGAAAAAAAATCAGAGCAGAGATATATGAGATCTCAGTACTAGTTTTTGCATAGCTATATGGCATTCTGAACCAAATCCAAGTCTGCAGGAGGGGAAACAAAAGTTGAAGTGCTGACAAGGCAGGAAATACACAGTATTAAGGAAAAGATCTGATGTCCAACTGAAACAGTCTGTTAACTCATATGATATAGATTGGGAAATGCCAAGAGAAAATCTGGTCCCCTCACAGTTTAGAAAATGGACTAAATAAGAGCAGCTGTGTGGGTAAATAATTATCCCATTCTTTGGCATTAAAATGTTGGCTGATTTTTACCAGTTTTTGACAACGGAAATCTTTCAGATATAAGTCCTGGGAAATAACAGCCATAGGATATTATCTGTCAGTTTGTTAAACCAATATCTTTAATCAAGTGGAGTTAGTAATTTCTGGAATGCAACAGAACCCTTCTTTTGTTGGGCTGTTGTTTTGTGACTCTCCCATTTATCTTATCCCAAGTGACTGTTGCACTACAATGTCTCTCTTGCCCAGCTACGACTGAGGCAAGACTTAAAAAAGAAAAGCCAATGATAAATACAAAACATGCAATTAAATATCATTACATTAATTCATTCTGGGAAAAAGTGCAGAATCTTGGAAACAGACTTCTCAAGAGAGCAAGAGCAATTTAAAACAGCATGATCTGCATGGCATTATATCCATGTTCCCAGGAAAAACCTGTGCTTGGTTAAATCTCAAGACAGATCCACAGGAAATCACAAGCTGCCTGTCTTATTTAATAACTGGATGGATGTTGTTCTGCAAGGTTTTAATTACAGAGGTGCTGTGGCAAGAGCTTTGGTATCTAAGTTTGGTGTGAGACAAATGGATTGAAAGATACATCCGTGGTCCAGCCAGTCACAAGCCCAAAAAAAAGCTTTTTGAACAATGTATTGCTGCAGTAATTTTTTTTTAACAGGGCCTATGTTCATAAGTCCAACACAGAAAAAATCCCAGTGACATTCTAATCACTTTTGTGACTCATCAGTTGAATTGTTTACACATATTGCAATCAGGCAAGCTGGGTAAACTCCACCACAGTGATGAAGTAACACTGCCATTAAGGGAATCAACTGAACACACCCAGGTTTTGTAACCCATATATCACCTTTGAGATTGTTAGCACTGGTGCTAACGGAAGATAAACAAGCTAAGAAAAGAAGACAAGATTCTGTCAGCCCAATCTGTTCTGTGTTCAGATAATGTGAATGGCTCATTCAGCTGTTCTATCACAACGGTGGAGCTGGAGCAGAGATGAGGCAAAGGGGCCAGAGGTGATGCTGAAAATGCATGAGTAGAAACGGTGTTCAAAACCCCAGCCAAAATCTACAGAGCTGAAAAAAAAATCTTTATAATTTGAAATATGTATGGAATTACAAAACAATCAAAATCAGTTTAAAGTTCTGACATTTCATTTTTGTTTGCAAGTTTAATATATGCTGACTTGTTCAAAAGTCAGTTTCTTGGTAGACCACTTTTTCTTGTCATCTACACTCCATTTTCTGGCAATTTATGTCTGCTGAGGGAGTGGCTACCTAACCAAGAAAAAACGTGTTTCATTACTGTAGGAATAGTTATTGTGAGAGAATTACCACAGCTGTTCATAAATTATATTAGTGGGGTTTTTTTCCCCCAAAGGCACAATAAAACTAAATCTGAGAAGATGGATGTATCCATACTTCTGAAGAGCTCTCAGCAAATTCTGTTTTCCCCTCCTCTCCCACTTGGCTGCAGCTAAATACTTCCTCTAACATAACTGTATTAGAAACAACTCAGTGAAAAATCCCAAACTCTGGAAAGCTTGGAATTTGAGCTGTTTTATAAAAAGTCACTCTTCACTGAATACACAAAACCATCCAAAAATAAGATACAAAAAAAATAGCTAAAGGATTTCCCCTTTGCCTCAAACATAATTCAGTGCAATCAGGTGGAATATAACATAAGCTTTGAAGAAAAAGAAAATTAATAAGAACAGCTCTATAAAGTCATTTCAAGGGCACTTTTAACTCAGTATCTCCCCTAAAATGGCAGTCAACAACAAATGCCAAAGGAGGACTGTCAGAACAAAGCAATCATGTAATGCATCTTCCTCAGCAATCGCACACAGCTTCAAGCAGTGTAGTTCAGGGAGTTTCTGAACTAGAGGTATCTGGATATTTAATAACTGTTAACAGACATATTTATGGAAAAAATTCCGAAGTTTTGGTCGAATCTAAACTGCTAATATCCTTAATGTCCAGAGTTTTGCAATTTAAGGTGCTTTATTTTCTTTTAAGAACTTTCTTTAGTCTTCTACATAATTGTGTCCAATGTCCTCTAGGTCTTCTATTAGAAAAAAGCCCTTCTGTGTTCATTTTTTCTGTGCCTTTCATGACTTCATACATCTCTGCCATATGCCTCCCTAGCTATAGTCTGTTGAATTATTACTTGTAAACAGTTCCTTATCTTTGGCAGTCTTTGTCTGTCACATGTGTCTCTCTGCTATCCCAAGAGCCTGTTCCAAGTGACTTCAAGAAACAAGAAAAAAAAATTTCAGAGCATAAAGATTTATAGACTTGAACACTTGGTAAAACCTGGTCTTCAGATGTCCCTGCTCATTGCAGAGGAGTGGAACTAGATGGCCTTTAAAGGCTCCCTCCAACCCAAACCATTCAAGGATTCTGCCAGCTGAAGCACACTGAAGTCATAATAATATTGTCCTATATTTAACCTCAGATAAAAAAAACCACATCTTTGTCTCCATATGGCCTGTATATACCCACACTTTGGCTTTATTTTTCTAATATCCCTGAAGACCAAGAAGCAGGGACTCTAATGCTGCTGGCAAAAATCTGAAGATAACATAGATAAAATTAAATGTAAACAACTTTTTAATGCACATGTTGAAACTTAATTTAAGGTAGGGCCACCTTACCCAGGTTTGATCTCTTCAATTTTACACATTGGCCTAAGCCACCAGAAATACTAGCAGTTATCCTAATTCCCTCTGAATTTTTCCTGGAGCTACTCATCTCTTACCATGTAGGATTTTAGGGAAATTAATCTCTGCAGTAAGGTGAATCATGTGTCTAAAAATAGATAGGATGGCAAGGTCAAGCACTGTGAAAAACATTCCTCTTCTTGTTAAGGCTCAAGTGTATTTACAAAAGCCTCTCAAACAGCCCAGATCTGCTGTCCCTGTGTCCACAAACCAACTGCAGTACTTTCTATAGCAACAGTGGCCTTATTTCACAAGAGTAATAAAAATGGTCCAAATAGAAGAGAAGGAGTTTTGAGAAGGGAGGTCACAAGCAGCTGGAGTCACTATTGACTGAACAATGCCATACTTGAAAGGAGTGTTTGCTTCCTGCCTGAAGCAGAATCTTTGAGCACTAACAAAACCTACACTGGTACTTCAGCTACTGATTGCCAAATATCAAACTTCCCATTCCTGAAAAGTCACAGAGAAGCTAATGAAGTTCAGCAGTAGGATTGTTTAACCAAAGCAGGGTTGGCTGTCACAGCATGGCAAGTCACTTCACTGGCGATTAAGGACTCGATTTGGTGCCTAACTACAGCTATCTAGAGCCACTGAGATGCTCAAAATGTCTTGTGTGTCCTTACCCTGCCATCTCAGAGGGTTTGGGGTCTTTCTTTTGTTACTGTGATGTATCTTGCACACTTATCTGGGTGTTCTGCATATCCCTGGCACTTGAAAGAATGCTAATTGCTTCCCAAAGGCCCAGAGAAGTGTGTCATCAAGCAAAGCCAACAACTCGTTAGTCTTTTAAAATGGCAAGGTCGTGGCAAATTTTCTATTTGCCTCCGTCTCTTTATTAATTTCTCTGGGCAGGCCTGGCTTGGGTATGTCTTTGTCTCCGTTGGCTCTGGCAGCCTGCTGGGCATCCTCACTAAGGAACGAAACCAGGAAGCAGGAGCCAGGGCACAGGAGCCTCACCACCTCCTTGCCCTCACAGGCAAACGGGTGTCACATCAAACGAAGAAGAGAGAGGAAAAGGTCCCGCGTATCAGATGTCGGCCTCCAGCGACTGCAGACAAGCTGCACCCACAGCCCAGCCCCTCACGCCACGCCCCGAGAGCAACAAGGCGAGGCGAGGCCCGGCCCATTCCCC
>WBNO01026721.1:79833-120685 GCA_013400575.1 Peucedramus taeniatus | reverse complement strand
GGGCCTGGCGCTGCTGTGGGGCCGCGCCGTGGAGGGGCTGGAGCAGATCAGCACCACGGTTCCGCCGGCGCCGGCGCAGGGTAAGGAGGGGCGGGCAGCGCGGCGTCGTTCCCTTTGCTTCCCGCCCGTCCCGCGGGTGCGGCCTTCCGGGGCGAGCTTGACCGGGACCCACGCTCGGTTCGGAGGGGCGCGGCGGCGGACAGGGGCTCGAGCTCGCCCCGAGGCCTGCAAAGGCCCAGCGGCGCCCGGAGCGCCATCGGGAGAGTTGCGGAGAGCTCGGGGCTTGCCGGGGTGCTGTCCCCGGCGCGGAGCGGGCTGGTCCCGTGGGCCGGGAGGGAACAGCCCGCTCCGGCCGAATGAGCCGTGGGGGTGTCCAGACCTTGGCGGCACGGAGACAGCAGTCACAGAATCGCAGGATGGGGCAGATTGGAAGGGACCGCAGTGGTCTCCTGGTCCAACCTTCCTTGCTCAGGCAGGGTTATCCTAGAGTACACAGTCGCTGGGGTTTGTTCAGCCCTGGGTGATGATGAGGATTGTGGCTCAGGAGAAGCTGGCGGAGATGCTCGTCCCTCCCTGTTCTGTTGGAATCATTTACCTCTTCGCTGCTTTGGACAGGCAGCTGGTGAAGCTCCGACTCAGATTTAGTTGCCACCAGCAGATGTGACCACAGAGGTGCATGTCAGGTTGGTTGGCATCAAATGTGGGTATCTCAAGTGCACCTTGGCAGGTGTGTCTAGATCCCAGATAGAGGTGTTTATTGTCCTTTAGGGAAGGGTTTATACTTGAAAAGGGAGCCTCCAGCTTTTTGAGACAACTAACTTGAAGCAAATTAGCCTTACTAATTCATGTTCAGAAAGCTTGTTTGTTTGGGTGTTTAAAATCTCACATTGGAAAAGTAATGAAGTCATTTTTTTAATAAGCATGGTGGTACTCCATGTTGAAAACTCTCGTTGGAAAATTTTTGAGTATAAACTGAGACCAATTTCTGAACCTGCTTCTCATGTTGGTTTCTTTTAGGAATTGGTATATGGGCCTGACAGGCTGTTAATTGGTACCTGTAACAATCTAATTGTTACCGGATAAACTAGTAAGGGGGTTTTGTACATGCATATATAAATTAAAGATAAATATACTGATACATAAAATGCATTTAATGTTAGGAATTAGTACCAGAAATATGTAATATTTAATTATGAAAAGAAAACATTGAAATAAATAGTTGTCTCTCAAGTAAGTAACTCTACCTCAAATTGACAACTTCTTGTGACTAATGCTCCATTTGGAGATCTTCTCCCCTTGTATTTGTGATATACTGAAATAAGAGCAACCTTATTTCATTAACTGGTAGAAAAAATTATCATAGGAAAAACAATTACTAGAATAAAAATCCAGATTCAGACTAGGAAAGGAGATTCCCCCTCATCTTTCAAATAGTTAACTATTAAGGTCAAGACTAGGGCATGTACATGGTCCTGTGGGCAACAAATTTATCTGAATTATGGATAAGAAAAGATTGCTCTTAAGATGATAAACATGGGGTACTTCTAAAAAAAGTAAATGTGAACACCAGCAAATATGTGTTTTCTTTTAAATTCAGAGAAAATGCATCGCTTGGCTTGTCAAGCTTCTGTTAAAATTCTTGTTAAACTCTTGTATATTAACTTTGTATCATGTGTTTGGAAGTGTTTTTTATTGTTATTTAAAATCATATTATTTGGAGAGCTTTATCTTCTAAAAACTCTTTTCCCGCAGAAAAAAAGTTAATACCCATGGAAAGGGATAAAGCCTAAGCAAGGGTCAGCTTTTGCAAAGCTTCCAAAGCTGCACAATTTGGAATGTTCCCTAAATTGAAGTGTATAAGTTCTAGAATTTCAGCAGAGATACCGGGAGACTCTTGGGTTACACCTTCTGTGTTGTCCTTAGAGAAAGCAAACTGAGGTTAAAGGTAAGCTTGAATTGTTTCCCTGTGTCTGAGGTTAAACCTAAATGTTTTTTATCTCTGTTTGCTGCAATTCTCCTGGAATGGAATTACTGAGATTTCATTACTTCAGTCAAAATTACTGCTTGTATCGAGGATTAGAAAAAAGAAAAAGGTTAAATATTATGATAAATGCTTGACCTTATGGAATAAAAATAAGTATATAATCTCTGTGTATTTTGTTTTTGTTTGTTTTTTTTAGCATGTTCCGCATTTTCCCAGAAGTCCTGTGAAGAATGTCTAAAAAATGTTTCGGTAAGATTTTTATCATCTTTTTTGATTTCCACTTAGTATGAAATCAAATTGTTAGGTTTTCTTAGGCTGTTTGTTTCTTATTTAAGTGTTAGAGTCAACTGATGTGTTGCTTCCCATCTGTCACATGTGATTCCAGTGTGCTTTCACTTTGCCAGGGTTGCTCCATGGTTTGGTCACTCAGGGTGTGTCTGTGCTTTGTCTGGAGAGGACAGACCAAATCCTGGCTTCCAGTGTCAGTGTGTGCTCAGGGCTTTCATAGGTCGGATGAGCAAGTTGATCTTGCTGCTGCCTCAGACTCATCCTCATTTTGTGGGTAGCACTTAGTTAAATGTCCATGTAATAAACTCAGTCTTAGGCAGTTAAAAGGCCTTGCTTTTCTTGTGTTATGCTGGGAAAACTGGGAAATTAATGCAAATAAACTGGAAGTGCCTTTCTCTAAAGATGCCTCAAAAAGTACCTGTAGCTGAGGCAGTGTGCCAGTCCCTCCACTGACTACGTCAGACTCTGTTGCTTAAGACTGCCAGGCTAAGCCACTGTTGGTAGCAAAGTGTATTTCCAATGAGATTGCAAAAAGGCAGATGTTTAAATGTTAGAATTTGTTTCTCTGTTCTTTGCTGAAAACTTCTTTAGCTCTGCAATAAGGATTGTGATAAGCATGCAGAAGGCATTAGTCCCTGCAGAGCAGAAGTAAGAGATTATTTCAAATTCAAACTTCAGATGTCACTGAAAACAAACATTTCAGGAGTCTTAATTGGAGTCTTACTGGAAAACCTTTTCACCTGGGAAGATTGAGAAATATCAGAACTTACCTGCTTGACTTATGCATATTTTGGCTTTAAGGGAAAAATATTAATTGAATTGTATTGATGATTGTGTATTATCAGATTCTTTTATCATTGGGAATGAGTCAACTGAAATATTTTCTTGTACTTCAGCCCCTGCTCCAGTTAGGTGTTGTCTTTTGGGTTAGACACGTTTTCAGTAGTTAGATGCAGGAGTCTCTATCAGAGGGATACAGCTGGCATTTCTGGGCTCCCAGTTGTCACCAACAGTGTACAGTCGTTTGGAAAAGAGACCTCATGAGCCACCTAATCCAGCTTCCTACTCAAAACAGGGTCAACATTATGTTCAGAATTTAACAGTGACTTCTATTATGCCCCCTATTAGTTGTTATTTTTGAACTGTTAATTCGTATTAAATGTTTGAACCAAAAAAGCATATTCTCATCTAGCATCTGTAATTAAAAGGGCACCATTTTTGCAAAGTGTATTCTCTTTTCTTAGTTTTTTTTGTTGGTGTGTCCTTACGGGTATGTTTAACTTGTACACTCTAGCAACTACAAAATAGTAACATATTCTTCTTGTAGCCACACTTTTCAAGAAAGCGGAATCTGCTACAAATGGTTTCCTTTGTATTTAACGTTTTGTAATCCATTAAGAGCAAGATAACAGGCTTTGTGTAATTGAGGATGTATGACAGAGATGTTCTTGATAGTACTGTTAGATAAAGTATAGTTCCTGGCTGAACTCTCTTTATAACGAATCCTAAAAAAACTTGTCCTGTCAAAGATTCCTATTGCCATTATTCAAAACTATTTCACTGTTTGAGTTATGTGGTAAATGACTTCTGAACAAGTATTTCTTTTAACAGATGAAAATCAAAACCTAAGCTTGATGCTTAGAGATAGCTTTAGAAGCAGAAATGTTGTATTTTAATTTTAACTATAATACACATGAAAACTTTAAATTTTAAAAATACGCTGATATGTGATCGTGTGCAATTAAGGTACAGAGTACTTTGCAGATAAGACTGGATGAGTCTGTATCATTCATTACCTTGCAGCAAAAGCTCCTGTAGACTTATAAGGATACTCTTCTATTTTCTTTCTGTTATAATCAAATGCAAGACTGAAGTAAGATTATAGGTGTATTTTTATTCATTAAAGGTACGAGGTGTTTTGAAATTCTGAACAGTTGGCAGTCTGATTTTGTATTTTGTATTTGTTAATTCCAGTAATTTTAAACCCAAAGTCATTTTTCCCTCAAGCATGCAGAGTACCTCAATATGTTCCCAAATATTTTCAGGCTAGTGTTACTTGTGAGTGCAAAATGTTCTTATTCACCATTCAGTTTAGGTTTTACTGAGAAATTGTACCAGGACTTCTGTATGCTTTGTAAGATGAAGCACTTCCATTTCTCCGGTATTATATTCACATAAGAAATCTGTATTTGGAGTGGTGCACTAAATTATTAACTGTTTTTGAAGATTAATAATTTGGGTTTTTTCTTGTTTCTTTTGCACAGTGCCTTTGGTGTTACACCAACAACACATGTATTGATTACCCTGTAAGAAGTATTTTTCCACCATCTTCATTGTGTTCTCTCTCAAATGCTCGATGGGGAGTTTGCTGGAGTAGGTACTAATTTTACTTTTGCTGTAGAGAATTATTTACGAGTATGATTAAAGTAAGCTTGCTAGAGCTGTTTCCTGATAATTTATTTGGAGGTGTGGGGCGAGAAGGCAGTGGTTATGATTTGAAGCCATAGCCCCAGTCAGTGTAGGTATGGTGATGCAATGACTTTAAAACATTTTTACTTTCTTTAAAATTTCTGAAAGTGTTGAATGATTTGTGTAGATCCACAGTTCTCTTATATTCCAGTGGCAGCAGTGAACCAATACCACAGGAATAGAGTCACACAGAATTTCTTGAATTTCAGAATTACACTGTTCTTTCTAGTTGTTTTTGCTCAAACAACTAGAAAGAACAGTGTAATTGATGGATACCAAAGGCAGTGTAGATAAGGTTTAAAAGGAACATGCACAGTGCCACTGTAGGTTGTAATCCTGCATGGTGTAATTGTTCTTCAGTTTCCATTTGCTTTGCATGTTTTACTACAAAATACACGACTGAGCATGTGCTGCCATCAGGGTGAAATATTTGGAGCTGTTTTTGTAATAATGTGTGTACAGATCTAGATTCAGAATAGACTGGAGCAGAGAGCACCTAAGGCATTGGAAAGCTTCTTGTGTGAAACAAGAGTACAGCTTCAGTCCAACAGAGCAAGGGACTTTGTGTTTGTGCATGGACACTAGGAGGCTGAAGGAGAAAAACAAGTTGGGGTGAACTATCACTGACTATGTTGACTGAAGAAAGTTACCATGCTTAGCCAGAGAGATTTTGCAGTAGTCTAAATTAGGGTAGCAGAAGTAGAAGATGGCTGTTAAAGTGAAAGATACAAGTTTCTGAACACTACCACATAATGACTGCTGCAGAGTGACTAGATTAAAAAGCACCGGTGAACTTTTTCAATTCTATGTTCTTAGAGAAGGGCTTTGTGCTTTGTTTTCTGAGAACAGGCATTTCTAATGGTGCTTAGACTTTTGTTGGAGTTTTTTAGGGTACGATAAGAATATAATTTCAGTGATAAAGCTCGCTTCTAAGAAAAGTGGGCTTGCAGTGTTGTAGTAAAGGCTCTAATTATGAAATGTTTAGCAGACTTTTTTCTGAAAGTGTGGAGGGTTGACTTCTGCCAGTAGCTGAGTACTCACACTGCTACTTGCTTCCTCCCTCTCTCCCATGGCCTCAGTGGGATGGAGGAAGAAAAAGGAACAAGAGCAGAAAAACCTCCTTGTTTGAGATAAAGACGGTTTAAAAAGGGAAGGAAAAAGAGGGAGAGGAAAAAACGCAATTTTTTTACCACCCCTCACTGACAGACTGATGCTCAGCCAGTCCCCAAACAATGAATTCCCATTGGAATTGACTTTCCCCTTGGAAGCCAATTCCGCCCTCCACTTACCTGTCCTTTACCTCTGTTTTTTCACTGACCACAACATTATATGGTGGCCAGTTTGGGTCAAGTGTTCTGTCAGCATCCCCTCCTGACCTCTCGCACTCTCTTGCCTGTGTCCAGCCGTACTCACTGGGGAGAACAGAGGGAAGGGGGCAGGGGGGAGATGGGGAAATATTTTGGTGCTCTTCAAGCCTGTTCAGCAACAGGCAAAACATTACCAGCATATTTGAGCCAGAAATCCAAAACACAGCCTCAAATGAGCTGCTATGAAGTAAGTTAACACTCTCAAACACACCAAGTAGAGAAACATATGTCCTTTTCTACTGATACTAAGGGTGGTCTTGACAGTTTACTGCTGCTGTGGAAATGTCTTGTGTGCCATTTGTGTTTCTAGATTGACTGTAGCTTAAACTCAGAATGAAAACTTCATAATGGAGCATATTCTCAGCAAAAAAAAAAAAAGAAAAAGTAGAAAAAACCCCAAACCAAAACAGCAACAAAAACACCCTCAAATATGCATTTCCTTAATAGTTTTTTTACAAATGACAGGCAGTAACATGCAATGGGGCTATATGGTCTTACTGAGACTGTCCCCTACAAATACAGCAGGAAAATTAATTAATTTCTGAAGGTGGTGGTGATGGGTTTTTTTTCCTTTGAGCAAATAAAATTAAGAGATGAATGTTGTTCACAGTTGCTGAAAATGAAGGTGAATAGTGCAGCTTTCAAAGTCAAAAACAAATGACTGGCTTCCAGTTACAATTTTATATGAATTACATGTGTTGACAGATTATTAACCAGAGTAAAGTGAAGAACAGTGTAATACAAAGTAGCTTAATTGCATTGGGTGTTTTCATGAATAGTAAGCAGATGAAATAGGTAGTGGTGCCAGGAATACAGACTGAAAACTTGACAGTCTTTCCTGCACTTTAATAGGTCCGAAAAAAAACCCCGTTTGCTTCAATTGTGTAGTATACTTTTGAAAAAATTAGATTCTGTTCAAAACAATTTTTTAAAAAAATTTTTGCTTTACTGGATGAAGTATATTTGTTTGTTACTTGTAGGGAAGTAACAGAATGAGAAATGTGGTTTTACCTAATGTCTGTTCAGTGTAGATTATGCATAATAACAAAGTTTGAATGTGGTATATTGCATTTTATGTGGGGTAGTTGAATAGAATCATGTTTTGCATATAGGGATGAAAAAATGGGAAGGAGGGGAAGAGTTATCAGAAAGATAAATGTTACTGATGGAGTCTAACAAGTTGAATATGTTCATGTTTTTCAGTAAACTTTGAGGCTTTAATTATTGCTATGGCTGTGGTAGCTGGACTCATGCTGGTGTCCATAACAGTGTGTTGCTGTTACTGCTGTTACTGCAGACGACGTTCCAGGAGGTAAACACATGTGTTTGTTTTCTTTACTGTCACTGAGTCCTGGTCTTCCCTGCCTACCTACAATTTTTACTCTCCAGTATACTAAGAATATTTCCATTTGGAAGTAATTTTGGTCACTTTGCTTTATTTGTTTGAGAAAGACCACAATAAGAGATATTTAGTGACAAGTAGTAGGACACTGGAAATTATCCTGGAATGACATTGATTTTTCTAGTGGTAACAGCACTGATGTGTCTGACTTCAGGTAAGCTGTTGCTTTACACTTCTACGTTTTACACTTTCTTATTAACATTGGACATGAAATCTTTCAATGACCAAGTAAATACTTGCTTCTTCTGATAATGGTGTAAATAATTTCTTTCAAGGCAAGCTCATGGTACAGCAAAAAGGGGCCAGGTGAGTAGAAAAGAACTGACCAACAATGTCCTGTATGGCACTTGGTATCCATCTTTCAGAGTTGCTCTAGGATCTGTCAGCAGTCAGTATATAAGGGATTAGCTGTCTTTGCCAATTCAAAAAGATATTCTACATGTAAGATAATACTTCTTTGCTCTAAGATACTAAGAATAATTTACTTACTTTTAAGGAAAGTAGTACTGCAAAAATTAAATGTTCTTGAGATCTTGGAGAACTTGTAAATTTTTTTTAAACTGGCTTCTCTGAGTAGCTAGTATTCTTAAAAGGAGGGAAATAGTTGATGAGTAACTAAAATAGGTACATCAGTACTGCAGTGTGAAGCAGGACAGCGCAACATGCTTCCCTTTATCACTCAAGCTTTAAAGCTTTCTGGACAGTGTAGTTACACCTAGCTCTGTTCTTTTTGTCTTTCAGTACTTCTTGTATGAGTAAAATGAGGACCTTATTTCTTGGTCTGAAATGATTTCTATACTTTTTGAATACCTTTGACTCATTGTTCCTGTTTGAGATGTGGTTTTGTTTTTTTTTTTTTAATAACTTAATGTAACTGTACATTATTTAGTGCTGACCTTAAAGCCAGAAAAATATGGTATATCTGTGGTTTTAAAGAAATATGAAAATAATTGTAAGTAACATCTCATTCCTTTCTTCCGTGAGAAAGAAGCGTGTACCTGTTCTGTTGGTAGGTTGGTATACCAAATCTGCCCTATTGCAAAAATGAATGCTCCTTAGCCCTGTGCTGGTCAGCTCTGAAGATGTAAAGAATGTGTTTAGATCTTACACGAGATCTGCCAGCTTCCTCTACAGAACAACTGAGTAGGCCCCTGTGGCTGACACGTCAGCAAATAAAGCTTGAATCCTGTGAAAAGAGATATTTGTACCAGACTTCAGTTTTAGTAGCTAACATGTCAATCAGTACTGAAACATCTAATTCTAAAAATAGAGGGTTAGTTGAGGGTCATCTTACACCAAGGCTCCAAAGGTGCCAGGCTTAATCTTGTGACCCTTAGAGGATTTAAAGGTCTTGTCAATCTGGGATCCAGCTTATTTCAGGAGGAGTCAGAATGTGTTATTACACTGAAGCCTGGTATATTATTGGCTTTAAGCCCATTGGTTCTCAGCGGGAATTCTTTTGCTCTCTTCTTCCTTATTTTTGGGGACTCATTTTACACAAAAGAAACTTTTTTTTTCATGACTAGGAGGAAGGAAAGGTTGTGAAAGTGTAGTACTAGATCTGTTTAACTGACTCTTTAGATGTATGGTCTCAGGTGTAACCTTGTTTTGCAGAAGTATAAGTGTTTCTTTTGGGAATTCTTAAGCTGTAGTATTTAAGTGTTTGAGAAGCCTGAACTTACCTTTTCCTTGAACCCAGAGAATACTTAAGTGAATTAACCCCCACATCAGTAATGTAGTTGGCTCGTCTGTGTCCATCCTATCACAGGAATTCTAGGAATAATGGTCATAGTTTTTATTTTTATCCTGTGTTTTTGGACTTTTAAGAGTCTGGTTCTATGTGCTTGTGGCAATTTCATGAACAGCTATTATTCATGAAACTCTACTAAATAGACTCTCACGAACTTCCATTATCAACTGTGTTTTAATTTGTATAATCTCAAACTTTCTTAATTTGGAAGAACAATTCATTCCAAGTATCCAGAAATCAGAAGATACTTAATGCTGTTTAATTACAGGGAAGAAATTTATTTTCTGAATAACACACCAACATTTTATTTATTTGATGCTTTCATATTTTGCAACACCAATTGTGAAGATTATTGCATAGTTATAAGACATGGGGTCTCCAGTAAAGCAATTTTACAGAAGGGTTCCCAAGAATGGAAGCTTTATGGCAGACATGCTGATGTGGAGAATTGATTAGTTTTCCAAAAGGGTCTAACATTGTTTTCAAATAAAAGTGACCTGTTGAGTGTGTTTCCTGCTCCCCCAAGATTTTTCTAATTCTTTAGGTGGAAAAAGCTGGAACTAAAAAGTTTGTTTCTGAAACATCGCATGTATTCTTAATTACTGGCTTGTATTGAAATAACTAAAATGTTGAGTGAGATATATGGACTGTTTGAGCACATGAAAGAATTGAGTTGATATCTCCAGAGCTGAATGTGTCTGAGCTTTGTGTATTAAAGCATTTGACATGCTATAATTAACCACTGGATGTCACTCTTGCTTAACTTAGATCTTGGTGGCTGCAGATGAGTGGTAATGCTGCTCAGGTGTATTAATATTGTAAATATTCATCTCAGACGTCTTCACAACTATATTCACTTTTTGGAAGATGATTAGCACCTGGGCAAGATGGCAGTTGTCGATTTACTAATCCTGAAGAATCATCATAAATTCTGTTAGGGAAGAACTAACGGAAAGATTATTTGACGTTTGCTTTAGAGTCCTACAAGTCTTACACAGTCTTTCTAATGGTTAAGTGAAACTGAGCTTTCTCCAAGGCAGGACATAAAGCTAAAGTGCAGCAGAGAATTCAGTAAAGCATATCTGCACATGTACTGTGTAGGTTCAGCATTTCCCAGAATGATGCTCAGGTAAATCCTTGCTCACTCCAGAACAGACTCATTTCCTGGGGCAACTTGAGATTGGATAGTTAGGGTTGTTGGAAAGATAAATTGTTCTGGCATCAAAGGCTTATGAACCATCAATCTTCTTCCAGAGGACAACAATGGACTTAACTGTGCACATGCAGAACACTGAATCTTAAATGGGGTGTGACACATGGGGAAAGGGACAATTAGGAATCCTGCTTCTGGAACAGTCTGCATCCTCTTCCTAAGAAGCTGTAAATAGTTCTGTGGAGGCTGAAGGGCATATTACTGCAATGAGTAGAGCATTTGGATATTATAAAATGTGAAAGGATAATTACAGAAACTTGTAAATTATACTTACTCAGCTGTGAAATCTTACATGGCTATGAAGTAGTAAATAGTGATAGCTTAGCAATAAAGTAGTTGCTTTTTCCTCCTCTTATGCTTTCCTTCCCTCCTTATTTTTATAGCAGACTAGAGGAAGAAGAGGAGCAGCTAGCTAGGAAGAGAGAAGAACGAAGGCTACAGTCTCTTCAGAGGTAAATCTTGTCAGTTTGATATATAGCTCTACACTTCCTGGTGATGTAGGACTATTCTGCCTTTCTAAGAAATACATGGAGTACTAAACAAAGAGGCATTGTGATGTTAGGCATGAAAGCATCAGGTTTTTACAAAACAGAGCTTTATTATGAGATTGGTGAACCTGATTAGGAGCTGTAAATAAACAGAGAGCAAACAAGTTGATGCTCAGTGTGGCAAGTACCATGAGTGCTGTGTGCATCATTGCGAGGTAATGACAAACATTATCCAAGAAGATAACAGATGCAAATTTGTTTTCATAAACATCTGAATTTGCAAGCTGAAAGTGTCAGACGTGAATGTGCATGGAAGGGTAAGAAATAGGTGTCCAATTCAGGAAGTTTGCTCACACACAGTTTCTCAGATAAATCATGTTGAATATTTGCAATGGATCAGAAAAAAGGGGAATTCTCTACTTGTAATCCAGTTATAACTAGTCACAGCATAGAAGGCTGAGTGCTAGTTTGAATGATGTTTTGCCTAAAATGCTTTTGTTTCTTTCTAAAGGGGAGGGATCCAGTGAGAAATATCAACATTTTTTTGTATGCCAAAACCATGTGCCTTGTGGTGAAATGTGCATCCTTAATTATGCTGCTTTGTTTAGTTAAGACAGCACTAACCTGTGTTTGTTACAAAGCAAAGACTTCTGACTACGTGCATAATGGAACGGTTGTTCCATAACCTTCGGGTTATGGAACATAAGGGGTATGTTCCATAACCTTCCCAGTGTGATTTGTGTATCAGCTTTAAATTCTTGGTACAGTTAATCTGTAGGAAGTCTGGAGTGTAAGGTGTGCTGTGCACACACTAAGCAAGTGGCGTTGCACCGCAATTAGCAAATTAGAGCTAATATCAGCTCCGTTCTTGAATTTAGCCTAGGAACAAGGATCACTGGGAGCAGGCTGCTCTGCCAGAGTGATTCCTGCAGCCTTATTTAGAGCAGCATTCCTCTTTCCCAGCTTGTCTCAGGAGTGTTTCTGTGAAACAGAAACTGCTTTAATTGCAGGAGCGAGCTTAGCAGCAGCCCTGGGGTGTTTCCATGTTCTGAACACGCATACCAATTGTGTGTGTGGCTGGGGGTCATGGGAAAACACAAGGAGTAGGCCACTTCCAGCACCTAGAGCACCTCACCCTACCCACTGCTTGCTTCCTCTAAGACCTTTGGAGAATGAATTGCTAGTAGCAGCCTGTAGAACAAATTAATATTCTCAACAACCCATTTTTGACAAGCAACCTGCAGAGAAAAACACTGCCTTGTACTGTGTAGTCCTTCCTTTCTACTGTGAAGTTTTCACATAGTTTATGAAAATATCTGAATAGATGTTCAGATAAATTTCATGGGAGGAAAACAGGCACAGCATTGACCTTGTGTCTATCCGGTTTTCGTTTTTTCTTGTCATCTTACATGTTCTTTTTTTTCCTGTGGGATACAGCTACTTCAAATACAGCTCATATCAGCTCATAAGTGGTTAATATCAGTTGGCAATGGAAAGTGAACAGGACTAACCTGAGCTTCATTTCATTATTCCATTAGTGAATAGTAAAAATGAAGCAAGGAGGCCCAAGTTCCTTAGTGTTCCATGGAAATATTTTTGGTGGAAGGTTTAAGATGATTGCAGCACCTAGGATTTTCTGTCTTTCAGGTACACTGTAAAAGTCTGCTTTTTAAGTTTAATACTTGTTTGCATTAAAATTCAGTTAATTATGGATACTTCAGTATCTCTTTGGAAGATGCCTGTTAAAATGAAAAATAAGGGTTATTATGTTGGCTCTCTGCTTATCTACACAAGGCTGAAAGTAGCTGTCAGTTTCGTGAGAGGGTTGAAAATCACTGGTGATGGTCTGAGTTTGCACTTATAGTGAGGGGGGCATGATGAGAAGGATGTCTAGAGTTCAATTTTTGACTTAAAACAGATATCTTATTGCATAGCTTTAGTCCTTTATTTGACTTCATAATCTCTAACATGAAAAAATCATTTTTAAGCATGGCATTGAGTAGTGAGTCTTTTTCTATACACTCAATTATTTACAGCTTCAAATATATGTATATGTATAGGTTAGATTTATATAATTTATAAATCATTATTTATTTTAGAAGTTTATAAAATGCTAAGCAAATGCTAAGCAATAAGATCTAGTGCCAAGTATAAATTGATAGTAAGGGAGAACAAGGAGAGAGGCCATGGAAAGAAAGGATGGCAGTTTATTTGTGAAGAATCAAGTATGGAAAATTATTATGGGAATTGTTAGTATTGAGAAAAATACTTCCTCAGCTTATGGCAGTGGGGACCACTTGCATGAGAAGCCAAGACTTCAGAACATATAAGGAGTAATAGCAGTAGTGTTAAGAAACAGAACCAGCTCAGAAGACTGAAGTGACTTGAGCTGATCGTCATGTGAGATGTGGGTGGTACAGTAATTCTGGGTGGCTGATTCAGGGACTGCCTGTTCAGAGCTGTGTCTGGTTCTTCTGGGTTGATGTGTACCTAAGCCTTATTTACTGAGTAAGGATTTAGTCATGGGTGAAGTGATGCTGTTGTGGCTGCCTGTCAGAGTTTGAATGTTTCACTGATATTAATGGTTCTAGCCTTCAAACTTAATTAGATGTTTGGTGGTTTGTTTTGAATAGGCTAGGGAGGTATCCTAAAGCCTTTCTGAGGTTTAAAGCCTACACAGCTTGATTTTGCACCATCCTCTTCTTAAGCAGGTGCTTTCTGAATTCAGAACTGATTCACACTGACTGCTGAAGTACTGAGGTTTCAGTAGCTGAAACTGCAGCAATGAATCTTTGTTTCTTCAGACAGGATATGCAAAACAAGGAAGAAATGCCATTAGTACCACCAGTAATAAACCTGGTTTGAGGTCACATGAAAACTATACAGTATAAGGATTGAACTTTATATTGGAGAAGGCTGCTTTAAGCAGAATTTCTCTGTTCTCTTCCTGAGATCCCTTGCCCCATATAATATCTTCCTCTTATGTACCACAGAAAGCAGAAATCCTGTTGTCAGGTTACCTTCAATGGGTAAATTTGTCTCCTCTTTTTTCTGTTCTCTTCAGTGTCTCAATCCTGACTTTCTTCTTCTTCTTCTACATGAATTTCATTACCCTGACTCTCCAGCTTCTGTTACTGCATTTTGGCCAGGTTGCCTTGTTTACTATGCTGCCTGGGCTTATTAATGCAGAAGGATGTAAGGGATGTGGGTGTCTCTGGGAAATAGTAGTGGAAGGTTTTGAGTCTGTCTTGTTTGGTTTTTCTCATTGTGCTTTATCTGCATGCTTTTCCAGAAGTGAAATTGCTGGAAAAGGCCACTTCAACCCTCAGCTCTGTAGGAAGCAGGATAATTGCTTCTGAGGACACACACAGGATCTGATTAGCTGTAGGAATTGTTTGAAGGTGGAATATGCATAGGGCAGATGGGATCTTTGGTGAATTAAGCTGTCAGCTTAACAGCTTTCTGCTGAATACGTGCAAATTGGAATCCGGAAGAAGTCACAACTTGTCTAACTGAGTTGAATTTTGACAGGGGGTAGCAAAGGGTGTATTTTTAATTTTCCTTCTTTTTTTTTACTTTTTTTAAAATTTTTGTTAGAGGAACTTTTTTTTCCAAATTCTATGTCTTTTCCTCAAGGTAAAGACATAGATTGTGGATCATACTCATGAAGCAGTTGTGTAGGACCTTTTATGTTTGTTTTTTAAACTAAGCAAAGTGGATCCTTCCTATGTAATATAAGGAAAACTATCTGAGAAAAGATGGAATTTTTTCCATTTAAACATCTTTCAGTTTTCCCCCCTTCACCTTTGCAAAGGAGAAGAAGATATCGACTTATCAGACAGTTGGTTTATGAGAATATTTTAAGTTTGGCAATATTAGATACAGCCTTAAAAATAGTCTTATGGTCACACAACATAAAAGCCAATTTATATATAGCACAATATTGTAATTTATTCTCTGCATGGATGCCATGCTGGATTTTAGAAAGCAGTAGTTTTCACTTACACTTGCTGTACATCTTAAACAAAATAGTAACACACCTTTTTATCCTTTTAGAATTAATAGTGAATTAGTATTCTGAAGTATGTTCTGTGCACAGCTGAATTTTACAATTATGCTCCCTGCTGGAAAGCATTAGGGAGTCTTCCAGTGTAGTGTTGTGCCTTGTTTCTTGTGTATAGATGAACACCTCAGTGTGTCAATGTGTGCATATATGTGGATGCTTTACTTTTATATGGAAAAGAAAAGTATTTCTTATTATTGTCATACATCTTATGTTCCCACTATCCATTAGTAAGAGTTTATGGTAAGTCTTATAGATACAGTGTATGTACTTTCAGATGAAGTGTAAATAGAAAAATAATATATATATAACTGCTAAGAGTGATTTTTTTAAAATAAATTTGTAATTTAATTACTAATACTAATGTAAAAAATGCTGTTGTCCTCTTTGGATGTAATTACAGTTTGCTTACAGCTCAAAAGAGTCTGAATGTTCTTCTGTTACCTTTATTTCTTGTAGGAAACATGAAAGAAAACTGAAGCATGATGAAATACGTAAGAAGTATGGTATGTGTCATCTTGTTTTGATACTATGCCTAAGTTGATTCCTTTTCCCTAATTACTGTTAGAATTCACAGCAGGAATAAGCTGCTTTATGAGTGGCAGAAGTACCCAAGCCCAGTTTTCTGCTGATACCTGTCTTCTGACACCTGATCTCAGCACGTTTATGCTCCTGTTCTCTTCCTACACTGACTGTCCAACAGGGCAAGAAGACAGTGTGCTTGGGATGGGCACTTAAATGTATTTATTAAAATAAGTGGTTTATTCTGTCTGTTCCTAAGGGGACTGAGTTTGGGGGCTTTTTTGTTTGTTACTGAATGTGATAAATCAACCTACTTGAATTTTGCTACTGGAGTCATGGCTATTGAAGGAGGAGAGACTGATTAGTAGATAGCAAGCTTTTTAAATCAAGCTTGAAAAAGAAAGGTGGAGGATGCAGCCCAATGTAGGGATATTTTTTTTTTCTTTGTTTTTAAGTGGAGCCGTGGTCCAGTTGTAGAAGAGTATCACAAGACTGTAGGACCTGCTGTGTTGTGTTGGAGGCTCTTATTATATAGGCTTGTCAGTGCTTGCACTTTTCATTTGATTTGTTCATAGGGTTAATAGTACTGTGTATTCAGAGACAGATCTACTAAAACTCTGCTGCATTTTTTATTATGCAAATTGCACTAATGTCAGAGAAGGTGTTTCTAGGGGTCTGAACAGTCACTCAAAGCTGTTAATTTTCATCCTCTTGTTAAACTGATTGGCAGAGTCTAGGAATGCCTTCATGAATCCGCAGCCTGCCCTTTGCCTCATGCAGAAGTGATACAGACAAACTCTGTAGGGAATTCTCTATCTGGAGAACGTTTGTAAAAGAATGATCCTTTGCTGAAGTGGAGGAAAACTACATTGTGAAGCTTGAGCTACCGAAGAATGTTGTAGAAACTGGAAGTAATTTTTCTTAAAGCATCAGTCAGGGAAGTTATTCTGTGGTATTTTACAGGATAATTAACCCTGTATCTCAACTGCAATTCAGTTTCAGGAGGTGTTTGAGTGGTTGACAGCAATAGTCCAGATGTAAAAAAAGCAAACAAAATCCAAGCACAACATAAAACAACACAGGCTTTTTGTGATTGTTTCTCCTTAGAGGAGACCTCACAGTCAATCTCAGCAAGTCTGAATCATTGGGAAAGATCTGGTGAAGAATTTAGTGCAATGGCTGTGTCCCCACAATAACTTGCAGCACTCAGTGCAGATGGACCTTTGCATCCTCTGGATGCAGCCTAGATGCAGCTCCTGGGTGCAGAATTGTGGTTCCCATATCAGAGCTCTGCACTGGGGTTCAGTGATGTGAAAGCTGCACTCAGTTATGTTCTGCTTGTGAAACCAGTTCACTTGTCTCTGCATGGCCCTACATTTTACTGAAGACAGTTGTCTGTTCAGTGCTTAACTTTCAGACCTTTACGTAGTGCTTTGATGGATCTTGTTGGAGTACTTGAGTTCCCTGAAATTTTAAACTGTACAATGCAATGCCTCTGGAATACAGACATCAAATTCAATAGATCAAGTATTGCTTTTAGCTATACTGTCCACAGTCATAGCAGAGCTAGTGTCATTTTGCCTCCACTATCAACGAATTAATGAGAACCAAGTTCATACATTCATTGTGTTAATGGAAAGTGTTCCTTCTTGTAAGAAGTCAGACATACTCACTTCTTCCTGCACTTATGTTTTGCAGTGCAGCTTACCTGCACAAGATTGCAATTGGACTATAAAACTTAAATTTTATTACCAAACTTCTGTATAGTTTATTGCCAGGTATGCTGTATTGCCTAAATAGAGATTAATTTATATTATCAGATGTATCAATATGAAGCCTGGAATCTCATGGTTAATTTTTGTTTTAAAGAAAAATTTAACTCTCAGATAACATAATTTGCACATCCTTAAAGGATATATGTAACTGAGGAAAAATGAAATACAAAATATGTATAAATTTTTAAATTCAAAAATATAATTGCTGCTGAATATAAGGGTTGCATTCTGATAATACTCAAATGGTGGTCAGAATAATTCAGTGAGACTTGGATCTTCTGTCCACATTTTTTACTGTCTAGAAAATACAGATGTTAGCATATTAAACATAATCTAATAAAAATTGCTGCAAATAATTACGGAGGCACTAGATTACTTCGCACTCTTACACACTGCAGAGAGGATTCTCAGTTAAGTAGGCATTGATGAGTGGCAGAATGACAATGACTTTGTTAACCTGACTGTAGATAAAGATGATGATTCCCGAAATTTCAGTATTTGGTTGGCTTTAAGGAAATGCCTTTTCCCATTTCATCCCCCAGCTTTCCCTACCCCATTTAAATGGTAATTACACATTTATAATGCACTGCAGGTGTCACTCTAGCCACAATCCTTTGGGAGCATTGGAAGCAATAGAGAGCTTTAGCAACCAGGAGTACGCACTTTCAATTGTTTCTTTGTTGCACAATTTGATGGTATTTTTCATTTGCTCACATATATGAATGCAATATGATTACACAAATTATATGTTGACTCTTAGGAAAAATTTAAAGTAGAATTGAAAGTACTTTGCAGCTTGTGTAGTACACAAAGGAACTACAATTTAATTCCTGCTGCATTTGCTTCTATTGTGTGTTCAGTATAGCATTAGTGAGAAGCTGCTTTATTATTTATTTATTTGAGGATTTTGCCAAGTATTAGTGGAAGGATTTTTTTTCATTTATTTTTTGCAAAATTATTATAATTTCATTGTTTTAGTTCTGCAAAGGTTTTGATTAGCTATTTTAATGATATGTAATCCTCTCTTGTTTATTATATATAAGACATTGCTTTTTATATTCAATAGTTTATGACAGTAAATGTTTCTTCTATTCAAGGTAGATGCTTTGCCTTGACCTTCTTTAGTGTTCTGAATGCAAGGCAGGAGAACTTTGCATTGCCAAACACTGAAAGTTATTTAGTTTGTTTGTTAAGAATACAGTTGTTAATATGGGGGACTAGAAATAAAGAGGAAAAGTTTAATAAGAGGTGAAGACATGCAGCAAATTAGTTTGGTTTTTTTTTTGTTTGTTTGTTATTTTTTTTTTCCAACTATACACAGTCTCTTGTGAGTATTTCACTTGTTAATTCTGTTTTTGGGCAGTGTTGATACGGGGTCAGATGAGGTCAGATGAGGGTCAGATCTCAATGACTGGGAATGTGCATAGTTAGATAGTATACCATATAAATAAATATGCTGGAAAGAGGTATTAATTTCTTTTGACCATTGCTTTGTCATTTCATATTTATTAAGAAGCTTCATTATTTCATATAAACTAATGAAAGGTACTTGACTACTGTACCTTTCAAATTTTTGAGTGTTTCGTAGATACTGCTAAGTGGGTCAAATACTAACCTCAAAATGAGGGTAAATAGAAGTAAGAACTTTTAAGTGACCTGTGTGCCAATTTCAAGTTCACCAGTGACATATAATGGACTTGATTGCAAACAAGACTCCTGAAGAGACAAACATCTGGTTTCTCTGAACCCCTGAGGGTAAATGACAACTTGGGTAGTGGCTCTCATTTCAGACAGGAGACAGTCGAGAGACAACTCCTGTCTGGTTCAAGGCAGCACGAGAGCTTCAGCTGAGCCAGACATGCTGCCCCATTAGCATGGGCTGCCAGAGCAGCTGTGGCAGCTGACAGAAGTTTTTTGTTAAGACCCTTTTTTTTGAATGTCTCTATTGTTTTTGTCCACTTACTGGGGCCTGATACTTCTTCAATAAGAGTTGGTGAAAGTGATGAGCTGCTGTCTCACTCCTCTTACTTAATGTAATCTTATGATGCACTTAAAATGCTGAGGATAAAAGAAATTTAAATGCTGGATGCCAGCTTGAGAACAAGGCTGAAAGCAAAGTGTATCGAGTGGTGTAACCCCGGGTTGTCCTCCTTTGGAAGGAGGGCTTGCCATTTCTCTTGGAGTCCCTTTTTCCTGTGGAGCCAATAATATTCACACTGACCCATAGTTCTTAAAGCCTATTTAGTTTCAGTATTCTGTGATGAAACATGAGAGTGCGTTAAGTTAGGCATACTAATGCCTGATTGGTGGTGATTAGATCTGTTCATTCCTAAACATAATTCAGTAAAATTAAAGCAGGTACTACTGGGAATGGCATATGCAGCGAGGAGTAAAAATGACACATTCACTTGAAATATGAGGATTAGTTTTCTAAAATGGCTTTTAGCTGAGTGTTTTGGGGCAGGGGAAGAGAAAAGTATATTCACTCCTCAGAATGGTGTAGGAAAGGTTTATCAGGACTCTAACACAATCCTCTGGTTAATTTGAAATTGGCACTATGGAGGTAGAAAATCTTTTCTATTGGGCTTCAGCTGTTTAAGCTGTAAAGAACAGTATCTAGTGTTTTACTGTGCTACTTTCAGACCCATGAAGTGTTGAGTATGTGTCCTGAGTGAAATATCAAAAAAATATAATAAGCACTTGTCAGACTCTACAGAGAAAAGTCTGCAGGCTATGTTCATTTTGTCAGGGAATATGGTACCACCTCTTGCCACTTTGTGGAAAGCTTTTTGAAGTTAGGTGCATTTATTTGTAAATGGAACTTAATGAGTACAGGGAGTTAATGCAATGGCAATTGTAATAATAGTGGTAATTTCTAGTATTGATGCTTTTTGGTAAGTGTTGTGTAAATGTGTTTTGTATTTCGAAGGGGTGAAATACAGGAGTACAGCAATTTTTTTTTAAATTGGACTACTCAGTTGTGTTTCAGGTAACTAAATATATTAGGAGCCATATATCCTAACTGCAAAAGTATTAACAAGTCTGGAGGAAGGGTGGGGGTGGTGACAATCTGGGAGTAAAATAAATGTTTCTTCTCTCTTTGGGTTGGGGTTAAATTAATGCAGGAATATTACTGAAGGCACTGAAGGTTGAATGGCAGGCCAAGGATAAGAGTGGATTTTTTATTGTGTTTTAGTTTACTTGACAGCTAGAATAGGCATAGTGGACATCACAACTGCTTGTTTAAATGCATGAAGGTAATATTGAAATTTGAGAAGTAACCACTTTCTAGAAGTTTAAAAATTTAAAAATTTCAAAATCTGAAAATATTGTAATTATTTTTGACAATTATATAATCTAACCATATCCTCATTAAATGAATGCTTAAATTCTGATTTTATTTCTTTCAAAAACAATTATAGAAATGAATAGTACCTCTGATACAAGGTGCTGCACCAGGTAAATAGACTATGTCATGTTACCTGGCTGAAGCTTTATAAATGTTACTGGCTTACTCCTTGGACAAGTAAGGGTCATATATATGAGGGATAGTTTTGATATTAACATTTTACAAGTTGACTACTCATAATCTTGTTTATTTGAGTGATTATAGGACTTTTCATATTTATTCTTTATTCCAAATATTTACTGTTCCCTATCAGGTAGTTAGTTGCAGTAACTGATACAGTAATCAGCCCTGAGCAGTTGTGCTGCTTGACTGGCATCTTAAAATAACCTGGCAGTTCAAATGGAGCTCATCAACTGCACAAGGTAGGCAATAGTGTAGTCTGCCTACAGCACCATTAGGTTTTGACTTTCAGATAAAACAGTGAATGTTCAATATCTGTGTGCAGGTATGTGTGGAAAAGAGGTATTGTGTGAAAAGGACTGAGAGGTTCTTACAAGGTTTGCCGGTGACTAGAATTTTTTTTTTCATTATTGTGAACCTGAACATTTGTGATTTGGAGTTGCTTGGCTGCACTGTCTTCTGTCTCCATGCCTAGATAAATGAGCTACAGAAGAGTCCTTGTCAGACATCAGTATAAAAATCTTGGCAGAGAAGATAGCAATAGTGTCCTGTCCTTTCATAACACAAGGTCAGCTTCTGGACTCTTACAGGACTCCTTTATTTTCAGTCATCTTCCTACCCCAGGTTTAAAGTGTGGTTTAAAGTCTCCTTGAAATAATTTCTCTGTGGAGCAGTGATTGCTCAGCTAACCTATACAGAGGGTGCTCTGCATATCCAGGCACTCAGCATAATTGGATGGCTTTGCAGTGCTTTCTGTGACAGTATTCTAGTACAAAGTCATTAAGACTCTTTGTGAGGGAAACATACCGTAACTTGGATTAAGTAATGCTCTCGGTCTGGTCCCTGGAGGTTTTAGTGCACATGAGAAGTGATCTTCATTTTTTCTTAGAGATTATTGTCCTGTTGCAGAAAAGCTGTAAGTGGCTGAATGTGACAGATGAGATGGTTGGGTATAATTGAAGTAGAACTAAGTCAAAGTAGCAACATCTTATATTTTAAAAGGATGATGATCTTATAGTCACTTGCATTTATAAACTGGCCACTCGGAATCTGTTTTTCTTGAGACCTCTCTATGTTTAGATTTTTGTCAACTTGACTCTCACAAGTGCATTCTTGGGGTATACCTCACAGATGAGAAATGTTTTTTCTGTAATAATTTTTCATAGAAAAATATTCTCTCCCTGCTAAATCATGAAATACTTATTCGTGGTTATTCATGGTTATTGTCTGAGAAATAAGACTGCTTAAGAACACTTCCTTTTTTTATAATACTTGAGTGTCTGGGTAATAGAGCAACTATTACAAGAATTGCCTTTTGGATTTGTTACATGCAGTACCAATTGCAGTGAAGTCAGTAACTCAGAGTTTTTCTGTAAAAAGAAAGTGATAACTGTAGTCCCATTTTGTTTTACAGGTCTTCTCCAGGATTCTGATAACCCTTACAGCAGATTTGAGAATGAATAAAGAAGAGCACCTTCCACAAGAGCTGTAACTCCAGAATCCAGGGAGACAGTTTGTTTTCATTTGCTCTTGGTGCTCTTTCATTTCTGATTTTTCTCTCCAAAGTGTTTTTTCCTGGTTGTAAAACTAGAAGCAGCAGAAGACTTTCTGAAATAACATGTTTCTATCTCCTGTGTGTATGGAACTAATTTTCCATAAATGTTTTTTGTTGTTGAAATGTTCACTGAAGTTTGTTTATCTTTCCTCTTCTTAAAGCTATATTTTATTACTTGACTTAGATGGTTAATAGTCACAATAAGTGTGTTTTTGAGTTCAGTCTTAACTGCCACTTAAAGCGGTTGTTCTCATGTTCCTAAATAGAAAGATTTATATATATATATATATATGACAAAAAGCAACATGGAAGCACAGCTTCATATAGCAGAAATAGTTGATGAAAAATACATCATGCACATTCTTGTGGGTGGAGGTTTTTTTTTGCCTGGAAAAGCATCTTCCAAGAGTGTAATGTGTAAGGGTTGACAGAGAGGAGCATATTTGTTTTTGAATTAAATTCAGTTGTGGGAATGTTAATATGTACTTCGAATACAGTTAGCAAAATTGGAGGAAGCTTGATCTTGAAACAAACATAGTTATGTGTTCCTAAATTTAAGAAACATCAGTCTGTGTGAGCACTTTCTTCTGCAAACTGAATGTATATTGAAAAAAAAATAGTATAAAGTTGCCCAGATGCTGCAGTTTACCAGGGCTGATCCTGGCCAGCAGCTTAAGCACTGCCCAGCTGCTTCCTCCCTCCCCTGGGGGGATGTGGGAGAGAATGGGAACAGCAAAGGGTTGAGATAAAGGCACAGTAAGTGAAGGAAAGGAGGGTGGAGGGAACAAATTCTGCAAAGGCATTTGCCACCTCCCAGAAGCAGACCTCTGCCTAGCCTCCCCTCCAGTTTTCTTGGTGAGCCTGGAATAGGGTCAGTTTGGGTCAGTTTTGGCCAGCTGTGCCAACCATGTTGTCTCCCAGCTTCTTGCTCACCCCTGGCCTGGTTGCTGGAGCAAACAGAATGGAGGAAAAATGAAACCTTGATGCTGTGCAAGCAATGCTCAGCAAAAGCCAAAGCACTGGTGTGTTACCAGCACTATTTTTGCCACAAATCCAAAGCAAAGCAGCACCATAAAGGGCTGCTATGAAGAAAGTTACCTCAGTCCCTGCCAGAGCCAGTACAATAAGAAGGCAGTATTTTTTTTAACCTGTTATTGTTCTTTTGATATTTCCATAATGTGATTTATTTCCTGTCTTACTTTTCATAGAGGTGTTTCCTTGAGCACTTTTAGTAGCTTACCAGTATGATGTGATAAGCAAAGAGCTCTTCTGTCCCCCCAGTCTAATTGTATGTTCCTGTTTATCTTGTACACTTTAAATCACTTCCCTTGCTGTTTATTATCTATTAAACAAATGTACAGTATTGAAGATGTTTGTGTTATTTTTGTCCACATTCCTAAAATAAACTCTTTAACATCTGGAGTATGATTCCGTTTACTTCTGTTGTTCCATACCATTTTAAATTAACTTGGTTTAAAAGAAGTTACTAAGTAGGACTTTGGAGAAGGTAAAAAATGCATTTTTGCTGGTTGTCTGTGTCAGGAATTAGATCATGCCTGTGGGTGAGGAAGTGAATTGCCATTCTTGCAGTGTCCAAGAACCTGCCTCTGCTTAGGTTTAGAAAATAACACTTATCACTGGTTTTGGTACAGTGTTCTTTCACTGGCTTTACCTCTTCAAACTGTTTCTCTGTGTAGTTTCTCAGAAATTTATATTAAAATAGGTTTCCTGCTTTCTGAATCTGTATTGTAATTAGTGTTAATGAAATACTGATCTGTTTTTTCTTTTTCCTTTTTTCTTAAACTCATATTTAATGCTTTATTAGTAGGCACTGTGTTTAATTTAATGTCTCATTATCTGTCAGCCATTGTCAAATCTGAAGTATTATTCAAATGCCTGTCTTAGAAGAATGATGGTCTGTGGTAAGGGTGAGTTGATAGTGTGGAAATGAAACATGCTGATGGTTTTCCCTGGAGATAACTTTTGCAAAAATGATGAAGGTCTGTCTGCTGTCTCAAGACCAAGTAGTGACATTCCTGACTTAATAGAAAAGCATTTTTCTTCAGCACCTGCTACAGTGTACAAAGGGCTGTCATGTATTCTATCAAAAAGGGGAGGAGGGACAACCTTTCTTACAGTTTCAAAGATGGTAAAGTACTTGGAGAACGAAAATCATTGTGGCAGTTGTGGACATGAAAAGGTAATGACTGTGGTCAAATTTACCTTATGTTAAGCCTTAACTTTATACAAAATGTTATGCTGGACATCAACTATGCTATATTTTTGCTCACACAGTTAAGACTTAATTTAATGAGACTTGTGGACACCAGCTTTAGAGCTTAATAGAAAATGCAAAAATCCTCACAAAATCCCTGGACTTTTCAGATTATTTAACCTTTCTTTTCTGTGTTCATTGGAGCAAATAATTGGATGGAAAATACTATTATTTCATTATATTAATTAGCTTCTCTGCTTTTCTGTATGGCACTGTTTCTTTCTTTAGCTTACCACGAGAAGGGTTATTTGCCCTTGTATTTCAGTGTAGCCACAAGTAATTGGGAAAGCAGCAGTAGAAAGAGGTATCATTGTATCTTTTTTTCTCAGGTGTATGAACAAAGGCATTTGTTCATATTTGCTCACATCTTGGGTGTGAGCTTCCCCTCCTTCACACTTTTTCAACAAAAGAAACAGAAGGTATGCAACATAATAAAATAAAAGAAGGGAAACAGCATAACCTAGGCCTGAGAGCTGTATCTCTATTCATCATTATTTTCTGATTTCCCTTCATTCACAATCTATTCCCTTTCCTCTATTTACACTTTCAGTGGTTATTGCTTGTTAATTTTAGTAGTGAAGGTACTGCTGTCTGAAAAGAAGAGCAGTCTGGGAAGTGAAAAAATTAAAATTTTTGTTAATCTTTCCACAGAATAGAGCTTAAAGTACTCAAAACTCAAGTGGGATAGGTTTGAGACTGATATTGCTGGGTGTAATTTATATAAGTGAAGAAAATTTTAGAAAATTTAAGCATGTTGTTTTAACTTGTCTTAGTGCAGGAACATTTTTGCCACTTCAGAAATATTGGATTTGACAGTGGATCCATTTAATTGTACCATGTCTTTCTTGATCGTTATTTGATTATTAAGTAGATGTACAAAATAATTTTGGAAAATAGTCAATTATTTTTTCTTACGATATCTTTGTTTCAGGCTCCCATACATAGATTTTACCATTTATCCTTTCAAAGTTTCTTGTTTTGCCAAGCAGGTGCATGAGGAGGTGGCTCTGGGCTCTGTGCCAGTGGCTTGCAACCTTAGGATGCCCCAGCTGAGCTGCTGAACGTGCAGTTCTCTAGATTTGAGCAGGTCCAGAGAGAAATGGGGCAGAAACAGCTAGGATGCTTTTCTTGCTGTCTTTCTGAGTGTCAGGGGCCAAACAGAACAGAGGATGAAAGACACTTTGAGAAGAAATGATGAGGAGAGGGGAAGTCCATAGTCTGGGGAGACAGTGAAGTTGGCAGCAATTGCATGTGGCTGTTCCCACAGTGCCTGCCTGAATCTGGGCTTTAGCATCTTTGGGGTTTTGGGGTTCTAGTCAGCCAGCATCTCTGACTGCCCCTGTGCTTCTAATCATGAGCTGGGGAGGTTACATGGGTGGAAGCTTTTCAAGGCTCACACAGGCTCTCCTCTTTACAAATGCAGCAGGGCCAAGCTTGCTGTTGATTGATTTATCCTTTCTCTGGGTGCTAGAACAACCACTTGAAGGGCAGAGAGGAAGGAACTTGTCAAAAGTGTGTGGAAAGTGGCATGTCAGAACTCAAGTATAAATATCTCCAGAGTATTCCTAAAGTTGTATTTCTGCTTGGTGGCACTTGACAGACTCCTCTGACACCCTTCCTCGAAAGCTCCTTCACCCAAAACTTTAAAAAAGGGTCGTGATTCTGATACCTTCAAACAACATTGGAAACCTTTATTTATTTTAATGGCTTCACATGGTTTATACTCAATATCTGGCTGAGCAAATACATCTAGTCTTTATTGTGGCATCATTAAGGCTTTGGACTTGGCATGAGAGGATTGTTTAAATGTGTTAAAATGTACATTATCTCTCAGGCCCAGAGCTCTATTTTGTCAACTCAGAGTTAGCTTCCTGGCTAGGCCTTGTCATGTGTGAGTTCAAGTGTGTTAGACCTCAGCAACACACCTTAGTTATCAAGAAAAACAAACTCTGCTTTCTTTTCTGATGCTGAGTTCCTACAAGAGATGTTAAATGTCAGAGATGAGAACAAAATTCTTTGTTCCACTTTGACTCCTCATTGCTGTTTTAAGCCATGGTGAAGTGGTGGAGGCTAGGATATGTGCAAGTAGTGAATGAGCCAAACCATCCACAAATGGGAAGAGTTGTGAGTTGTGAAGGGAGGCAAAAGGGAAATAGTGGAAAAACACTAAAGCAGTGATCAACAAATGGTGTTCTCTTTTGCACAACTTTAATTAGATTTGCATTTTTGTATTTTGTTATGTCCTGTCATCTTTAATAGAAATGAAAATATGCAACTACGCTGTATTGCTGCATCAGAAATTCCCAGGTTGATTCACTTGCTTCATCAATAACCAGGCTTAGTGTTTCTTTATGGGAAGGCTCTCTGAAAAGCACAAACTTTCCTTTTCCCTATCTTACATAGTTTACAGAGAAAATAGTTAGTGGTGTCTTAAGTGAGCTTCCACAAAACAGGAAGGTCAGAAGTTAAGTCTAGACCTAAAGAAACCTGCAGGTGGGTTTCAGCAGCTTAACAATTTATCAGTTTTCTGACTGAATGTCTCGACCATCAGTATGTATTATTAATCAAATGGAATGACTTTTCTCTTGCTGATAGAGCGATTGCTTTTAAACAAGAAAAAGTAATAGAGGGCAGAGTTTCTGAGCTGTCACTTTGAGTCAAGTGCTGGCATGGCAGATAAATGGGTGATAGACTAAGCAAAGTCACTTTGAGAACCCTGTAAGCTTGAATCTGTTTGTGTATTAACATGTTGAAGATAGATGCAGGAAGAAGATAAAGATATTTACAGTTGGTCCAGAGACTTTGCAGTTGTTTGTTGTTGTTGGGTTTTTTTGATTTTTTTTCTTCTTTTTAATTTGACCTTCAGTCTAATCTCTGCAAAGAGTTCTCAAATAGCAGCATGGCAAAAAGGATTAGGAAATGTTTACTTACCCCAGGTTGATGTGGATTTTCATACCACTGTTTCTGTCACAGTTATAAGCTCAATACTTCTCTGACCTGCATCCCAAGGGCAACCTTTTGTATACCCCTAATGGTCACCTGAAATAGTATCTGGCACTTGGTGTTCTCAGACCAGCCCTAGTTATTCATTTCCCATGCATCAGCTCAGGAGTCACACACACATACCACTCTTGCCCTCAAGCAGAGTCCTTTAAGTTCCCATTACTTTGTTTCATTATTTCTTTTTCCTTTTTATGAACATCACAATTCTTGTTACCAGATGACGTAGGTTCTCAGTCCTGGCAAAAGAGGGTTTGCAACATTTTAAGGTGGTAATCTCCATAATGACTATCTTGCCTTGTGTATTGCAGTTCTGTAGTTTTCTTTAAGCTGCTTTCTTCTTCAGGTATGTTCTCGAAACTCCAGTAACCTAGATCACTACAGTGTGAATTGAGAATCAGTTACCCTGCTGTGGAAGAGTCAGCATGGCATCTGCAAAGGGAAATCCTGTCTCCCAGACCTCCTGGGCTGTAAGAAGGTGATAGTGAGCACACAGGGAAAATCCATTTGACTTCTAATAAATTTTTTTTTACCACCACTGAGTAACTTATTTTAAAAAAGATGGTTTGTGGCAGAGCTGAAATTGTTGCAACAGACCAGTGCAGTGCTTTGATGCTTTATTTGAACAGCACATGGCCTTTGTTTTTATGATGTTTGATGCTTTATTTGAACAGCAGGACAAAGGCTCCCCCTCAGCTCGTTCCTGGGACACGGTTGCTGGTATGGCTATGTTGCTTTCATTGCAGTTGCAAAGCAAGAGGAGGCACGTGGAATTTGCATGGCACCATCTTGTTATGGCTGCATTCCTGGGCAAGCTGCTGAAGAGATGGCTCATTCAGGCCTCCCCACAGGTGCAATACCATGTGCAGAGTGGGCTCCTGACAGAGTTTGTGGTCTGGAAAAGCATTTCCATTCTTCAGTACTCACCAGCGGAGATCAGATGCGGTGGATTAGGAGAATCAACTTCTTTCTTGTTCTAGTCTTCCTGGTCTCAGTGATATCCCCAAGTTTTCCCTCAAGGGTTACTGTTGGTCTGATGGAATTTTTGCAAAGATCCAAATGTCAGCACAGCAATGTCATCCTCCTGAGTGTCTCTTGCTGCTGCAAGGGAGCTTCACATCTGAATAACAAAGAATAAAGACATTTAGAGAGTGGATTTTTTTATCATTTTAAACAGACTGAACATCTGTCCTGGGTTGCTAAAGTCATGAGCAGTGTTCTGAGTAGCTCCTGCTGAAACATGGACTTCATTTTGGTGCTCAGTTCTGTCCTCAAAATGAAGTTGATTTCACAAGACTAAAACTGGGTGTAGGTTGGTACATGGTGAATTAGTCAGTGGGATCAGACAGCCTATGATTTCTAAGAGGGAAATACCCAAATTATCCTGAGGTAATCAGGATCCAAGCCCATCTCAAATTCCCCTTTTATCAAAATTGCCATTCCCATCTGTGAAGAAAATAACATGGAAAAAAAACCCGCCACGTTCCTAATAACAAATGGATCAATACAGAAATATATTTCTAAGGCAGAACGCATCAGCTGTGATGACTCTTGTCTTTATTGTATGTCCATGTTCTAGGAATATCAGAAGCACCAGCTTTATTAGACTGTAGTGTGCTTGATACTACCAAAATAAGTGAATACTTTCCCCTAGAGCTTACCAAACATTCATAAGGGCCTCTGTGTCAGAGAAGAGACTGTTTAATGCTCTAACGTGGGGCTATGAAAATGAAAAAAGGAGAATTCAAGATTATCCCAGTGCTCAATCCTGATGAGTTTGTCCCCTCATCAAACACAGAATACAATGGTTAGCCAAAGCTGCCCAGGCTGAAGGTATTCCAAAACAGGCAATAAAATGGTTGGATGAAGGAAATCCTCTAGCACAAGGGGATTTGAACCTCAAAATCAAAATAGTAGTGAGGGATGGTACAAACCCATCTTCACAGAGAAAATTGGAAAATCCCTTTCTCCATGGGTTAATTTTTGACCAGATGCATTTTGTTCAGGGGCTTTGCTCTGGGCTGCAGTGCCAGCCATGCCTGACACTTGACTCTGGGTTTTGTCACCCTGTGTAAGTAAAACTGGGACTGTCCTTTTAGCTCCTTTCTTTTTACATAACTTGCACTAGTTCAGTCACTCGCCCTGCATTTCGATTAGTGGCATGAAACCCCTAATCGCCCAATTAGAATGTGTAATGATACTGTAAAAATCCCTATTAAACTGAGCAGAGGAATATTTTAAAAAGCTTGTAATAGTAGTCACCAGATGTGATAGTAGGAGAGGGAGGATAGATACATGAGGTTTATTACATGCAGATAACATGGTACTTTCCAAATTGAACATCAAAGGACTATGCCGAGTTTATTAATGTAATTACTTATATGAAAAATTATCAGAATATAATGAATAAATTAAAAATGTTATCTGTATGGTATGTTATCTGTGTAGTTTTTCAGACTGGAATTAAAAAGAACATAAAAAATTACAAGAATTTAGGCTCTTGTTTTCATATTAACATGGCATTTAAAATTCTTCTAGATCCTTTGTTAAACTGTATCATAAATCAGATTTAAACAGAGGAAGATAGAAATCTCTTTGCTTTCATTTGGAAGAGTGCAGGAAGTCAGTGGGGTTTTCAGACATATATTGCTGAATTTGGCAACACAAACACTAGAGCCCTCTCCCTCAGAGGATAAATAGGGAGTTCAGAAACCATTGGGGGAGTAGGGAGACAAATAAATGAAACCCTTCGACTCCTGTTGTTCACCTACACAGGAAGGTGAGTTTTGCCATCTATGAGCCAGTGTTCTGTATTTGCCACTGCTGGGGCAGGCACACAAGCCTGGGTGCAGGATCACAGCTGTGCAGGGATGCTCCAGCTGCCTGCCCGTGGCCTGGCTGCACTACCAGGGTGTTCAGACAGTGGAAGAAAAGCACAGTGCTGGCTTAATTTTTATTCATGAGGAAAGATTTTTTTTTTTTCCAGAAGAACAGATTTTTAAACTTTGGAAAACATGAATAGATAGACTCTGCAAATAGACAAATGTGTCAGTCATGTATTTAATGCCCTCAGGCTAGACACCAGCAAATCTGGTGATCAGACAGTCCTGTGATGGACTTGTATCCTGAATATGATGGAATTGTTCTACAGTGTTGGTTTTGATCATTGCATTGGTTAGCACTTCTCTTAAATGAGAATCACAAGGGAACTGTCATTTGAATGAGTACATAATTAGATCACGTTGTGAAGCAAGAAAAGGAGCCATAAAACTGTCTTTTATTACAAATTTCCTTCCTGACATTCTTTTCAGTACACCAAATAAATAAAAAATATTTTTTTTCCTTTTATTCCCTAGCTGCATTACCTGATGAACTCTTATTCTAAAATACAGACACATAGCTTCAGCCAAATGAAGACAGACAAAAATACACTTAATGAAGGAGAATACTGAAGCAGCAAGGAGCATAACTTGGGAACTGGGACTTGCAGCAAAAAAAGTATCAGTTATCTTTTTAACAGTAAGGCAGGTCTTCTCTTCAGGTTATTCTCTGAAGATCTATGATACAAAAGTGCCTCATTTACTCATCATGAAATCTGCTCAGCTGGGTGGAAGGCTAGAAGCAGCCTGAGCTGTTTGTCATTACTGGGACCAATGTTCTTGTTGACATCAAACACAGACCATGAATCACAGCAGCTGAGCTGTTTATTTGGAAAGATAGATAATCTTTGGATAACACTGCACCACAGAAAGCCCTGCTAGGTCACTGGCTATCACTTTCCAACTCCAATCTCTAATCTTCAGTGTAAAAGTTGAAAAAATAGAGTGATGCTGTAGAATCATCCTGTTTCGAGTATACAATAAAAAACCCCAAATTTAGACAGCAGCCAACACTGGACTCAGTTAAATGACAGAAAATGTTCATCTCTATCCAGTACCTGGAGCTGCAGAATCCAATGAACCCTTTGAGAGCAGCAGGAGGGCTGTGGTTGCTGTGCCTTGGAGCACACTGGAGGAGGATCTAGTTTATAGTGATGGTTGGGCACTACAACGCTGTGGGTTTGAAAGTTCAAAATGACCCAGATTCTAGAGATAACACCAAGAGTAACTCTGTCATGCAGTAAATGGATGGCAGGAAGTTACCCAAGAGGTACAAATCACAGCTAAGTTCCTTCCTTCGTTCTGATGCAGCTGTGGATATCTGCCTGGTCCTCGAATGACCCTGTCCTACACCTCCTAACCTGTTTTACCCTGAAGAATATTCAGAATATGCTCCCTTCTCTTCTGCTTGATAGTCTCTTTTCTCTGCTGTTGCTCTTGTTACAAGGAGCTTCTTGTGAAGACATCAGTTATTCTGATTTACTGGCTTTCCATCTTTCCCCTTCTTGATCCCAACAACAACTGAGAAACTGAAATATTTTCAATCAGCATAAGGTTCTTCTATGGCAAAATAGCTGTATATGAACTGGAGGCACTAGGTGGAAAGATGGGTCTAAAACAACAGATATTTTGTTTCATTTAATTGGTCTGGAGGAAGGAGGGTTCAGTGTCACCTCCTTTGGGATGTGACCACATGCAATTATGAGAGCCTTGTGTTGTGAACTCAGGAAGCTGGAATTGTCAGGGGCTTTCCTTAGGAATGTATCACTCTCAAACTTTTTTTCCTGAAAGAGATTTGTCTTAGCAGGGACTCTGTCAAGTGAAGCTTTCATTAGAAAAAAAATTACTTTCTAGTGAATTTGTCTTCTGAATCACTCCTCAGAGACCTTTTTCCCTGGGTATATGCACTTATTTATATTGTGTATCACTTTTTATAAATCTTAAAGACACATCCATTCTGGATGGCTGTAACTGCAAGTGGAATTTCAGAAATATTGTAGATACTTTAGCAAGTAATATGGGATTATTTACTTTTTAACCTCTTCCTGTAATAAACTGAACCACACTGAAAGTCCTGTTCATTTTACCACATTGTCTATGCTTCTCCTTATAGAGGAGAAATGTAAATACATGTTCTGGAAAATTCTATACAAGTAAATGAAGTCCTGCTAGAGTAGCTTGTGAGCAGTGAATTTTTATTATATAAACTTAGAAGTAAAAATAAGAATAAGAAGCAACTTCTTATTTTCATCAATTAGACAAAGGGGTTAGGTACTTAATTTCAAATTTGAGGTTAGTGGACATCAGTGTATCCCAGGCTTGAAATCTATGGATTTTTAAATGTGATATTTAAATCCTCAGTAAAATATATGACCAAAGGCTGTAAATGCTGAATAAAGTTAGTTGCCATATTGCATGTGTTTTGGGATCAATTCATTACTGATGCAAGCAGATTTATCTAGTAATAATCCATGTTTACATATAGACCAACAACAATTAGAGAGTTTAGTGGGGTACTAGGACCTCTAGCCATTAAATTCTGAAGCCACTGTGCAGTTCTAGTTACCAGCTTTGCAGGGATGACTTTCTCTGTGTCAGTCTTTCTCTCTGTGTCAGACTGACTTCTTTCTACTCAGATCTAAATCTGCTTCTCTGTTAACTCCTCTTGTGTGTCCAGCTGAATCATCCCAGTCCGCTGCCTTCCTCTTCATATCATCACCTCACCCATCCCTCTGTTCTGTCTCCTTCCATCCAGCCCTGGTACCTCAAAAATACAAGTTTCCAAGAGACTGCTCGGCCCTTGGAGAGCACTCTCTCCATCCAGCACATCTCACAGAATCCCAGCCACAGGATATTCCGAGCTGGAAGGGACCCACAGGGATCATCGAGCCCAGCTCTAAAGTGAATGGGGATCGAACGCACGGCCTTGGTGTTAGCACCATGCTCCAACAATATTTGCTCAGGATTCCATTTTCCATGACCTTTGGAGAGCTGTATGGTTCACATAAAATCCTTTCATGAGGCAGTGGGATCCCAGTGGGTACTGTTGCTGTGCAGCACTGGTCAAACACTGCTCAGGCAATGCATGAAATGGGCTCTGGGTAGCTCAGCCCACAGGAGGGAGCTGAATGAAGATGCCACTAAATCTAATGCAGATGCTCTCTTCTCTGACTTGTTTCTTGCTAGTTTGTATGAACAACACTTCATTAAAGTAACTTGTGTTGTCACTGGCTCATAGGTCAACCACCTCAAGTTTTCACAGCACTGTCCTGACAAGACTGTCACAAGTGCCATAATTAGATGGTGTGCCTAGAGACCATCACAAATTTATTACAATAACCTGGGTTTTTCTCCTCCTAATTTTCAGGAGGTCTCATCTTTTAGCATTTACTTCATACATTATTTTAAAGAAAAAAGGAGGAAATTGTCACATCTAATTTTCACACAGGTCCAGGTACTTTAAATCTGGAAGCTCCTTCTTGTACAGAGTGACTTTTGCTCTTTCTCCACGTAACTAAAATTCTCTTTAGTTCACAGACTGGCTGCCACAAGCTCCTAACTTTCAGTTTTGACAAAGGTTCTTTATCCAGCTTCCAAAATCTCTTTTATAGGTCATCTTTCCAGCTTATCATCCTGAGTATCTCTTTCCCACTTTGTTTCTTTCTGCTGCCTCTCCACCTTCTGCTGCATTAAACACCCCCACCTTTTCTTTCCTTTTAAAACTCCTAATTACATAAATCTTTACACTTCCCAAGTTCTGTGGTAGCACCAACCCCTGCCTCTAATTAGTGTTTCCAGCTCTTCTTCAGTTGAATTTTCTTTAAAATGTCTTTATACTTTCCCCCCTAACTCCTGGAAGCAGGGCTTTAAACAAACACAAAGCCTCTCTTTCATCTTTCTCAAAATCACATATTGCCTGAGAGTTATACTCCATAATGGCCAATTTGCTGTTTCTTGTGCCTCTGACTCATTTTGCAGATGATGGGTACTGCCATCCTTCAACTGTCACATTTACTGTGGCCATCCTCCACTGGAAATTTTGACTGCAACATTTTTGTGTAGAGACCAATACCTGCATTACCTGCAGAGACATCACTTCTTTGTGGCTCCTTACCACTAAATAAGTCCCCTAAATGACAACCAGAGCCTTTACTGCTACTGCACTGAAAGAAAAAGTTGGACTGAGAGATCAGGAGCACTCATTTGTGCTGACTCTGTGAAGACCAACAGTATTGCAAGCTGGTAGTGAAGGAGAGTATTCAGCTGTGAATTTGTGGCCTTTAATTTGTGCACTACTTTGTTACCACAGTGATAGGAACTAAATAAAACTGTAAGATGCAGGTTCTGAAACCTTCCCTCAGCACACTGCTGTGTGGGCTGGACTGTTTTTAACTGCCTTAGGTGCTGATTTTGGGATAGAACTGAGCAGAAAGAACAAGCAATGTTTTCCTGCATGCCTGAAGTCCATCCAGATTTTAATGTTAAGAGGGCAGATCTCCATTTTGACAAAGAAGCCTTTCATGTATAATACTTGCAAATATTTTGTATTATTTTTGAGGGAGAGTTTCTCTCTCCACAGGGAGATAACACTCCTGTTATGCTCTGTCCTACAGATTCAATCAGTCCAGGAGTGTACAGAGAAATATGAGTAAGTGGAGTTCAGCGGCTTCTATAGCATGCTTCTCTAATAGTCATTGCAAATTATTTTACTAGTTAAGAAATGGGGGAAAAAATCCAAAAGCAGAGCAAGAAAATGTTGGGATATCTTAGAAATAAAGTAGGGTTAATATTTCAAGCTTGTTTCCAAGAGATATCAGTATATGGGTTTTAAATTTTGCACGTAGTGCTTAAATATTCACACCTAGAATCAACATAGGCTTTGTGTGCCTATGTATTTTCAAAATCATGAATTACCTACAAGAGGACCCTTGCCCATGAGAAATTTCCCCAGGCTGTGTATGCCAGTTATCATATTTTCCCAGCCCAAATCAGTTGGGCTTTGTATGTGTAGAGGCACAGACCTCTCAGTTGCACAAATAATGCTACAGTGCTGATGAGATTTTGCTGTGAAGAAAACTTGTGCTGCTACAGTAAACACCCTTTATTCAATGTCTGTGGTAAAATGACATGATGCACACATGCTTTTTTAGTGCTTCTAAGTGGATCAACCTCAGCCCTCCTGCTGTTTCATTTTGCATCATTTTCATCATGAGTATTTGCTGAATATTTAGGTGACTTCAAAACATTCGGATCTAAAATCACAATGGTTGGGGCCATTGCATATTAAATCCCATTTCCCCTTTTACTAGACTTTTATCAAGATAGCATAAGAAAATGAGCTCACTAAAAGGGGTTTCCACTTATTTCACAGGAATAACATTCAGTATCAATGCTATGTTGCTAGGTAGCCAGGTGATTTTAAGCTGGAAAGCACCTCAGCCCATTCCTGCAAACCTAACCTAACATTCCCATACTTGCCCAGCAGAATCTCTGAGATGACACCATTTATACAGAAGCATATACTGTAAAAGATTTAAGTTCATAATAATAATGCTACTTTGTTAGTTTGAAGTATGTAGGTTTCTAATACATTGCCATTCATGGTTTTGTATCCTCAGTGGGATTTTCCTACATCTGTGTGTACTTGGTCTGGCTGGGGTGGAGTTAATTCTCTTCATGGCAGCTCGTATGATGCTGTGTTTTGGATTTGTGACCAAAACAATGCTGCTATATAAACTCTTTTTATTGCTGGGCAGTGTTTGTACAAAGGCTGCCTCTGTTTCTCCTGCTATACAACCAGTGAACAGATCAGGGGTGCACAAGAGGTGGGGAGGGGATACATGCAGATACAACCCAAACTCTCCAAAGCAATATTCCATGCCATATAACAACGTGCTCAGAAATGCAGTGGAAAGGAGTGGAGCTTAGGCAGTCCAGTTGTCTTTTGCCCCAGGTCCAAGCTGGGCATCACTCTGTCTGGGGGAGGTGACAAGGGATTGCCTTTGCATCACTTATCTTTTGTTTTCTTTCTTATTCCACATTGCTTATAAAATTATCAACCCATAAGTTTTCTTGTGTTTGTTCTTACTTTCCTGCTCTGTGGATGTGCAGTGCTCAGCTGCCTATGGGGGTTAACCCACAACTTTGTGTGATGGCCAAGCCAAAAAGAATCCATACCTTCCTGGGAAATTAACTGCTCACAAACACCACAAGGAAGCTGCCTAACAGAGACAGGAACTACAAGCATCAAGGTTAAAGATGTCGTGTTTTACTTGCAGCTATTTAACCCCTGATGTGATGGTGTAAAGTAAGAATGAAACAGAAAACAAGTGACCCCATAGGTTAATACATGAAATAAAGTGACCACGAGAGGGTACTAGAGGTGTAAAACCATGGGTGGCTCAGCAGCTCACCTCTGATCAGTGGTTGGATATAAGGCAGCAGGAAAAACACTTTCTTCCTGTTGTGCCTTTGGAACCATGTGTGTGAACCTTAACTCATCCCTTCTTACCCCACAGAGCAGGCTTTGGCAATAGCAGCCAGGCTGGAGAGGCAATACCTGGGCCTATGTGCCCTCCGTTAATCAGCAGGGATGCCTGGAATATCAACAAGGGGAAAATTTCCATGGGTGCATAAAAACTGGGATTTAATGGCAGTCACCAATAAGGCAACATAAAATACATCAGCTCTGAGAACTTTTTGTGGGAATAAGTTACAATGCGGATTACAGACGTACTGTTCTGCTATTGCCAAAGTTTAATTTTTGTCACTAATGCATTTTGCTAGCAGAGCTTAAAGGTCATGTCCCTAAGGATACGACACCATTTGTGTTAGCAGAGCCTGGCTTTCTCTTCAGATAATAGTCATCTTGGACTGAGTATTATTAGAGGACAAGTGAAAGTGAGATTGGGGGAGGGGGGAAGAGGAGGGGTGTGTTATGTGACTGTACATCCATCTTCATCACTGGAGGGTCACAAAAGGATTGCTGTGTGTTAACAAGCAACACAGCTCCAAGCACTCAGGTCCCAGACGCTGCAGCAGAGGGATCTTTTCAAGGTGAGCAGACTGGCCTAATGCAGAATGTCTCCAGCCAGGGAGATTTATGAAAATCTACTTTATACTGGCAGCAGAAGGCCTGACAGGACAGTGCTCTCCCCAGAGAAGTTACACTGGCTGTTTCATCTCCCTAGAGAGCTTTGCTGTTTTCCTCCAACAGAGCACTTCATGCAAGGTCTTACTCTGCCCACATAACACTCCAAATCACCAGCATTAACTAACTCTTCCACAAACACACACTGCTTGTTTATGTGCTCCTAAGGTTTCTGAAATTCAAACACTTGGCCCAGGAATGTAGCTTAAGTACACTGCCTTTCAAGAGCCCCTAAGAAGTGTTACGGGGTTGGGGGTTGGGGGACACACGACAAACACTGGGGTTTAGAGAGAGCTCAGACCACATAAAATTACCCCATAAAATCAACAGCAAGTGCCCTGAGATCTGGAGAGTGCACAGATCTATGTTATACCCTGAGCCTCCATCTGCACCACGCATCACGGATTTATTTTTCTGTTGTTTCATCTTACCCTGCAAGTAATGAATAGCGCAGCCGTGGCTGCTCCATCTGCGGCAAGGAGACTGCTGGCACACCCTGTGCTCCAGGCCCATGACCACGCTGCTTGTAGCTCCAAACAATATGTTCTTTTACACAATAATGAGCAAACTGCCAGCCCTGCTCTCTCTCTCCCTTTCTTCGGCAATAACCCACACCTCAGGGTGAAACACTGAAGTGATGAGGCTCCTGGCTCGCACAGTACACGGAGGCGAATGTTTCCCCTTGTCCAACTTGCAAGTGATATCTTGGCAACTATTTTTCCTGCACTTGATAATACTTACACTTGCAGAGTGATTCAGCATGACTCAGTGTCAGCAGCAGAGGCCAGGATTTGTAGTGAATCCTTACCAAAGCCAGGAAAGGAGATGCTTGGGTCATAAAGGAACTGCAAGCAGTTTTTGTTTAGGGTGTTTCTTCGGAGAGTTGATGTAAGAAAAGGTGCTGTAAATAATGTGCCTGGCTTCCTATAAAACAGATGCCCCATTAAATGCAAACATGATTTAACTTGGTAGAGGCTTGTGGAAGAAGGCAGCAAACAACAATATCATTTTGCATGTTTTTCATGTTAATTTTTTATGCCACAAATTGAAAGACTTAAAGCAGAGCCGAAATCCTGTCCCTACAAGGAAGCAAAACATCATAATCAGAGTAGCTGCAATCTCTGTGGTTTCCTAATTGCATGTTTCTGCTTTACTGGTTTCCTGAGATGGGTGATGAAAATGCAGAGATGAGAAATAAGAACCTCCAGTTTATGAGCTTGATCAAAGCTACAAAAGTGATTCCACATTCCTGAATTCAATGAATTTTCAATACTACTGCCCTTGGAAACAGAAGAGGTTTGGGTTGGGGAGAGAACAAAGAAGGACTTTCACAGAAATATTTCTGCCAAATAAAGACCATGGTGGGAAGAATGACACAAATGGCAGGGTGCATTTGGAGAATCTGTGCACAGCTGGAAGCTTGTCCTTCCTCTGGTGGAAAAAATCTGTGTAACATCTCTGCATCCTGAGGTTGTACAATTTTCAGAAGACAAGACCTGGGTTTCTCTCACTTGGCACCGCACTGGTGTCTAATTTAGGCAAAATTTTCATTGATTTAAAAGACCCTGACATATGCTTGTAGATCATTCCCAAGCAGCTGCAAAGCCAGATGCTTCTCAGAAATTTTGGGTTGCTTGTTTTTCTGTGAAAGAAAGATTGCAGTAACCTGGCAGACTTCTTCTTCACAAGTGATAAAGTGATAGTTTACTCAGAAATATGGAGGAAAAAAGGGAATATTTTTCAAATTCTCAGGTGCTAGGATCTAGGCTAATTCACTAGGTAAGAAAGCATCTCACTCAATTAAGCATGGTTAATTACAGGTTCCTAAGAAGCTCTCAGAAATGATATCCCTAATTGCTGAAAGCAAGTCACAGACTGAATTATAGCAGTGTGGTACAAGTCTCAGCCAAACAGCAGAGCTACCTGGAGTGAATGGTGCACACAGAAAACACAAAGGGCTCAAATGTTAAACTCAGTTTCAGCTCCTGGACCAGAATATTTTATTTATGATGATGGCATTTTTCTCTCCACTAAGAACAGGGGTAATAATGTCAGATTCAGACAAAGATCAAACCATCAGCCATTATTAAGGACTTAAATGTAATTTTCTTGAAAGTATTTAGTTAAACATCCTTAAGCACTTATGTTCTCCCTCCTCTTTTCCTTCTAATGCCTTTGTCTATTTCTTCTTAATTTTTATTTCTCCTCCTTTTCCCTGTACTGCTCTCTGCAAGGTTCCAGTTTGCACTGTTCCTCAATTTCCTCCCATAACACGACATAGCCAACATTGAAAATGCCGTTTTAGCTCCTGTTTCAAAGATGCTAGCAGGGTCAAGAGGATTCACACTTCCGAAAACCTTTTCATCAAACTGTCTGTACATTCAGGTATTATGCATAAGACATCTTACCAGCACTGCTGTACTGCTATACGGCAGGACAAGTTCCCATTATCTTGTATGCCACAAGAGATACATGCATATTCTACATAAAGTACATGAAAACAGAGAATTGCAATAGATTTCTACCTCAAGATGCAGCATGCTGTCTGCCCCTGCTGCATTGTGGTAGAAAGGCTCAATCCCAATCCCAGAGCACAGAGCTGCAGATGGCTTGAACCCAACTCACCTAAACTCTTGTCTAGACAAATGTGCTCCTGAAACTGAGCTTAGACACTGTCTAATCCCAGTAAATTGAGTTAGGTAGCCTCACTAAACCCCAAGTTCATTTTAACCAGATAACATGCATTAAAATACAATTTGAACCGCAAAAAACCTGGGCTTTAAATTCTTACCTAACATATTCTTCTCGAAAGGTACCTACTTTATACTTCAGACTAGACATGACCATCCATTTCGATGGGTTAAATTGACTTATTTTCAGTAATGTTACTTCAATTGAGTCAACAAACTCAAAAGCTCCCGACACTCATTAAGTTGCAGGCTAAGGCACATGAAGGCACCATTATCTGGCTGTGTCTGGAGACGCACGTGGAGAGGACCCCAAGTTTCAACTTGGCGGGCCGGGTGCTCTCGGTGAGCGAGGTGTCCTTTCCCCCCGCGCCCCACCGCAGCAGCGGGGCAGCGTCCCCGGCCCCGGGGGTGCCTCCTTCCACCGCCAAACGCCCGGCCGGCCGCGGCCCCGCC